>MU004184.1:366450-379646 GCA_010093605.1 Lophium mytilinum | reverse complement strand
TATTCTAGTATAATTCTATTAGTAGTATATTCTATAATAGCTTATTTTATATTAGAAAACTACTTAGTATTAGTAAGAATTTTACTAATATCTAAGAATATAGCCTAAAGAGCTATAGTATAGCTAATACTTTAGATAGTCTTTTTTATCCGCCGTGCTTAGTATAAAGCCTAGTAGTAGAGTACTAAATAATATATTTAAGCGCCGCGTAGTTTTATCTAGATTACTAATAGTTAAATAGACTAGCTATATACTCTTATTACTATAATATTAGGTAAGCTATATCTTATCTATAGAGAGTAAAATAGGTATTACTATAGCCTTTACTAAAAGCTTTAACTAAGTCTACTACTACTAGTCTAATATATATAACTTAGTATATACCTACTAGCCTTCTATATTATAGACTTAAACTAGTATAAATATAAGGTAATTATAGAAAGGGCGGTATTTAATTAGAAATAATATAGCTGCTATTATATTAAAGTAGTATACTAGATACTACTCTCTACTTAAGCTTTATTTTTTATTTAGAAAATGCAGCATCTCTACTATATAGTTAGTATTACTAACACTATATTTAATTTTCTCTAGTTTACTATTCTATAAATCGCCTAATATAAATATAAGAAAGTTAAAAAATATACTTTTAAGGTAGATATTATTAAATAGTAGGTTAATATTATTTTTAGTATAGCTAATCTACTAAAGCTATAATATAAAAGTATAGTTAAATACTAATTAGAATAAATAGAAGGGGGATTAGTTTCTATAATAGAGTAACTAGTTAGTAAGCTTTAATACTACCTTTATAGGCGGGGGGAATAATAGTTCCTAATAATACTTATATCTACTATCTAGTATTAGCCTATCTAATAGACACCCCTATAGATATACCTAATTTAGTAGAGAGATATACTTCCTCTTATAGTAATAATATAGATAATATTATTAGTTAGCCTTATTAGTGTGGAATATAGAATTTAGTAGCCTTTAGCGGGTTATTATATATTAAGCTTATAGGGCCTTTATTTATAAAAGGCGGACTCTAGTACTTTTCTAGTTTACTAGAGATATATAGCTCTATTTTATTTATCTTATACTTTATCTTATTATAGAGGTTAGCTAGTAGAAGTAGACTTACTAGTAGTAATCTAGGCGTTCTAAATAATATTCTATCTATTATCTAAATAATGTAGAGTATATAAAACTAGATTATAGATCTAGTAGTTCTAGTATTAGTAAGTAGAACCTACTATAGTATTTTAAGAAGCTTTTTATAGTATAGTATATATTTATTTAGAGTACTAAGTATTTAAAATAACTTATAGTAGTATTTATATTTAGTAGAAGGTATATACTCTATTTCTAGTTAAATTTAGTTAGCCCTATATAGAAACTTATAGATTATAAGTAATTATTATAGATTATATTAGATTATAGGCTAGTATATAGTACTTATTATTCTTTAATAGTATATAACGCATTTTAATAGAGGGCGGGCTATTTTATTAGCCTAGAACCTTAATATATCTACGCGTTAAAAACTATAGCTTACTTTTTTAAACTATAACTCTAAAGCCTATATATAATTATTTTTATTATCTCTATATTCTTTATAGCTAGTATAAACCTTTATAGTAGGCGTAGTTTTAAGCGCGTACTAGTAGTTATATCTAGTTTTTCTAGTTTTAATAGTATAGTATATATTAAAAGTAAGTATTATCTCTTACTAATTTCTAGTATCTAACTTTCTACTATAGTTACTAGCTATAGTAAAGAACTCTTAACTCTAGGTAAGTACTATCTAGGTAATATAGAAGAAGATACTAAGTTTAAGTATATTACTCCCTTCTATAAGGTAAGCACTAGGTAGTAATATATTACTAGTCTAGTAGAATAAAGTTAATAGGTATCTACTAAGAGTGCTAGCATTATTAAGAAGATAGCTACTAGAGTAAGTACTAGTTATAGAATAGCTATAAGATAGTAATATTAAATGCGTATTAAGTACCCTAGGTTAAACTCTATATCTCTTTTAGCCGGCGTAAAATTAGATAATAGCTAGAAGGCGCTAGTTAGGTAGAGAGTTTTATAATATTATTAATTTAGCTGCTTAAGCCTCTTATATATAGTAGAATTAGCAGTATATATATTAGTAATAACTATACTTAATAAAAATAAGGTAGATAGAGAGTAGATAACTTATAAGAACTAGTAAGTAGTAAGGGTAGAGAACTATTTTCTTATAAATTATAAGAGTACTTAAGCCTTTCTTTAATAGTCTATACTGCGCTATTAGAAGTAGATTAAGTTCTTTAGCTACTTTTATAATAATACCCCGGTAAAACTCTAGGCTCTATTCTATACTAGGTTAATAAAGAAGCTAAAGAATTATTAAGCCCTTATTAATAGTGCTAGAAATTAAGCTAGTAGATATTTAGTTCTAGAAAAATATTAGCTTATAGGCTATATATATTACTATCTAGTATTTATATATATAACCTATAGTAAATATAATAATAACTTAGTATTTTAAATTAAGTATATAGGTATAGAAGACTTCTAGATTACTAATACCTCTAAATTAGTAGCAGGGATACTACCTTCTATTTAAGTCGCCGGCGCCTATAACTAGTACTAGTAGTAACTCTTATACTATAGTCTACCCGGGCCGCCTATAGAATATCTAATTATTTTTAATTATTATTAATTATTTCTAATTATAGTAGCCCTTTACTACTTACTATACTTTAGCTAACGCTTTAGCTATATAGTTCTATATTCTCTAGCTAAGCTTATTTTTATATAGATTCTATAGTCTATAATTATCTTATGCATTTAAGTTATTACTACTATTACTATCTCTATTAAGAAGCCTAGCGCAGTTTTTAAGGTCTAGAATAGCCTTATAGATATAATCTAAGATAGTTAGCTACTAGCATATTAATTTATTATCGCCCGAGTATAGTATATAGATACTATCTTAGTTAGTATTATTATCTTTACTAGTATTATACTTAGAGTAGAAGTTATTACTTTTATTATAGCTAAAGATAGAGTAGTAATAGCTAACTACTAGATAACTACTTACTTTATAATAGTTAATAGTACTATTAGTAATTAGTTCTTAAATAAATATAGTAAAACCTCTAGCTATATAGTAGTCTATATAGAAGGTTAGACTATTAATATAGTAGACTTTAGTAGTATTTTATTTATCCCCCTCTATACTATTACTAGCCTTAGCCTAGCTAGCCTTAAACTTATCTAGTACCTTAGTATAGTACCTAAGAATATTCTTAATATTATATTTACTATATTCTTCTAGTTTACTAGTTATCTTAAAGTTATAAACTTGCTTAACTATAACCTATACTAACTTAAATAGAGATAGAAACTAGTTAGAGTAGCCTTAGTAGAAAATATTAATAGTATATAGTCCCTCTAGTAGTATATAACTCTTTATTATTAGAATTTAGTACTAATCTAGATATATATATAGAAGCTTAGTTACGTCTATAAAGCTCTTTACTATATTATTTATTATATTTACTATATTTAGTATTATAGATAATACTATAAGTATTTTAGTAGCTATATTATATAATACCTTATAAAACTTCTTATAAGTCTAGGTATTAATCTATTTCTATAATAAGTTAACTAGTATAGTATACTAGGTAATATTTTTATATACTATCTAAGTAGTATACTAGTACTTATTATCTAGACTTTACTTCTCTATATTAGAAGTAGTAACTTTAAAATAGAAAATATAATCTAGGTCTATATACTTACTTAAAGTATTAATAGAAAAGTAGGTATAGTAGTTATACTAGAGTACTAGTAGATTTTCTATAATTCTAATAAATAGTAGGTTAGTTTAGGTAAGAAGTTTAGCCTTCTATAACTTTAGAAGCGGGGGTATAGTTTCTAGTAGATTTAAAGGCTACTTAAGGCTATAAAATTCTCTAGCTTATACTTTTATAAATACTAACTTTTCTAGAGTATCTAGTATAGATATAACTAGGTATATCTAGATAAAACTATCTAATATTATAGCCTTAAACTTCTTATTAGTATAGATAGTATTAAGTAGAGAGTCTACTTAGCTATAGAATATAATCTAGTATAGCTTATTAGTATATAGTACTTTAAATACTAGAACTATAAATATAAGCTATATTTATAAGGCTAGACTTCTATTAGCTAATTCTCTATAGATTATATATAAGATAATAAGTATATATTATTATTAAGAATGTGGTATAAAAGGTATCCTATTACTAGCTAGTAGGTATAGCCTTAAGGGCTACGCGGGCGTCGGCGTATAGGACGCCGGCGTCCGGCTGGGCGTGCACGTAAACGTCCGTCACGTACTATACGCTAGAGCCTATTATCTATAGAACTGTAACAACTGCCCTAAATAAGAAAAACGTTGTCGTTCTTAACGACTACATATCTAAGGTATCCTACCTAGACAACTGCGTTCTAGAATAATAACGGCTTATAAGTAATGGCGGCGTGTAAGTAATAGTAAACGGGGAGTCCCGACGGCTTCATTGCGGGAGCCGTGAAGGATAACAGTTATAGAAGGGGTCCGGCGACGTGTTTATAGGAGCCGTAAAAGACAACGGGTTTGTAGAAGTTGTGAAATATAATAGCTTGCAATCCTACCTAGAAATATAAGGTTGTGGGAAGGATGTAATAGTATAAGCAGGTACTAATAGAGGTTCGCTAATAACAGGGACATCCGAATAATAAGGACGTAGAGGATGTCCGCGGTTTTAAGGTATAATGGAGGCCTTGTAAATAATAACGGGCGCATAAGCAATTAATAAAGGGCGCGTAAGTAATAAAGGGCGTGCAAGGCTATGCTAGAGTCGTTGTACGGGCTGTCGTAAGAGGCGGCGAAGATGAGAGCAATTAAGCCGCGGCGATCGAGCTCTAACGAGCGATCAAGCTGTAGCGATTAAGCTCCGTCGACAACTAGATTAGTAGAGTTTGCTAAGTATTTAGCGTTGTACGCAGCTACCAAGTCGCTATTAATATCCTCTAAGCGTACCTAGCAGTTCTCTTTAGGTCTATAGCTGTCCTACTCTACTAAGTACTCTATAAACTTCTTCTTAGAACGCCTAATACAACGCTAGCGACGGCTAAGAAGACATCTTATAGTGTAGAAGGCGCCGGTGTCGTCGTTATATTCATCCTTAATAGCTAGTGGCTAAGCATAAGCTAGGCTCTCTCGGTTGTAGAGGTCCTTAATATTAGTGGCCGGCTCTAGCAGCTCTATAGAAATTACTAGATAAATCTACTATATTAATAGTAGGTTAACTTTATATATATTTTTACTAACCTTACGCTTAATTATTTAGAGGCCTATATACTATTAGCTAAACTTTCTATAGATGCCTAGTATATTAAAGCCCTTATAGAGCTAGATATATACTAGATTACTAGGTTTAAGCTATAGGTTGCTTCTAGAGGCGTTAAAGCGGAGCTTTATATATACTATAGTAAAGATAATAGTATTAGCGGCCTCTTATTATATAACCTTACAGGCTTTTAAAAAGCTTAAGGCTCTAGAATTAAGGGGTAAGAATATCTTTATTAACGGCTTCGCGGGTTCCGGCAACAGCTTTATAGAGTAGGCATCTAATAATAGCTTCTTTAATAATAGCGTCTTTAATAGCTTTATAGAGTTAGTATCTAATAATAGCTTCTTTAACTATAGTATCTTTAATAGCTTTATAGAGTTAGCGTTTAAGAGCGGCTTTATAGAGTTAGCGTTTAATAATAGCTTCTCTAGTAATAGATATACTTACGGTAGGCCTTTATTTAGCCGGAAGCTATAGATAACTTTATTTAGTAAAAGCCCGGTAGTCTAGTTAATAGAGTTATTTAGAATATACCGTAAGGTTATTAAGAACTCTAGCTAGCTATCTCTACCTAATAATAGATAGTAGTAGATAGTAATTTTAATAGTCTAGTTTATGCGCTCTAATTAACTATCTATATATAGGTAATAGGCCGTACTTATTAAAATCTTAGTACTAAGCTTCTTAAATACCGCCTTCTAGAAGCTTAAAATAAACTTGCGGTTGCAGTCTATAATTATAGCTACTAGAACGCCCTAATCTATAAGAGTATCTAGTATAGCGCATGCCTAGTCTTTAGCTATCTAAGTATTCTTACCCGGGATTATAGTAACGCGTTTAGAGAACTTATCTATAATAGTTATAAAGAAATTAAAGCTAGTAGTCTTATTAATAGATAGGCCTATAATAAAGTCTATTATAACTATATAGAATAGAATTACTAGAGTTTAAATAGAAACTAGCGTCCCGTATAGCTTATACTAAAGAGTAGTATTAATATTATAAGTCTTATAGTAGTATAAGTATAGGCGTAGATACTAAGTAAGATTTTAAATATAATAAGTTGCCTAAACGCGCTTATAGCTATAGTAGAAGCCCGCGTATAAATAGGCGTTATAGGCTTCTTTAAAGATATTACCTTTTAAGCTTTTTAGTATATATAGTTGCAGGCGGCTATTAAGGTCCTTATAATAGATAAGGCCTTCTATTAGCTTAAAGAGAACGCCGGGCTTAGGCCCGCTTAAAAGTTTAAAAATACTAGACTAGTATTTATTAGTCTTATAGGCCTACTTAAGCTAGTAATAGAAGTTATTAGTAAGCTAGATAACTATAATATTATATATATACGCCTTATTAGCGCTATAAAAGGTAGAGAGATTATTAAGAGTATTAAATATAGTATTACTAATAGCTTATATTATAGAAGGAAGTTGCAATAAGGCATTAAAAATAAGGTATTACTTACCGGGCCTATAGCAGATATCTAGGCGGAATTATAAAAGATACTATAATACTCTAATTAGATGTATATTAAGCTTATTAACGGCTAAAAATATTAGGCTTATTACCTGTATAATATCTAGCGTTGCGGCGTAATTTATAATTATAATTATTATAAGTTTAAAGGCCTCTATTATATAATAGACGCGTTATACTACCTATACTAGGTAGGCAACTTTAAGTTCTATAGACTAGTAATTACGCTTAGCTATAGATAGCAGCTTACTAAGAAATAGTATAGGCTGTATCTTATTTCTTTTAATAAGATTAAGGTTAGTAGAATTACTAGTAATATAGTAAACTATAACTCTAAAGCTATAAGCTTTTAAGGCGTCTATATTAATATATAGACGTCTAGATATAATAAAGTAGGCTAGAATCCTTTTATAAGTAAAGGCTTATTATAAGACCTTATAAGAGTCTCTTAGCTCTATATAGTTATCTACACTTATTATTTATATATAATACGCTCGTGCCTAACTAGCTAATAGAGCTAATTTTAAGAGATAGGTTTTCTTATATTATAGGGGCTTAAATAACTATATATAGTAGCTAATATACTATCTAAGCTACTCTATTAAGCTAAGGTAGTATTTTAAGTCCTTTAGGCTAGTAGAAAGCTATAGCTTATAAATAGTAGCTAGCTTCTTAGCTATTATTAAGAGCCTAAGAGCGTTAACTTTCTAGCCTAGTAGCGTTAAGAACGGGTACGTAAGGTAAGATTTAGGGCCCTTAAGCGTAATATTAGCCGTTATAAGGGCCTTAAATAGGGCGCGGAGGTATTTAATATAGTTATCTAGGCTTTTACTATATATAATAATATTATTAATATACGCCCTATAGAACTACTTTAGTTTATAGATATAGATAATTCTATTAATCTATTATTAGATATAAGGGGGTAAATTATAGAACCCTATAACGGCTACATTAAAGTATTTCTATTCTCTATAAAAGATAACTATAAACTTAGGTCTATTCTTAATATAAACTAGCTACTAGTAGAAGAAAAAGATAGCGTTAAGTATAGAGATATAGGTATAACTAGCTATAGCGCTTATTAAATCTTCTTAATAAGGTAGTAGATAGCTATCTTTTATAGTCGCCTTATTTAGGCCCCGGATATTAATAACCACGCGGCCTTTATAGGTTAGAGTGCTATTAAGTATAATAGTTTACTATACTATAAAAACTAGAAAGCTAAATTATATTCCTATAGACTACTCTATACGCCCTTATTAGTGCAGCTTATTAAACTTATTATTAACTAGGGCCCGTTTCTAAGGGCTAAGCGGATATATATAGTGCGCAAGCCTAGCTTCTAATAAGCTAAGATTACTAATAAGAGGTATTTAGAGCTAGTAGTCCTCTAGAATATTAGTAAGCTTACTATTATCTAAGAATAATAGCTTAAAGCCCGTAATAAGGTTATTTACTATAGTAGCTATAGATAGTAAGAAGCTATAGATAGTAATACTAAAGTAGCTAGCATACTCTATTTTAGGTTATAAAGAGTATAGCGTAGCTAGAGATACTATAGTTCTAGAGCTCTTAGAGGCTAGAGTCTTAAAAAAAGCTACCTTAATCTATTTAGTAGAGCTATTATAGGCGCTAAAAAATTAGAAGAGGCCGCTATTAGCTAGTCTCTAGAGAGGCGCTTACTATATAGTAAGCTTATAGACGTCTAGATTAGCTAGATACGCGCCCTTAATAAGGTAGTCCTTAAGTATTCTAAGCCTAGCATTCTAAGAAACTATAAAGGCCGTGCTAAAAGTATTATAGACCTAAATAAAAGTAATATTAACGTCTAAAATATAGGCGTAAACGCTACCTTCTAGACCTAGGCGGGCGTTTAAAAAGTTAGGCTAGAATAAGTAATTATAGTCTAGTAGAAGAATCTATAGTTATTAAATAGTAAAAGGTATAGAGGTAATAGCATTTATAGGTATTATAGTTGCTTTCTTAGCCGTTATAACTTATTATACTCTAATAGCGTTGTCGCGGGCTTTTATAGATACTAGTACCTTAATACCTTTATAGCTTATAAACTATATATAATAGTATCTTAGGTTAATAACTATACCTTTTAGATCTAGAACGTTAGTACTAATAAGAAGGTTTACCCGTAAATAGTTAATAATATAGGCTTTAAGGTAAATTATAGCTACTATAGGCTTACTATTACTAAGGCGTTCTAGAATATATATTATTATAATATAAAACTTAGTAGATAAGACTAATTAGTTTCTAACTTCTTATACTATAATAGCCTTCTTTACTACTTATATAATAGGTTTTAGGCTAAGGGCGTTAATAAAATTCTATTTAATTAGCGTTATAGTATTTTCTATATCTAGCGCAATATTATAGAGTTTAAACGCGTTATAGGCGTCTAAGTTATAAGTATCTAGGTTATCTAAGTTAAGGTTATTACGGAAGGCCGCTTTTATAGTAACATAGTAATATCTATAAAAGAAAAGGCTAGAGCTAAGCTTATAGTTCTTAACTTCTAAGGTAATAAGCTTAGCTCTAGGGCTAATAATAGCGTGTAAGGTTATAGTTGCGTCGCTACTATTAGTAAAGTTTAACACTTTTACTTCTACTTTCTATTTTATAGAACGTCTATAACTACTTAGCTAGTAGTCTAAATATAGATATTTAAATAGAGTGTTCTTTAATAGGAAACTAGTATTATAAGTATAATAGTATTACTTAGGCAGCTAAAGAATAGCTAGAGATATTGCAGCGTTAAAGATATTAATAAAGCCGGAATTAATTATATTAGAGTAGTCTTTCTTAGCGGCAACCTTATTATAAGGTTCTTAGTTAGTATAGTAGTTCTAGTTATTATAATAACCTATTTAAGCTATAGGTTTCTCTAGAGTAGTCTATTTATTAGGCTAAGGTTACTTATTAGCGTTAGTATTATAGACTTCCTACCTAAACTACCTACTATACTAGTTAGAGCTAGTAAATAGCTTTTAGCTAGTAAACCCGCCTTATAAGGCGCCCGGGTTTTATAAAGTAGAAGCGTTTTAAAGGTTCTAGGCGTTACTATTTATAAGTTAGAGAGGCTAATAAGAAGCCGGGAGTTATTATAGATTTATAGTAGTTATTATTATTATTATAATAGGCGCGCTTTCTTATAGACGCTAGTTCTAGCCGTACTATCTATACTAAGAGTACTACCTATACTAGTTATATAGTAGAGGCTATAATAAAGGTTTATAAGTATTATATAAGTCTCTATAACTATAACCTTAGCTAAATCTACTATACTACCTATACTACTAATTCTAGCTCTAAGATTTATAGTCTAATAGCTAGAAATTCTATTATTAATAAGAGTTATTATACTAACTATTCTCTTTAAACTAATTATTAACAGGTTAAGCTCTAAGATAGATACCTAATAACTAGTACTATTACTTACGCTTCTCTTATAGAGAGCGTATAAATGTCTATACTATTATTATAGCTATAGGCGCTAGAATATTATACTATAGAAGTGTGTAAATACTATTCTATATAAATGTTAGCTAGTTAAGTATATTATTAAGGTTAGACGCCTTTAATAGCCGCGTTATATAATAAATATAGAAAGCGATATTACGCTAGTTTCTAGTATTATAGAGAGAGTACTTTAATAAGATAAGCTAGTTAAGAGAGTTACTAAGAGGGGGCTTAAACTAGTTAATTAGAGTAGTATACTAATTATTAACATTCCTATATTAGAGACTAATCTTTTTAAGATTAGAGAGGCTAGAAGTATACTACTTAAAGGCGTCTTCTTAAAGAGCTTAAAGAAGCTAGCTTTTAACTATATTCTTACTATATAGGGTAACGCAATTCTAAACTTAATTAATAAAGATAAATATATTATAGACGTACGTATTAGACCTAGCGTAGATAATATTGCCTAGCCTATAGAAGGCGTTAAGATTTAGCTAAAAGAAGCTAATCTTCTAAACTTAGAAGCCTCTAGCGCCGCTACTATTATTAGCTTATCCTCTAGAAGGTCCAGGAGGTCTAGAAGGTCTAGAAGGGCCTAGAGGGGGGGCCACCTAGCTAGTAACTTGTGCGATAGCTTACTAAATAAGATTATTAAGCTGTTAGAGCTGGGCTATATTAAACGCTATATCTAGAAGAGGGTTCTAATTCTTATTATAAGTAATTTACTCTATGCGGACGGAATTAGTTTAGCTATATAGGGAGTTAATAATAGGAACTTAATACCGTTTAAGTTAGCTTGTAAAGTTCCTAATGTTGGCTTAGAGGGTTTAAGCGGACGTTAACTACTTAGGAGGATACGCTTGCCCTAGAGCCCGTTTGGCGGCTGGAAATTGGGCAAGAAAGCCACTGCCAAGAGCCGCGTTGAGAGAAGCACTCTAAAGCTGCCCGGCGTTCGCACGCTTGAACGCGTACAGCTAGTACCCGAGGTTAACGAGATCTTATAGCAGGTTGGGGTAGTTATACTGCGGGAGGTTGCTACTGGAGCTATTTGTGGACATGGAGTACAGACGTAGGCGACCTGTGAAAGAAGGCGGCCTGTGAACTATAGCGGCCTGTAAACTATGGCGGCCTGTGAACTATGGCGGCCTGTGAACTATGGCGGCCTATGAACTATGGCGGCCTGTGAACTATGGCGGCCTGTGAACTATGGCGGCCTGTGAACGACGGCGCCCTGTAAAGCGACGGCGACGCCCGGTTACCTGATGGCGGCCGGTAAAGCTGTCGCAGGTGAGGGTTTCCTCGACGTTGACGTCCGAGGCGAGCTCCGCGACAGTGGCGTCAGGAACTAGCTGAACAGGAACGTGTACAAGATGATGGAGGAGCTCCAGATGAGAACGCCTCTGTACGAGATGAAGGAGACGTTGATGAAGGAGATTTAGAGAAGGAGAGCAAGAGAAGACAGTATGTTGATGACGTGGTTTCCTCTGAACCACGGGACTGCTTCCTTAGAGCCCCACACAACGGCAAGTTCCACGAAGTCGTGGAAGGCGACAGTTTCCTGGAAGTCGTGGAAGACGACGATTTCTAGGAAGTTGTGGACGACGACCGGTTTCCAGGAAGTTGTTAACGGTTTTCCAGGAAGTCGTGGAAGACGGCTTGTTGATTAAAGCTTGCAAGGTGGTTTTGTAGCGTTTAAAGACGTCCACGATGTGGATGTCCGTTAAACGCGGGTTATGGAGAGTTGATAGATAGATACGTCTAGCTTATAGAAGCTGTTGCCGACGTAGGCTGTTAGGGTTGCGGAATTGACGTCGTAAGAGGCTGTGGAGCTAAAGACGCTGGCGAGCTAGAGGCTGGCGACGTCGTCAGAAGTCCGTACAATAACGAGAAATGGGACTGCGTGAGTTGGATCTAGTGCTCGCGATGTGCAGAGCTAGTAAGCCCTCGTAATTAACGGCTTTAGTGGCGCTAAGCTGAAGCTACCATATATTAAGAACGTGGTGTAAAAGGTATCCTATTACTAGCTAGTAGGTGTAGCCTTAAGGGCTACGCGGGCGTCGGCGTATAGGACGCCGGCGTCCGGCTGGGCGTGCACGTAAATGTCCGTTACATGCTGTACGCCAGAGCCTATCATCTATAGAACCGTAATAATTATTTAAAATATAGATTTTAAGATAGACTAATATAAGACTTATATTTATTTTAAACTTTTATATAGTAAATAGTATTCTATATTAACCTCTTATAGGGTTCTACTAGCTTAGTAGGGGTAGCTAGTTAGGTTAAAATAATAGTAAGAAAGATAGAGACCTCTACTAGCTCTTTACTAGCAGTTATATTAGTATTATACCTAATTATCCAGCCTCTAAATAAGGGCGGTAGGTATTCTTCTAGAATTTTAAGAACCTTAAAAGTGCCTTTAATAGTAAGGTTATAGTAGTACTTAAGCTTATTTATAAAGGCTACCTTTTATAGTCTATATATATCTAGATTAAAATTATAAGAGTAAGTATACTATTATATACCTAGTATATTAGTAGATAGGCTAGAGCGCATTTAAGTAGAGATTCTAAATTAGTACTTAATTATAACTTACTTTAGTAGCTTTTAGTTTTATAGTACCTTAGTAAGCTTTACTATACAGGTAGTATTAGGTATAGTTATTAAAATAATAGTAAGAGTATAGATATCTATTACCTCTATTTAGCCTTTTAAGATTAGAATATTTACTATAGAATTAAGTTAGTATTTAGTATATCTCTAGTAGTTTTAAAGGTTACTATATTTCTCTTTAAAGGTTACTATAGACTTAAACCTATTAGTAGACTATATTATAGTTATTTAAGTAGTAAGTATCTTTTT
>MU004184.1:2178-357815 GCA_010093605.1 Lophium mytilinum | reverse complement strand
TAACTATAATAAGAAAAGATAAGATTATATTAATGCATTTTATTATTCTAATTCTATAGATACTCCGCCTACTAAATAAAATAGAACTTTACTATACTTTAAATACTACTATAGTTTAGCGCATATAGAAATAAAGTTAATATTAGTAAAGTAGCTAGGTAGTAAGGCCGCCTATATTATACTAGTATATAAACTTATACTACCTATACTACTAAAGAGTATACTAGTAATACTAGCCTCTAAATTTAGTATACTTATTACTAGATTAAATATAATATTTAGTTTTAATATAGAATATAAAACTATATATTACTATATTATAGATAATCTTAAGTTTCTAGTTAAGAATAAGGTAGACTAGTATATAGTAATAGTATATTAGAGTTTATTAAAAAAACTAGACTATATTACTCTAATTATTAAGCCTTAGCTAAATAGTATATTAGATATATATAATAATTTTAATTAATATAGCTAATATAGATAGATAATACCCCTATACCTATCTACTCTAGCTAGTACTATACTATCCTTCTATCTATACCTATATTAGCCTCTACTAGTTATAAATACCTACGTAATAAAATAAATAAGTAAGAGATTAGAGCTATAGAAAAAGTTAAAAAGAATATAAAAGTTATATAAGAAATAAGAGTATAGAACTATAAAAGGTAGAGAACTTAAATAGTATAAGAGTTTATATATCTAGCTAACCTAATTTATAATTAGACTATTCTATAGCCCGCCTTACTAAGAGAACTAGACTAGAACTATACTACCCTAAGGTAGGGCCTTATTATAACCTTATACTATTTTACTAGACTAGAATATAAATAGCTTAATATCTCTATATATAGGCGGTATAGAGTTATCTAAACTATAGCTATTATTAAAACTAAAAGTATAGCTATATAGCTAAATATCTTAACTAGATATATAGATTCTATAGGGGGGGAATTTACTACTAGTAAACTGCCCTTTTATTCTTTTATCTAGAGACCTCTCTACTATAGAGGAGTACTCTATAATATAGTATATAACTACTTATAGTATAGTAACTAATAAAGGGCTAGAATTATAGAAAGAAGGCCTAAATAGTAGTAAAGAGGGTATTTTAAACTAAGAGAGAGAAAAATATAATAGCTTAAGGTTATATAATTTAGTTAGTAAAGATAGAGGCGTTTATTATAGATAATATAGAAGAGGGATATATACTATAGCTAGAGAAAATAGCTAGCGGGTTATTTACGCCTAAGTAGATTATCTAACTAGAAATAAAGTTAGTAATAAGGGAATAGCTGCGTATTATAATATTAATACCTCTATTAGGGCCTTTAACTTAGCTAGCTATCTATCTAATAATATAGAATATAAAGTCTATAATCTCTTAACTAACTACTATTTTAATAGTATAGAAGATGCTATCTAGAAATAATAGTAGAAGGTAGTAGCGCATATATAGTAATTAGTAGAAGTTAATATAAGTGCGTAAGTATAAGCTCTAGTCTAAGGTAATATAATAGAAGAAGTAATTATATAGATAGAAGTATTTAATTATATAGAATAATAGGGCTTTATTAAGGGGGGAATAGAGAAGAGGTATATAACTAGCTAAAGACGCTAAGTTAATATATATAGATTATATTTAGCTAGCTCTATTATATTCTATTATAATAAACGCGCAACTTACTCTCTTTTTATTTTCTTCTCTCTATACTACTTAATTATAATCTACT
This sequence comes from Lophium mytilinum, assembly GCA_010093605.1. Taxonomy (NCBI): domain Eukaryota; kingdom Fungi; phylum Ascomycota; class Dothideomycetes; order Mytilinidiales; family Mytilinidiaceae; genus Lophium; species Lophium mytilinum. The sequence goes on along the minus strand of MU004184.1, from coordinate 356,079 downwards.
TTACTTCTCTTTATAGTTATTATTCTTATACTCTACCTTAAGAAATAGAATATTCTTTTACTATACGCCCCCTATCTATTATTTAGTAAGGCTTAATATTACCTACTTAAATATAGTAAAAGGTAATATAAAACTATCTCTTTCTACTCTAAATAGGGACTTACTATATAACTTAAATATACTATACTATATATTCTATCTATAGTATATATTAATATATATATAGCTAACACGTATAACTATAAATAGTAAAGAAGTAAAAATGCGCTGCCTTAAAGCTAATTAATATAGTAACGCATCTAGCTCTCTTAACTCTAACGCCTACTAACTAATAATAAATATATAGAACTTAATAAGTAAAAGAGAATATACTACTAGAATATTCTAAAATAGTAATACTATATTATCTTAGCTATCTAGCTATACCTTATTTTTTACTAGAAAGAGAAAATATAGTATAGAGGATAAGAATAGGTATATACCTATTTTTTAATCTAGTAATACTAACTTCTATATATAAATAGACTTTAAGTATAAAATTAGCTTATATATATATTATAGCTACTCTACTAAGTAGTGCATACTAATAAATACCTATTAGGGTGCCGCCGTAGTTTAAGATAAGATAGCGGCTAGAATAGAAGCCCGCAGAGCTATTAACTAAATAACTAGGTCTAATACCTTTATATTAAGCGGTCTACTATTCTTCTCTTCTACTAGCCGCTTCTTAGGTATAGATAGAGGTATATCTATCTATAACTATATTAGCTCTCTTAGTATAAAATAATATAGTAAAATAATTTAGATATAAAATAGCGTAGATAGGCATACTAAAGTACTAACTATAGAGGTAAAATATATAGTAGTAGAAGAATAAATAAGATATTAGATACTTAAAAGCATAGTATTAGGCACTAATATAATTAGGAAATATAGTAATAACCTTATAGCCTAGACTAAGAGTATTAGGCTAGATATATTTTAGTAAGTACTAATATAAATATAGATAGATATTTATAAAGACTAACTATTCTATACTTAAGCTAATATTTCTACTACTCTAGACCTTTTTTACGCGCGGAAGATATATTACTCTCTTTCTACTTCTATAACCTTATATAATAGCTAATTATAATATATAATCTAGATTTATAATACTTTTAGTTATTTCTATAATACTATAATAAAGGTTACTTATAATATTATATAAGAATACTATAGTCTTAGTTTTATAACTCTAGATATTACTAGTATTATATTAACACTAATAAAGAATTAGAACTATCTCTTTAGAGTAGATAAAAACTAAGCTAAAGTTAGTTACTAACCTAGTATTAGATAGCATTCTAATAGATTATAGGGGCTACTAGTAATTTTTATAGCTAAGGCTATTTAAGTAGTAGTTATAAATCTACTCTTTATAGAATAGTCTATAAACGCCTTAAAAATATAAAGATACTTAAAAGAGTTTTTTAATCTCTTTTTAGGTAATACTATTATATATATATATACTTACCTCTACTATACTATTAGTAAATATACCTTAGGCTAGAAGTGTATAAACCTAATTTACAGGGTTACTACTACTAGTATTAACTACCGCCCCCCTTAAATAAGACTATACTAACTATAAGCTAGGGTAGTAAATTATAATAAATATCTCGCCTAATAGCGGGCACTTAGCTTACGCTATAAGTACTATCTATTATTCTACTAGTAAGAATTTATTATAAAACGGGTAGGTTAGTATATAAACTATAAAGAAGATAATAATAAAAATATATATAATAATCCTAACCGCTATAATATATTAGATTTAACTAAAGATATAATACTAGAATAATAATAGGCCTTTACCGCAAGGGTAGCAAGAATAGAAGTAAAGGAGTAGAATTAGTAGTAGAACTTTATTAACTAACGCAAGAAGATATATATACTAATAAAGCGCATTAAGAGTAAAGTATAACTATTTAACTCTAGGTACTTATTCTTACTATATTTAATTCTATCTAGCCCCCCTCTTAGAGATACTTTATTAGATATTATAGATAGTATAAGTAATTATATAAGGTAGAGAGCTAAAGTATAATATACTAATTATATTAACTATAAAATAATAAGATTAATAATATAAAGCCCCTTACTAATAATAACTTATACTACTTAGCTCTAATTTATAGGAAGGCTAAGAAGAGTATTAAGATAAAGAACTGCTAGAAGTGGTGCCCTTTTAATCTCTTATTTATATAATTTAGGCAGCGGTTCTATATAAAGAAAGATAAATATAGCTAGTATAAAAATAATACTATAATTATATTTAATAAAGACTAATATTAAAAGTTTATAGCTACCTATATTAAGGTATAGAATTCTAGAGAAGAAAGCCTATAGCTAGTTATTAAGTTACTTAAGAGTATTAGAAATAAGAAATAGTAGTATAGAATTAGTAAATAGAGTATAAGTAGGCTCTATTTTATACTTAGTATTATCTTTCTATTTTATAATATATATACTATAATTAGATGCATTCTAAATTACTATATAGTCTACTATCTAACGCGTAATATATATATTATATGCTATTCCCTAGCCTAGATATCTAGCGCACGCGTTACTAGCTTTAATAGTCTACTAGAATATTAAAATTATTAAGGTTAGTAATAGTTATATAATTCTTAGAAATATATATAAATATTACTATTTATATAATATATAAAGTCTATAATATATATAAAGTTACTATAGACTATAAAGCTCTAGTAGAGGTAGTAAGAAGGGATAACTAGATATACTAGTATAACTTTAAATTTTCTACTATATATAATAATTATATATTTAGTATATAAGGCTCTATCTATATTATTATCTATCTATCTATAACCTAGGCGGATTAGGCGGTTTTAAAAGGTTAGATAGAGAAGGTAGATAGCTATATTTATAAGGACTATAAAGTAGTTATTAACTATAATAATTACCTATAATACTAGATTATCTATAATTAAGAATTATCTATATAGCCTACGCGTAAATTTTATATAAGAAGTAGATAAACTTTTATAGAGTAGTGTAAAGCCTATAGAGTAGTAAAATATATAGTCTTCTAGAAGGTTATATAAGTAACTAGTATTCTCTACGCGTTTCTTAATTTAGAAATTCCTAATAGTACTAATATATAGGTAGCTTTAGTAGTAAAGTTCTATTATTATATTTTAGTAAAAGAATAGATTTTATAGTATTTAAGGCCTTTAGACTTTAAGTTAATACCTTTTATAACTTTCTATAGTTATAGTATCTACACTAAACTTATATATTCTATCTAATAGTGCTATAGATCTATAGAGGCGGTATTTTCTTTAATAGCTATATAGAAAACCTATATAGCCTAGATAGACTCTATAGAATTAATAGTATATAGTATATATAAGTTATTTAGTTCTAGGCTTTTAGTAACTATAATAATTTTATTAGTATTATTCTATCTAATTTTAAAGATACCTTTCTTAATAAGAGAGTAGACGCCTAAACTATAGAGTTAGTTAATAGAAATAAGGCTAAAATTAATACCTAAAATATATAGCATGTTTATAAGTATTAGAGTCTTCTTTACTCTATAAATATCTACTTATAGATTAACTATTCTACTATATCTATAAATATATCTTCCTTCTATACCTATTACTATTATAGAATATAGTAGAAGTTATAGACTCTTAAATAATTTAATATTACCTATATAGTATTTTAAGGCGCCTAAGTCTATAAACTATTAGAATTAGCTATATAGTATAGTTAGTTTTATAAAGAAGACTAGTTCTAGTATATTATTAATATACTATACCTAGGTTATATTATTATTAGAGGGGAGAAAAGGCGTAGTAACTATAGTATCTTATAGAATAGAGATTAATATAGTTATATTAGGTATAGAGTATATTTTATTATTTATATTCTATTTCTATAAAGATATTAGTATAGTTTATATAATATATAATAATATATTAGAGCTATATAATAGAAGTAGAGTTTTAAAAATAGTTATAAAGTTTATACTTTCTATATTATTTAGTTACTAGCGCTTAAAGCTATTTTCTTTTTATCTATAGCCTTATTCTTCTAATTATAAGCTAGCTTAGCCGCGGATAGCTAGACCTTATAAGCCTCTATATTATATACTCTATCTATAGAGTTAGTAGGCTAGAGTAATATATTTTTCTCTTCTATACCCCCCTTTACTTATATTATAAGTTAGGTAGAGTTTAATAGTATTAATATACTTCTAGAACTAAGTATTCTTTTTCTTTAGTTATATCTTAAGTTAATCTATTATCTTTAATTTTCTATCTTACTTACTATTTTAGATAAAGTTAATATATATATTACTACCTTATATTTATACTTTCTAGGTAATTACTTTACTTCTAATATTATTAAAATCTATTTTAAAACTAACTTTAGTAATATCTTTATTATTACTAAAGAAGTTATCTCTCTATAATATAAAGGCATTAGATAGGCTATTAAGAAAGTATAAGTTCTAGAACTATTTAGGCATTTTATAGGTAGAGTTAAGAGTAGTAAGTTAAGTATTAGTAACCTTAAGTTATTAGTAGAAGTTATCTATAGATTTTAAAGTATTATAGGTAATAGCTAGATACTTTTTCTATAGGTTATTTATCTTAGTTGCGTTTCTAATAGTATAGTAGCGTAATAGGCGTTATAGTATTTTAAACGCTGTCTTTACTCTATAGATTAGTTAGAGCGGTTTCTATTTAATATAGTTAAGAATTAGTATTTAAATAAGGTAGTTTTTAGACTTCTATATATTAATAGTAATATTTCTAGTAGTTAGTTAAGGCTTAGTACTATTAAGAATAGTAGTAAACTTATATATTTCTATATAAAGCTATAAGTAGAGATTCTAGTTAGTAAAGTTATTTAGGCCTTTTAGTTTTAGTTAATCTTTAAAAAGCTTTATAGTAGCGTTCTATTTCTTCTCTAGTAAGACTAAGTTAAAGTTATTTAATATTATTAGTAAGTATTATTATAGGTAAGAGTAGAGGGGGCTATTTAGATATAAATAAAAGTACTTATTTTATTATTAATAGTATTAAGTATATTCTTATAGTAGTATATTAATATTCCTCTCTATAATTTATACCTAGGCCTATAGAACTAGGTTACTACTATTATAGTTTTTATTAATTAGAGTATTCTAACAGCGCGGAAATAATAGTAGACTCTACTAGAGTAGATCTACCTAGGGTAGATTTATCTAGCATAGACTTAGTTACTATAGCGGGCTTAGCTTAAATACTTTCTATTTCTAATACTTACTAGTTATTTTCTTAGTATATAGCTAAGGGTCTATATTAGTATTACTAGGCAGGTATAATAAGTTATCTTTATTATCTATAGACGGCGGTATAGATATATTAGAGTTATATTTATCTACTTTATCTAAATTATCTAAGTTATTATTATTATCTAAGTTATTATTATTAACTAGTGCAACTAGTATAACTAAAGTAGATTTTTTAGAGCTTTATTTACTCTTTTAGCTCTTACTATATAAGTCCTTACTATTTTAATATATACTAGCTAAGTTATATATATTCTTTAACTTCTTCTTCTTAGTTTTATTCTTACTATTTAGAAGTATGCTAGCAGTATAGTAGTAATTCTATTTAGTTATAATATATATATTCTATATTATACTTAAAGCTCTCTTTTAGGCTATACTTATATTTAGTAGTTAAATATATAAATTAGATAGTATTTTTAGTATAGAAGAAGATAAAAAGATAAAAAGTAGTAGAAATAGATAAAATAATATATAGCCTCTTTTAAGCTTATTATATAAAATTATATTCTATATAATAGTAGTAAAATTATCTAGAAATTTTATATAGAGGAGAATATAGAAAAAAAGGTATACTTAGTAGAATTTTTAGCTTTTAGCTTCTCTTTAGTATTATATTAGGTAAATATTATAAGAGAGTTATTAGTATAACTATTAAATATAGTAAAGATAGAGGTTAAAGGTATAAAGTACCTAGGCTTATAACCTATTAAAGTAAATTCTTAATTATATTTAACTTAAGGGGACTTACCTATATATACTATAGGAGAAGTCTATATGTAACCGGCATGTTCTGGAAGTCACGTGACCAGGAGCGTCAGATTGATAACTTCCAACACAGACGCACGCGGATGCATCCCGAAGCGCGCATCTAGAGTCTTCCTCCAGCTACCCTGCTTATGTTGTGCGGATACGCATTCCGTATCTCAATCTGTGGATGAATTGTTCGGCACTGCGACCTGCTTCCAGGGATTCAGGGACCACGACAAGTATCTCCATCCCAGTCACAGACCAGCTACCGGGATAGCTGCCGCAGCTGATTGAGGATCGCACCCCCGGATCGGCTTCATTCCCACACTCCTGTGAGGCGAGTCCAGACGACCTACCCTCTCAGGCCGCGTCTGCGCCCGAACGAGCAGTGAGAGACCGGAAGCAAGGACAGCTTCGAGAAGGTGGTCGAGTAGTTGGGCGACGAGCGTGATGACGTGGCGGAGGAGGCGTGCGGGGCTATGTCTGGCGACAAGCTTGAAGAAGATGCCACGTAGGAATACTATGTGCGCCTACTAGGGAGTAATGCAGATATATTAGGGGTTTTCTAAATGGATGTAGATATGCATTGGGATGCCGCTCTGAGTCACCTCAGTTCAATACGTCTTTGATAACGGAGACGCAATTGATGCGATCGAAGTGACTTTACCGTGTTGTGGTGTTATTTCACATACATTGTCATGAACTGGTGCGTGTCTAGGTGTGGGCACTGCTTAATGCAGATGAGTTTAAGACATAGTTTCTTCAGTGCTTATATCCTCACTATCGCATCTCCCCTCATTCACTTGTTGTTGCTGAGCTACCTTTATTCCTCAGGGAAAGGCGAATACGGCGGTCATGGAAGAGTCTCTGCGTACGCTGTAACTTGCCGAGGGTCTTCAGCTTTCTGTGCGCACCCTCGAAATTAGATTGCATACTTCCCGGTTAGTCAATTCACCCGCGTGCTTCTACTCACACGCGCTGTGAACAGTGAATTAACCCTTTCCGCCTACTCCTCAATGAGCATTTCCAAGGAATCCGCCCTTCACCGTAGACCCTTGACTTCTTCTCACTTCTTGTTCTTTCTCTACCAACAGCGAGTGAGTTCTCTTCCAGTAACTTTAAGTTCAGTACTATCAACCATTACCCCCGGCACGTTCTCCAGCTTCGACCAGTTGTTGTCTTGCAATTGAGTCTTGAACGAATGGCAGCACGGCAAGAGAGCCGACTACCCGACGGCCAGGAAAGCCTAGCTAGCTCTATATCACCCTCGCTAACCCCATATCACTCGCACAGACGAGTAGCATATCACCACAGACAAGAATCGGGATTTAGGTGTTAAGATCGAGCTTCTCGGTCTATACTGTAGAGCTGGGAAAGAAATGATATACGCGTACCGATGGTGCTACTGCGCAATTGGTCCAAATTCCTTACGCGCAGGAGAAGTCCTCCGGGCTAGTCACTCTACTGCCCATCCACGGTACCACGTCGCCGTCGAGTAGACCGAGGATCTAGCCAGCCGTCTCAAGACCTCCTACTTCCATAGCAGCGCAAGCAAGAGGGCACTAAACATCTCAGACCAAACCGCACTACCTAAATTCGATCTCATTAGCCCTACCCCACTAGCTCTTCCAACGCATAGGAAGAATCCCCAACCAAAGCCTTGTGGACTTCAGGGGCATCAAATCCCCTCGTAACTCTCGCTAGGCCGGGCGGACGCGCCATTCACAATCGATCCCACATCTCCCCGATTCTGTCTGCGATGTCTCATCATTGTAGGCCGAGAGCGCAATTTTGCCGCTACTCCCCCACTCCCCTCCCACCAGGGCGGGCTGCGAGCGCGTTGTTCTGGATCTGGAGTTAGAGAGTGAAACCCGACAGCTCAGGGAACTATGATCGCGATATGCGGGCGAGCTCCCAGGCTAGCGAGGGCGGAGCGGATCGGTGGGCTGATGCTGCTATGGCGGTTGGAGCGGGGATTTCGACGGCCGTTCTCGGAGTGCTGGGGGGTGGGTGGGGAGATCTGTTTTCGGGCTGGGCGCAGGGGCGATGGGGACGGGAATGGAGACTTAGGGGATCGGGATGGTGGGATAAAGTTAGGGCTACGATGGTGTTGCGGGAGAGACGAGTGGCCATGGCGTCGATGATGGTCTAGCGTGTGTTGGGTACATGCTGGGGTCCGAAAGCCTGGTTTTAGCTATAGGATGGTAGAGTGGTCGCTTGGAAGCATGTTCAAAGTTCTGGCTTGGTCCTTCAAATGTGGGGTTTTGAGGGCGGTACGGGGAGGAGGGATGGGTAGGCAAGATGCTTACCACACACACGTTGCCTCGGAGATGTACTTATGAGAACTTATGTTTAAGATGCTGAACTGGGGATCCAAGGGAGGTGTAATCGGATGGAGCTCTTTTGAAGCATTTGGGATGATGCCCGTGTTGCGCAGTCACAATATGGGCATCGTTTGTGGCGTAAGCTGGTAAAGATGATTAAGGTATCGCGATCCTAGGATATTGCAAATGCTTATTATATTTAGGTCGTAAATGTATGCGCTGAGAATATGCGCACAAGGGCATCCCTAGCAGAGGAGTGCTCCAAGAGCGAGAGCATGGATACCAATCCTTTCCTGTAGCAAAGTTTACCGGAGTTGAGGAAGCGTGGTATCTCCGGGACCGGAGAAGATAGCATCGTTCGATAGGGCTCGTCATAGCTTCAGTGAGGCTTTCCATCCCTCTGAGATTTAAGAAGGTTTCGTGAGAGTAAGATGCTGCTGTCTTGATGCCGTTGAACCGCTCGCGAAATGCTCGTGAAAGGTTTCCGGGTTCCCGGGACGAAGTCGAAAGAAGCTTTGCCGCTTCCAGCCGGCCCGATTGGAAGCGGGGCTGAAGATCACGTGCTGCCACCGAAGATATCCCTATTTACCTGGATCGCGAACCACGAAGCGAAGTAACCAGTGAAGAACAACTCACCTCGATCAAGCCGACTCCCATGCGCTCCTTCCCTAAACCAAAACCCCAGCCGTCTACCGCACGTGACTTTCAAGCTCGCAAACCACACCTCCACCGAATGAAACCAAATCGCGGGCGCATCCCCATCTAGAGCATGCACCGACGCCTCCCCCCCTCTTATCTCTCCCGCCATCCCTCCCAGGCCCTCGATTCCCCCGTGGCGCCGTCTAACCACGCGCGGCAAACGCACGCGGGCCCGGCGACCGGGGCGTGCAGCAGCGATTGGCGGGGCCGGCTTATCAGCGCGGGCGCCCGATACGACGCTATCAGTGGCAGGGGGGCTGGAACATGGAGCTGGGTCCTGCTATCCCGTGGCACCCCTCGCAGCTTTATTTCGACCTCATTCACGATATTCCTGGTGAGAAGTAGAAAGAGAACGTTGTGAAAAGGTAGAAACATCATGTCTATCCCGGTTGCTAGGCGCAGAACGAATAGTGTGACGGCGGCGGATGTTGCGCTGCATGATGAGGATAAGTTGGCGGAGCTGGGGTATAAGCAGGAGTTGAATCGGAGCTGGAGCGCGTTGCATAATTTTGGGGTGTCGTTTTCGATTATTGTGAGTGTTTTCCTTCCTCATTATCTTTTTCGCGTACCTCGAAGATCAGAGTTGTGGTTCTGGCGATGTGGAGTGGTGGATCGTGGATGCGGGATCAAGATGGCGGTTTGTTGTTTATTCAACGCGGTCGGGAGGAAGAAATCCTTCGATGCACTGCAGAAAAAGATATAAGGAAGGGGAAAGCGTAAGAGTGAACAGACTGGAAAAGAGACGGCGCATTCAAGATATTCCAAAGGAATGCTAATCAGGCCAGAGTGTCGTCACGGGTATCACGACTCTCTTCTCCTATGGCTTAACCGGTAAGCCTCCCAATTCGAGTTTTAGATAATTAGCTAACACTCCCAGTTGGTGGCCCTGCCGTCATGAGCGTCGTAAGTCAGACCTTTGTCATATCTCCACCACATGCTCACCCCCTAGGGCTGGATCATCGTAACCTTCATGACCATCTTCGTCGGGCTCGGCATGGCCGAAATCGTCTCCGCCATCCCCACCAGCGGCGGCCCCTACTTCTGGTCCGCCATCCTCGCACCCCCATCCCAAGCCCCCTTCTGGTCCTGGATGACCGGCTGGTTCAACCTGCTCGGCCAAGTCGCCGTAACCACCGGCATCACCTTCGGCTGCGCAGGCCTGATCTCCACCCTGGCCTCCATCAACGGCACCTACACGCCCACGGCCGGCCGCACCATCGGCATCTACGCCGCGCTGCTCGTCTCCCACGGCACCGTCAACACCTTCGGCGTCAGCGTGCTCCGCTACCTCAACAACTCCTCCATCATCCTGCACTCCCTCGGCGTCTCCGCCATCGCCATCGCCGTGCTCGCCAAAGCCCCGCACCACCAACCCGCCTCCTTCGTCTTCCAAAAATTCTACGACGGCACCGGCGACCCGGGGTGGAGCGTGCGCGCCTCCCCGGCCTACGTCGCCGCCTGCGGCGTTCTAATGTCGCAATACACCATCACCGGCTTCGACGCCTCGGCGCACCTCTCGGAGGAAACCAAAAAAGCCGAATGGAGCGCCCCGATCGGCGTGCTGACCTCCATCATCGTCTCCGGCGTCTTCGGCTTCTTCTACCTCCTCGCGCTGCTCTTCAGCATCCAGGACTTCGATAGCACCGTCGACTCCGCCGTCGGGCAGCCGGTGCTGCAGATCTTCATCGACGTGTTCGGCACCGACGGCGCGATTGTGCTCATGACGCTTATTATTGTGTGCGTGTGGCATTGTGGGTTGTTTTCTATGACCAGCAATTCCCGCATGATGTTCGGCTTCGCGCGCGACGGGGGGCTGCCGCATTTTTTTCATGCGGTCGATGTGCGGTTTAAGTCGCCTGTGCGGACGGTGTGGCTGGCGGCGTTCCTCTCTTTCCTCCTCGCGATCCCGTCGCTCGGCTCTTCCGTGGCGTTCGCCGCCGCGACCTCCATCGCAACAATAGGCTTGTACATCTCCTACGGGCTACCCATCATGATCGGCGCGCTGTGGCCGGGGAATTTCGTCAAGGGCCCGTTTAACCTGGGCATGGCGAGCCGGCCGATCGCGGCGGTGGCGGTGTTGTGGATCTGCTTTATTAGTATTATCTTTTGTTTGCCGACGGCGAATCCGGTGAGTAGTCAGACGCTGAATTATACGCCGGTTGCGGTGGGGATTATCCTGTTTTTTGCGTTGGGGAGTTGGGCGGTTTGGGCGAGGAAGTGGTTTACGGGGCCGATTAAGAATGTGGATGGGAGGGTGGTGATTGAGACGCAGGAGGATCCGGTGGCGGTGGCGGAGGGGAGGGTGGAGAAGTTTTAGGTTTGGGGAGGGAGGTGAAGGGGAGGTCGGAATGGGAGGGGAGGTGGGGTTGTTGCGTTTGAGATGCGGGTGAGCTTTGGATGTCTGTTTGAGAGAACGAGTTGGATGTTCGTGTCTGCTTGGTTAACTATACTATACTTTACGTTTTCCGCTTTAGTTTTCTGCGATGCGCTTGCTAGATTTTGAATCATCCCGTGCACCCTTCGAGTTCTGCGCAATTTTCCTCCGTAAGAGTGCATAGGTGCGTGGATTAGTGGGTCGGTGGTCAGGTAGAATCGCCCTTCATAGCCCACTCCAACCTCCCACGGCGACGCCGATGAAAGTTGCACCGGTATCACGCTCGCGGCCTGGAAGCGCAATCCGGAAACCGACAACACCCCCGTAGCCCCCAGAGCCTGACGACAGCAGAGCCTTCTAAAGGAGCCGCGCCCCTCTTGGAGTCGGCATAGATACCCCTCCCCTTCTATCATCCGAACTGTCCGCCTCTCTCTTATTCCCCTACCAAGCCAGGACTTCCAGTATCCTTCGATGTCATCTTTCGCCGCGAACTGTCTGCATCTTCCCTTTCTGACTCATGCAAGAGAGTGATGCACAGTTCCGATCATGATCTCGTCAGCCACGTCTCCCGATTCAAGAAATATAGGCTTATTTAGTCCGTAGTGCGCTTGTCTGCTCGTATTGATGTGAGTGAGGTGTAGGCTACTCCAGCAGTAGCAGATGGAGAGGAGAGAGCGAGGGGTGCGCTGATATGTGCGCTGATATGGCGGCGAATATGGGGTAGGTGTCTGTGGAGCTGTGGAGGACGCGTAGAGAGGAGCTGCAGGCCTAGAGTAGGCAAGGGAAGAACGGGCGGCTGCCGGTGGTCATCTGTATGATGCGCTACGCGGATTCGGCCGATCAGGAGGGGGACAAGGCAGTTGGGGCGCACCCCGTTATCCGAGAGCTCGGTTTGGAAGCTGGGAGAAGAAGACAGCAAGTCTGCACGAGCGACGAGGAGACGCGGTCTGGTGTTGGGGTCGAAGCATACGGCTGGCGAGATCGATGCACTGGTTTCTTTCTCTGCCGTTTTTGGTTCGATAATGCGGCTTTGAGGTTGGTGGGCTGTTTAATCCGTGGATTGTTCGCTATAGGGAGGTTCGCGCGCGCTGATAGTTACTGCGGTGGTAGGGTCGGCGTCTAGATATTCTTTCGTTCTTTTCAAGACGCTGGCGATGCTATAGCGGATGGATGACTTGGTAGATGTTCCAATGTTTGGAAAGTGACGAGGTCTGGTTTTTTTATGATATGCCACCTGTTCAGCGCGTCTCTTCTGTGTTGCCCTTTAACTACCTGGTTGTAGGGCGCGGCTTCGATTATAGCTCGCCGGAGTAGCCCGGCGATGTTGAAGTACTCAAGTAATGATGGTAGGGTCGTAAAGAACAGAGTCGTCAAGGGTAGTGGTGGGTAGCTTTCTATGCAATTCTGTTAGCTGATGCAGGTCATGCTCTAGGAAACGGTACTAGCTTCTTCGCTGAAAGACTGAGGATCTTTACTGGCTTTTGCCGCGACCGGGGCTTTGGTAGCAGTGAAGCCCCTGTCCTTACTGCTCGCCGATTAAATAGCGGAAACAACATCGTACACTATCTCTGCTGAAAACACACATTTTTTGGACAAAATCAGTCGTTGATAAAATGGACAGACGTTGATGCAGTAGATATTACCTTGAAGGGAAAGCCAGAACAGATTGACAACCGGGAGGCGTCATTGTCCAGTAATATCACGTGTCCAATATGGAAGTTCTAGCAAAATCTCTTTTAAGATGGCAGCGTATCCCCGGAATATCTTCCAACTCCCCGGCTGGACCTTAATGCACGGATGCTGGGCTTTGTGAGATGAGGCTGCATGATGTGTGTGCTGGCACGCTGAAGGTTGTGATCTTTAATGGTCTTCAATCCCCTCGACTCCATCTTTGCCGTCTCCGTTGTCCCAATGATGCAGATCTTCCCCACCCGCAACCTGTCGCTGGTAGAGTGGCTGGGAGGGTGGACTATTGGCCCCTGCGAGGGGTTGTTGACCTTGCCAGAGGTATGAGAATGGATCTGGTCAACCCATGGGCGAGGAAAATCCCGCTTCCTGGTTGTTGTAGCCCGGCGGAACGGGAATCGTCCGTATTTCCTGCTTCATGCCCTCAGTCCGTTGCGTAGCTGTGAATAGTCCGAAGTTGGGACATAGCAAAGAAGCCGCGCATAACGCCCGCATTTCTCTCTCACAGCGCTCCGGTTTCGTTCCGCACTCCATGTAGTGAACCGCAGGTATAAACTCGGATAGTGAGAGGCCCTAGCCAGAGGTCTTGCGAAAGTGAGGAGAATGTGAAAAAGAGGGTGCAAGATGTCGGTCTCTACGAAGTTGCTGTACGAATGCCTTTGGAAACGCGTCAGTAGAATACACTTCGGTTTACTAGTTGTGGTGTTGAAGCCCCTACCCTAACTCCTCAGTGCAACTGTCAATGCTCAACGTGTTCCGGTCATCCAGCGGGCGAGGTTCCATAGATAGAAATTACCGGCTAGTGGTAGTTCGAGAGGAGGGTCCAGGTTTGGAGATGGAGTTTGGGGGCTAAGTAAAAACATGAAATGAGACCAGTTATTGCGTAGTTGATTTGTCAGAGAGACAAGGCATCTATATTATGGTGGTGAAGTGCGGTGCGCTGTCAGAGCTTCGGGCGTCGCGCTGTCGTAGGTAGGCGAGACTAAAAGGCAGTCCAATAGAGCTGACCTTGATGGAGGCTGTCCAGGCTCAAAGAGGTGCAATTAAAACCCGGAAAGACGCAGAATAGACTCTCCATAAGTCTAATAAGACTTCCAATAGTCTTTACGGTCACTGTAGCCATCATAGTGATTCACGAGCAAAAAAGAATTTACACTTCCCCTCCGCGCGGGTCGAACCTCATCTGACCAAACAAAACACAAAAAATTTTTTGAAGCTACTCTTTGATAAAGCGTGTCATCCTTAGTGCAGGGGCCATGCTAATCTGAAAGATATTAGTTTTGAAGCTGAGTGTTAGGGGGGGTGATACATACCTTCTCTGTGTTGTTTCAAATTGACCAAATGCCCGAAGGCGAAGTGTGTTGAATTTAAACCAAATATATACACCCAGACGTGGACATGGTCAGTGCACGGTATATGTGCCACGTGAGACCACAACAGTCCCGTGCGCCGCCGGAGCTTCGGCAACAAGGTACGGAACGATGTCCTAGTAGTAATAGTTGTCTACAATTAATGTGTATGAGCTTATCGCCGTCGGCAACAACGCTACGGCAAGCAGAGAGAGCGGTTTTCAGACAACAGTCTCCTGGCACAGCACGTTCACCTCCAAGATTCCCTCCCACACCCTACACGACAAACCCTGAATGACTGCGCGAGTCTGTTTCCTTTACTTCGACGCCCTCCCTTGAACAGGTCGTCCCCCTCATTTTTCACACAGTCACATTTCCGGCCACACGCTATACTTGTATTCCACTGACGGTCTAATAATTGGAAAGATTCCTCTCGCGAAAGCTATCTACGCTTCGCTGCCCAGCAACGACCTTTCGGCTCTCCCTACGAAATCCTTGAACATGCCAACCGCATCACACGCGATGCTGTCTTCCACTCACCCGCGTATGCGCGAGAACCTTCCGCTCTCTATTAGGGTTCCGTCTATACAATACATCTTTACCGCCGTTTTCGCCCGCGCTAACGGCAGCGCCGTCAGTACTATCTAGAGAAAAAGTGAGAATGTCGACAGGGAATGGCGAGACTCAGGGGAGATCATACTTGGGCCTAATAGGAAACGCGAAAGAAGGATGTTGTAACGGGTCATTCCAGACATGGTCACTGCTAAATCATGATGCCGATCAAATACATAAGGTTGGAAAACGAGGTATTCAGAGCTAGAGATATCCCGAAACATCCATGATCCAGATCTCACATTTAATGTCAATGCGATCTCAATTGCCTAACTCATCAGATTCTGAAGATGACTGCTCTAATGGTCCGTCTAGTATATCGCCGTATTCATCGTGTTCGTCCACCTTCGTCAATCGTTGTTATTCCTCTCGCGCATGGCATGGGAAATGGCTGTCTCGGCTTGGAAAACCTATCACTCCCATGCGATCTAGCAAGCTCTTCGCCTCGCCCAGCGCTCGACGGCGTCGACTGTTTCCAAGCACTGAGACTCGATTTGCTGTAGGACCGCAAAATCAGTGGCCGCAGTCATGCCACGGCAGTGAGCTGACAACATTAATTTCGGGGACAGGTTGGGAGTGCGAGCTTTCTACATCCCGGACATGGCGCAGATGGGAAGGCAGGTCTCCGTGACCAAGAAAGCGGTGTGCTTAAAGTTTGCAACGACAGAGGCCGCGACCACTACCCAGAGCGAGGGTATCCTGGCAGACGACATCAGTTCTGGGAATGGCTTCAGGAATGCAAGCTTACTGGCTCGAACCGAACAGTAGTGAGACCGTGGCTAGCCTATAAGATGTCAGTGGACTTCACCTGAACCCACTGAAATGAAAGTAAAGAAGAGCGTATCGCTCTTTTGTGATCATCAGATCATGAATTGTATTCAGAGAGCCTCATCAGGACAGCCGGACTGAAGCCTTGTTGAACCCAATCTATACCAGCATCCATTTTATCGCTTGGTAGGATGGTATAGCCAGGGACCGCTGTGAGAATGCAACGAAGACATCGAGGAAAGGACTGCTGATGGGTCTAGTGCAAGACATCTGGCAAGTTGCATCCCCGATGGGCAAAGTCTATCTTTCACATTGGGCATACCGATAGTCTTTCTTCACATCAAGCGTGCTAGATTGGTAAAGCGATGAGAAAATGTATCCGTCTCCCATCCTGTGCGTTCGCCTCACTCGCCTCGGAGTGCTTGCTGCCGGCCGATGAGAGATATGTACTCAATTGATCCATCTCGGAGGCTCGTCGGCGCCGGAGGGCCTCCGTCGGGCGACGCGCACCAGGGATCGGATAATATCTTTGAGTGGACGCTGTAATAAAAAGAACATGACTAGTCCTCGATTTAAAAGCCATGAGGCACAAAGAATTTGACTGGACTGCCGATCGGGGCATGCCCAAGTCTACTGCTGACTCCTACAGGGAGTTCTGCATAGAATCCTTATACCGGTGCCTTTGATTCGCTAGCAGTTTCCTCTGATGAGGCTCCATCCTGGAAATATCGTTCTTTGGGGGAATAGGGCGAGCCTATCTTCATGGCCCTGCTACAGCGGCCGAGGTCTTGCGTCTCGGAGAGAGGTTCTGATCAAGATAGATGGGTCTGCGGACGGTAAGCACCCAATAGATTTGAGCTGTCATCGTTCGTGTCGGGTAGTTTTGTCACTGGCTGGGCTATTCAGTTATGAGCATCAAAAGAGTTTTCGATCTTCGGGCAGGATAGAAAGAGAAATTAATTATGTGGTTGCATCCAATTAAGTTCGCGCTTAAGGAAATTGTGTGCTTATCTGCTTCTTTGACCTCCTATAGTAGACTGCTGCATCCGGATTGCCTGGCCTATCGTCTTGAATCCTGGCTTACACCGTAAGCCACCATCTTACTGCTTACCCGTCGGCATCCGAGGCAGGTAGATGTAGGGGATCTGTAGACACGTCTTTCGTTATTGAGAGCTCTGCTGCGGATCCCATCATCTCAATACAGAAAGTTTACCCTCAAGCGGTGTTGCCGTGGCCAAAATATGAAGATTCCCAGGGCTCTTCGCGCAACATCGGGGACCCATGGACGATTTTTATCCACCACACTTATTGTATGATTCCTCCAGCGTGTCCTTTTGGAAGTACCCCCTCGCCTGTCAAAGTCAGCCGGCCACTGTGTCTTCAGATCGAGGCGGCGCCTCACAAGTCCGATATTCATATATGTTTCAGCCTGATCCTCAATGTCCCGAGGAAAGGTAGATCGGCATGACGGCGTCGGTGGGCTTCTCGACTCCTTGGTGAAGTCATCGCTCCCATTAACGCGATGGTTTCTTTCTCGCCACTTGGATGGACTGGGTTCGAGTGATCTAGATGTGTGGCTCGCTCGCCTCGGAGGATCGTGGTGGAATCATGGGATGAGCATGAGCGACTGCTTCGAGGCTTGTTTGAATGGGAAATGGACGACCGGTCGTGCTGGAAGAGGGCGCGCTAGAGGAGGGGGGGCGAGGGCTACGCCTTTGGTACCGTGGGTGTCGAGTGAGCTATTCATGTCAGTAGATGCCACTCCGCATCTCACTCTCCTCGACGTTCATATCGCTGCGTTCACCGAATACCCATGTTAGATATAGCCCAAAGCGCGCAACCGAATGGTCGTGGGAGCGATCGGGAGGCAAAAGGATGAGAAAATGAAAATTAGCTACTAACCTGGAGCTTCCTTCATCTAACAGGTGAGGTGCTGCTCCACCTCAAACACATTCTATATGGTGTGGGCCTCTTCGCTCTTGGAGGGCGCAGATTTTTCTTCTTTTGGCGGTCCTACGCGCCATCTGCGCGGTCGCGCGTTCAAGGTGGAGTCGCTGTCGGGAAAGAAGGCCAGGCGATAGGTACGATGCTCGAATTTCTAGGGTAGGAGGATGGGGTCTAGAATTTTGACCTCCGATTGGACAGGTTCGGCTCCGAACCTGGCATCGGAGCGGAGAAGCCCGGTAGGAGGGCATTTCGCAAGGTCTTCAGCGGCACCTTGGGTGGATGAATGAGGGCAAAGATGATACGGATGCAGAGAAGAGTATCGGTGGCCTCGAGATTGATCAGAGTGTTTAAAAGGAGGGCTTCAACATATCGACTGGGGAAGGCCCCAAGGCGGTCGCACTGCTTCCCGTCGTGCTGGGTCGTTGGTGGACTGACAACGTCCGGAGAGGTTTTCAACTTCCAGCTCTAGCTTCCGGCGGCGCAGGATGTTAGAGCTTTGGGTCTACGAGGGTAAAGTCTAGTGTTAGCCTTGTCGTGGCCAAAGTCATGGGGAGTGACCGCATTACCGTTGCATGGTGCTGAATGGCTGAGTGCCTTACCAGGGACTCGAACTCTGGTGAGGCGGAATACGGAGCTGCGGCGCGTGAGCTGTGACGTATCGCGTTGAGACGCGTCAACGTTGTTGACGCTGAAGAAGAGGCGGCGAGCTTGATCGGTGCGGACGCCATTCAGCAGTACCACAATACTTAAGGCACTCACGGCAATGACGATGAAGCATCACAGCATGTTGAAGCAGCTCAGAGAAAGGTCTGTCGCGATCAGGATCAGCAACAAGAGATGGCGGGGAGCACCAGCGAGGGGAAGCAACAACAACAAACGCTGACTAGCTCACCAAACACCAGCAATTATTCCGAACTTCATAGCCAAAGGCGAACCAAAGGACGAATGCTTCTTCTTCGACGACCCAGACAAGCTGAGCAGATCAATGAAAAAGATGTTGAACAAAGAATGTTCGCGTCGGCCCGAGGCAGTGCAATACGAGCGACACTGTGTCCCCGGACATAGGCAAGCCCAGCGGCCCAGGAACAGTTTCCAAAAATGGGATAATCAGAAGGAACCCCCGTAGGGGCTGTCCCAGCGATTAAACTGAGAAGAACCGATACTACACTTGATCTAAGCCAAAAGGCACTGCAAAGATTGTTAGCGATGATGGACATTGGAAGGAGGGGAGAGGGGAGGAAACTTACAAGAGAGCTGAGAAAGGAAGGAAGGTCGGGGGGCGGGCGGGTTGATATACTGCAGAATATTTGAGAGTCTTGGCGCTTACTCATCAGCGCTAGACCGTTTAACGGAGCAGTTTACTTGAGGGTTGCAGGTGAGGGGCACAGGCGGCGGCGTGGAATCTGGCGGAAAGTCGTGGAACAGGAAGGGAAGGGTGAAGTGACGCGGCCAGCGCTGTCTTCCCACTTCGCACGTGACTAGTCCGGGAAGCTTCCTGTCTCCCTGCATGTGCACCCCTTTCGCCAAGCTGGTAGGCCTATACTTGCACCCAATTGCTAGTACGGAACTCTAGAAATGTTGTTCGAACTTTCAGCCCCAGAATACCCTCACACGAGTGCTACCGGTCATCTTACTTGCGTGCTACAGTGATATCTACGCTCTTCACTATGGCAATGAAAGGTAAGATGTACTGCCACACTTTCTACTATGTTTCGATACATCACTGTAGTCATAGCGAGGACTTAGCCTCACGCTTATCTGCCGGGAGTCTGGACGCTTCGCAGGAGGCTACTCTTCTTTCTTGAGCTCGGCGTTCTTAATTTTGAACATTCATCTTGCACCAGCGGCTTCTTGGCTATACATGCGACACATTCTATAGGTACGGAGGTTTTGATTGCCACGGATACGCTAGGGGTGATGGTACGGGATGTACAAAGAGACCAAATAGTTAGGGAACTCTGACGGTGTGGCCCGGCTTGTCAAGACATCCATATTGAGCTCATTTAAAGCCATGTCTTAGTCGCTTACAATTTATCCTCGATCCAGTGTTTGTCAAAGCCTTCGCCGCCACTTGAAATTGTTTCCTAGTTCTGCTTGTGGGACGATAAGGTCGCATGGATCGTGAAGCACCTCAGAATAATCTCTAGGCCTTGCGTTCTTCCACTACCGTCAGCTCTGCCAATGAACCACGGTATTCTCTACGTCACGAATGATCAAATACAATTCCATTCATCAGTCGAATGCAACATCACCCCTTGAGCGGGAGATAAAGATGCAGTTAGTCACGCAACATGCCCACGGTGACGTAGGGCATGAGATGCAAGAGGAATGCAGGTAGAACGCAAAGCAGAAACGAGGTGTAGGATACAGGGAAAGCGGTGGCATGAAAAGATAGAATGCAGATCCGCATGTTCACCAAAGTCGGGCGTTCAAGGCAACAATGTTGACAATGAACACAAGTGCCAGCATGCAGAAATACGACGCTAGCAGAGAGGGAAAGCGTCGAGGCCATGGGCGACCCAAATAGACAGGAGGATTGTGTCCGACGCTAGCATAAACGATAGCGTCAAAACCGTTCGCCACGCAATCAGCGGGGAGGATTATGCCCGACGCTAGCATACACGATAGCGTGGAAGCTGTGCGCAACCTAAGAGCGAATTAAAGCTTCATCACAATGCAGGGAAGCGCGACGCCAGAGGAGAAGATAGCGTCAAAGTCATGCACGATGCTCTCAGCAGCGGAGGGCTGTGCGAGATGCTAGCAAAGATAGAAAGCGTCGAAGCCGTGCGCAAACTTGAAGCGAATTAGCGTTTTCCGACCAAAACGACCACGGACGAAGACAATTGCATTGTCTATGTTTCCAAAACTAACCCTGTACTCGTATACTGTGATTCGTACAGATATTATTGAGGTATCAGCTAGCCCCCTGCAAAGCGCCTGCCTCCTGACTGTTCCCATTCACAATGCGGCAACATTGTGTACGCCCTTGGGGCCACGGCGTAGTGAAACTGGCTTGTCCTTGAGTGAAAGTGTAAGCTGTCTCGCACCCCTTTGCTACTCAAAGACCACTCGCCCTCATAAAATCATCACCGGACCAACTCCTCCTCGTCACCCATCCCAATCCCGCCCGTCCTAATTCAACCACCACCAAAATGTCCGAACACCTATTCACAACAGTAGACGCTACGTCTAGCTGCCCCATCTGCAAGAACCCATTCGCCCTCCACCCGACCGACCGCATCCTCCTCGCCGCCGAGCTCGCTAAGAACGCCTACAATGCCGACCATCTCGACCTCGATCTCGACATCCTCGTGCGGCCCCAATGTGGCCACGACCTGGGCCTCTTTTGCCTACAACGCTGGATGGATCTGGGCCACAGCACCTGCCCGTACTGCACGCTTACGATGCTCAATGACACCGGCGATGCGGCCTCTATCCAGTTCCTGCAGCCGATGTCCCGCGGCATGCCACAAGAGGACGATGAGCTGATGGTGGCGGTGAATGAGATACTGAAGGCTTGGGAGGCGGGAAAGGACAAACAGCAAGGTCTTCTGCCCACCTGGTGGAACGGAGAGGCGCGCGTGGTGGGAATGGATCGGGGGATGCGCTATGAATACCTGGCCGTGATTTTGGGTACGGTTCTCGCTGGAGTTGCGGCAGTGTTTTGGAGATAGGTTATGATTGATGCAGAGTCCAGGGTACACTGAAGTATGATTAGACGGTGCCAATGCGCGGGGCTCCATCTCCCATTGGGGTTTCGATAGTGCATCGAGGGACTTCAATGGGAGGCACCTAGCGTTCTTAGGGCTTGGATTGAGGACAGTCTTTATGCCTGCGTGACAACGGCTTGGATGCTGGGTGGAATTGATGCACAGTATCTGTAAATTGTGATGGGCTTCAAATCCCTTAGAATATGCGCAAAGTTTCCTTACAGGGATTGAAAATGGAGGGGTTGCTACTTTATATACAGCTGATGAGTTGACTAGACAAGGGGCTAACTCGGGCTCCAATGGCTTTGACATCGGCTAATTTCAAAATCTAAAGGTTGTGACAAGCTTCGAGAAAGTCCTCATGTGCGAGACCTCAATTCGATACCTCAGAATCAAGTAGTGGTCAAAGAAAAATGTGTCACACGCCTCAGATCACAGGGAGATGGAACTTGTCCCTCTGACTAATCTGGGTGGTACCGCCCCCAACCCACAGCAGGAAGACTTCCCATACGGGTTCCTTACTTCTGCGTGGAGGTAAAGCATTGATCTAGCGCTTTTTATTACATCTGCCAACGTTGGCTGTAGTTGGAGACGTTGTGTATTGCGCATTGTAGCTCGCTACCTTCCCAACTCTTTTCAACATAGAATAAGATTCGTGGCAACTGTGGAATCGAGCTTGATATGCTTGAGCTGGAAGGGAGCCCCGGCGAGGTCAGCGTGCGTGTATGGCACCCGCATCCCGACTGCTCGCACTGAAGATACCTGTCTCCATGCGTGTGTTTCGATTCGTGAACTTCTTGTATCCGACCTCGGTGGGGACCATATTTGGGCAATCGTACGATTTTGAGCGCCTGGAGTCTGCGGTGAGCTGGTGGTAATGCTCATGGGCAGGCTCGAGCTGTTCGAGGGCGAGTTCGGAGGGGATGAAGACATTTATTTCTCCGGCCGGCAGCTAGCGCTGGAGCATTTCGGGGATGTTAGCCTCATATAGCTTGCATATGCCAGCAACGGGAGTGACGGCGTCGAAGATGATGGAGTCGATTCGGGAGAGAGTGTTCCGCGCAATAGTGAAGGTGGAACGGAATGATGGTGAGGGTCGGACAAGGCACCCTCGTACTGGGGATGGCTTGATGGAGAAGCGAGATGTAATGTAGGCGGAGTGGCTTGAGAGGTGGAAAGGTTGAGGTCGCGTCACAGTTGTGTTGAGGGTTTGCGGGACGCGACTGCCGCTAGCCAGCTGGCTCTTTTAAAGCCACAACTAAGTGAGCCTGATGAGGCTCCCACTGTGGATTAATTCAGCGATGTCATTGTTCTGGCGATGCTGACTGCTAGGATATCTTCGCACATGGCCACATGATTGACTGAGCTGGCTGCTTGGGTTCATAGGTGAAGAGAGACTACTGGATGGGATATGAGT
The DNA here is from genome assembly GCA_010093605.1 of Lophium mytilinum. Taxonomy (NCBI): domain Eukaryota; kingdom Fungi; phylum Ascomycota; class Dothideomycetes; order Mytilinidiales; family Mytilinidiaceae; genus Lophium; species Lophium mytilinum. The sequence continues at coordinate 333,084 of MU004184.1, read as the reverse complement.
CTTGAGACACGGAGGTTTTGTAGCATTGCATATTTGGCTAGAGAGTAGCATGAAGGTTCAGGCATTCAAAGTCATCTCCTTCCCAAGACTAGCCTTGTTCCTTTGGAGGTTGTTTCTTTCAGCTCGTTCAACCTTTTCTTCGAAGTAGCATTTTCGCGCCAGACATTTCCCTTCGCTTTCACCTTGATATTGTGGAACAGCTTCTCAGTGACAGGTCATGGCTCTCATAGCTTTGATCTCAGTCTTAGGGAGATTAAGCGCGACTACCTCTAACGAAAGACATGGGTTGTCATCAATCCATGGTCTACTGATGTGGATGAAGAAGAAAACTGCCTGTGCATTGATGAGAGCTACATCCTCTATACTACAAGCGGATACACTAAGCTGAAACAGAATATGCAGTAGAGGCCACTTGTCTTCCTGAGACTAATCCCTCCCTTACATATCAGTACTCGACCTATCATTGCCTTTATACATATCCCTATCGCCAACACCACCGTTTGTTTCGAAGCGCACGACACTAGGACAGGAAGACTGCTTAGAACATCTTCCGCCGGGCATGCGCCAGAGGCTCAGAGACTTATCGAGTCTGACGAAGATCGCTCAAGAGAGGTAGCCATCGGAGGCGTGGGTGTGGTGATGTATGTGGCTTGGTTGGTGGTTATGTGGGAGACGGCGATGGACAAGGCGGATGTGGAGAAAGCTACAACGGTGGGGAAAGCCAAGGCATGAGAGCAGGCGTCTTGCCGTCACAGAGCAGGTTGTAGTGTTGGGTTGATTGGTTTGATCCACCTCGATCGTTGAAGTACTCTCAAAAGCGTTTGACGACAGTATTCCCATATGCGTGTCTGGGGGTCTGGGTGTCTGGGCGTCTCCCTACCGTCTAGATACTTCTTCTAGTCCCACGATGCCGCGAGACGGTTTATTTCTGCGCAAAGGCCGGCCTGCGTCGATTGAGGTTCTTCTTTGACGGCACTCGCCGAAGGAAGCGTTCCGATATGGAATGAACCCGATTTTGCCTTTCAGAAGCGGGTCCCCTTGCTTAGCCTTTTTTGACTAGAGCATCCTCTTCCTCCTCCGATTCATCCTCTTCGATTGCGCGCTTGCCCTTCCCAGCACCCCTACCGTTGGTCTTCGCCCAGGCTCATATCCTTGGTGACGGGAGTGGGAGAAGTAGTGCTTCTTGTGATGATCTCCAACAGGTTCTTCTTCCGCCGACGATTCACCTCGCTCTTTCCAGGGCTGCGCCCGTTGGTCTTCGAGGCTCACATTCCTTGATCATAGTAATGAGGAGGGCCATGCATCATCGGCTGGTTTCCTGGGGCGTACGGCTGAGGGAGAACCAGTCGAGGCAGAGCAGTGGCGACTCGCGAATATCGTCCCGGATCTTTTCACAGATGCCATCCCTCTCAGTGTTATGTTGGGCCCTCTGCATGAGCAAGAAACGCCCCTCCTCCTCGGTATAGACCTTCTTGTTCGTCGTCGAGACGGTATATTGGATCCTAGCAGTCCCATAAACGTTAGCGTATCTATCTTTAGAAGATTTGAAGAACAGTTCACAAGATCGGGGCAGCGTAGCAACCCCACGAGTCAGGCAGAACCGGGCCGCCTTCACGAGACTAAGTCCGACCCACCTCAGACCAAGGGTACTGTGCGGCTTGATTTGTCGTAAGAACAAGGAATAGGGAAATAGGACGGGAAAGTGTGACCTACCGATGATTCTCGGGCAAACGAGCGCTTCAACGGGCAATGTGTGTCCCTGCAAGATCGATAACACCTAGCTATGAGAACTAGGACGAACGAGATGCTAGTCCCAAGCGAGGAAAGAGAGGTATCAGAAGAACATTTCTGTTGACAGTGGCCGACCGAGCAGGTCATGAGGTTGGGTGACGCACCCAGCCTCCGGAGAGACAGGACGGGCCACCTCCACGAGAGTCAGTCACAGGGCTCTCCGTGTCTCATCGCTCGAGTCGAGGGGCCAAATCGAGCAAGAGTATTCACTTGCGGGCCAGAAATCGTGTGAAGCTTCGTTGAAGCTAGTCCTGCACCACTCGCTTGATTAGCCAAGTGTGTTTTTTGATGTGTGGAGGGTAAAGCAAGTTTCGAAATGTTGTTGATTCAGAAAGAAGATTAGCTATTGTTGATCCGGCTTCGACAGCCGCGCAGGTCACAGGATCGTTCAATAATTCCGGTCTGAGACTGAGAGACTGCCATCACGAGAATTCGTCATGACCGCCCTTAGGCAAATAATCGTTCTCGTCATTGCAGTAGGGGAGTAGAGGAGTATAAGACGGGCACTTACGCCTGACGGTTATCCTACAACAGTCACTTTATTAGGCAAGTGTACTTCTTGATGAGTGAGAGGTAAAGCAAGTTTTCAAACGTTGTTGATTTAGGAAGATTCGAGGAGATTATTGGGGGCCTTGCATCGGCGACCGAGCAGAGTTACAAGATCCAGCAGTCATCCCAGTCGCGCAGTGTGAAGGGCAAGGGAAGGGAAGGCGGTGAGAGGGGTGGAAAGAAGGGAAGTACTTTGAGGCTGGAAGACTGCCATCACGAGAACCTGCCACGGCTACCTTTAGGCCATTGGGCTTATTCTCATCATTGCAAAGGGGGAGTGGGGGAGTACAAGACGAACACTCACCGTAGCCTCTAGATCTTGCAAGTTGAGAACTGCCTCAACGGTAGACAGCTCTGAAAGCGATATGGCTACGCTTCCAAGATACTCCTCCGCCTCTTGATTGCTGGCGTTGAGGCACAGGAGGTGTGACAGCGTAGGAATAGTGAATCAATCAGGACAATCATGTGGTAGTGACAGAGGTGTGGTGTTGACGAAGTGACGGAGAGCGAGCTCCGACTTCTGTGGGCGGCTTCGCTCGAGCGGCTACTCCTCGGCGTAAAAGCTTCTTGGCGGAATGACGCGCTAGCCCTAGTGGGTCGGAGAGGGTGCTGTCTGGGATTATCAGGCCTCCGTGGGCGTTCTAAAAATGCGAACATCTTGCTCTCTGCTCTCTTTTTCGCATGCTACCTCCTTTCAGCCCTTTCGCTCTGGTGTTCTCTTCGCTCCGCGGTATAGCATCCCGAGTTGCTTTCTCTCGACCCTCACCTCCGCGCCGGGTCGCTGGCAACTGACCTAGCCTCGCTCTTGATCGTTCTGAAATTTACTGCCCAGAATCGTTAGCACCGGCTTCCTCCAAGGACATCCATATTAAATCAAAATTGATGAAGCCTGCGTTCGTCGAGGTGAGCACTTCTCCTTCTAGAAGCTCTCATCTCTATAGCCCGAGTCCTCCCACCCGGTTCTCCCTCCATAAGGTGCTCCCATGGCGAGTGTCACCCGGTCCCAATAGATCTTTCTTGTCTATCAGTGGCTTGAAGGTTCGGCATGGGGCCAGGATTGAACAGAAGCAAGCCGAACACCGCGTTTCTACATCTAGAGCAGTACTTTGGATTAGACTCGGTGGCGGAAAGACACTCTTCGCCACTCCCTGGAATGCCGGAGTCAGTGATGGGAGCTGGTAAAAGAAGCCAGCTCCCACATCTTACGCATCGGAGGATTGACTCTCGAAAGTTTAAAGTTCATGGAGGAACTGATCTCGATGCTCTAGGAATACCTTTTGCTTCTCGTCGCCTCTATTCCGGGTCCCCTCGACAACGTACATTGGTTGAAGTGGGAGATTGAGATGGTTGATAGGATATCGGAATAGGAGAAGCGTAGTCCTTTTGCGAGTCTTGAGCCTCCAAAACCCGCCTTCTCGCTCCGTTTTTGGTGGACCTCAATCAAGGAACTGAATTTTTGGACACACTTCTGGACAATTCGGTTTGGGTACCGCCGTATTCCACCATCTACGTCTCGAGGCCTTTCTCTTCCGCTTGTGGAGTGCCGCCGCTGCTTCCCTGCGTATGTAATCATTTCGATGGGAAACGAACAAATTTCGAAGTCATTGAATGAGAGGTCGTGGTACACGGAAGAAAGTTATAGGATAGTTACAAAATAAGCCAAGACTCACTCCTAGCTCTCCAAAAGCCTCGAAACTTCAGGATGTATTGCTCGCCATAGCAATTACTCGCTTGAAAAGCCCAATGCCCTTTCAACCCCTACCGCCAAGGTGTGTACAATCTCGAGGGACACAGCGATTTCAGAGTTCGAATGGGTCAACGGTGCGCCGTGAGGCCGGAGTTACAGACGACTGACTCAATGTATGCTACATTAGGGTATAGACTCTTTCTTAAGTAGTTGGAATAAAACTTCTATTCTTTCAGCGTGCATTCCGTATTCAGGTTCTTTCAGAGGCCACTTGCGCAACGGTTGCCACAATAAAAAGAACAGAGACACACTTTTCGCGAAGAAATACTTGTATTATGAGGCCACCATCTGCTTGCTAACAAAGGGAAACATTGCATGAGTCTCTGTCGGTGAGGAACTTTCGCCACGGCTTAGGGGAATACTTGGTGTGGTCAAGGCTCTTTGCTGCGATATCCCGAACATACAGCTTGCAGTGGCGAAGAACATCGAAAGTCACTCCTCACATCCTACGTCCACCATGATGTCGCTATCACTGAGTAGCACAGCGCCCTTAGCGTCATCATCAGCGATGACAAATAGGAGCAGCGAAACGCGTAAGGTCCTTTCTTGGGGTTTCGAGCGTCTTCGACCATGGATAGACCACATCACACTGAGACGGGAGCCTGTTGAATCTGTATACAGCAGCCATGAGTGGTAGGCTGCCTTCCCCTTGCGACCGCCGCAAATACTGATAGGTGGTTACCTAAAAAGCCTTAACCTCGCGATTTAGATGACTACCGCCTGGCGCTACGAAGACACCGGAGCTCTCACAAACTACGTCGGTCCTGCATCGCGACCCTCTTGTAGAATTCTGCTCTGAGACCGAAGAAGCATACACAGCACGCAGCACCCGAAGCGATCTTCTCACATTAGTTGAACACGTCTTGGCCGACCTACCACAAGCCTCAATTTTATTAAACAGTACGAGCATTGCAAAGCGCCTTGTTTGAAGACTCTCCACGACTACATTGGCTATAAGTGATGCCGTGCTGTTCCTAGATTCGAGGATGTCATCAAAACCAGAGCCCGGCGGCATCAAGCACCATAGCTATCTGATATCCAGGGGCTATTGCATTAGATACATCCTTTACCATACACTGTGCTCTACATAGGATGTATTAAGCGCATGAAGAAACTTCTGTTCCTAAAAAATAAAGGAATCGGCAAAAAGATATTATGTCACCACAGCGGGGCTCGAACCTCATCTAAGCGCAAAACAAAAGCTAAAAAAATTTTGAAGCTACTCTTTGATAAAGCGTGTCATCCTTAGTGCAGGGGCCATGCTAATCTTCTCTGTGTTGTTTCAAATTGACCAAATGCCCGAAGGCGAAGTGCGTTGAATTTATAGCAAATATATAGACCAAAACAAACGCCCGCACCAGCCACATCAGGCGAGCCAGCACGTGAGCACAGGCAGCACACACCCCGCGCCCCGCGCCCCGCGGTTTGATTCAATACAAGCATCGGCGAAAACAGCAGGTTGTTTGTTGCAGTTGTCACGGCCACAAAATCTCCCTGAGCGCAGTCACACGTGAACGCGTCATATTCTTACGCTTAGCATTTCACTACATTCTGTCTTGTTGGATCACCACAGGGCTCTATCGAAACTAACACTATTACGTATTCCCTAAATTGAGACCTACAACATTCAACGAAGAGATAGATGGCTGACGCATGAGAAAGCTCGCAGGAAAGGACATCCGGACGGAGAAAATGGCACCTGTGACAGCATTAAGACGCCTCCTTCTCCATGATCTCAGCACCCGCCACTCCGTACAACGTCTTTATAAGATGCTTAGACTGAATGCGCCCGCAGAGCATTCTTACTCCAATGTCTATGTATCTCACTCTTCCCCGCGCCACGGGCTCCGTTCTAGCTTACATTTCAGCAATCTAGATATCCGTTCGTCCTTCCGCGCAAACCCGACTGATACCCTTTTCACACTGTCCGAGAAGGACGCCTCTGATGGAACGCAAACAATCTATCCGTTCACCCCTCCGATTCCTCTTCCCTGGCAAGTTGCTGGTCTCACTCATACCTACTTTCCCACCCCCGTAAGACGATCGCGAGACCCTCCAAATTGCCTGCGGCATCGCGCTGTTCTTCCACGCCTTTGTAGATGCACGCCGCTTTTGCGTCGCCCAGTATTGGCCTCGCTCTCCTCAGAGCGCCCTACTACCTACAGTTCAACACAAAAGCCCTCACGATAATACTTAGTCTTTCAGGACAGGACACGAAGCAAACCATGAGCTATAACGGTCGTGAATGGGACGGACAATGCTGCGGGCCACTTCCTAGGCGCCGGCGTGAGTGGTGTGCGAAGCGATCTGGAACCGCGGCTGAAGTTGGCGATAGCAAGAATCTTGGAACATTGGAGGTCGATGGTGCGGAGCCCGGCTGTCCGGTTCGAGTCCATAATTGAAAGATCAGGTTTCGTGTAAAGGTGAGTGGGTCTTGTCAAGGGAGGCGCAAAGCCTGCTGGCGAGAGTAGTGGACAGCCATCCGATCTAACTTGGTGGCCGGCCTTGCAGAACTACGAGCTTGGCTCGGTGAGCAGGCTTGAAGATGTACGGGCATGAATCTGACTCGCGGGTATAGTGACCGCGTTAAGAGTCAAGGGAGTAAGTAGATGATTAGAGGAGCATGTGGATGGGAAACCTAGTCGTGGGTAAGACAGCAGACATTAGCGTGGGAAAGAGCACAGAGCGAGCGCACTTTCTGGATTAGTTTTACCCTATACAAGTATACTACGCCTGTGAACTTGGATGGGATAGCTGCTCTCACTTCCTACTTGCCAAAAAAACCTAAGCTTTTGCGAAGGTGTATCCATAGAACCACTTCTAGGCCATTGAAGGTGTATTTTCCAATCTCATAACACGCTCCCGGAAACTCCGCCGTTATTGCCCGTAGCTGCCTTTTCCGAAACCAAAGTCTGCGCCATTGCATAGAACAACTCCTGTAACTATCCCTTATCACATTCCTTCTCGTCTTCCTCGCCGCCTTCTAGTTCTCCAAGACCGCCATGATCCACAAAATTTTCTCGGTTGTCTAGAAGCGTAGCATGATGAGGTACCGCAACCTGGGGACACTATCGCCGAGTCCAACCTCAAACGTTCTGGGAAATGCCACGGTGGGTCCGGCAATGATGCGACTTGATCGTTGATGGTTCGGCTGGGAAGATGCGGGCTTCGGCGCGACGTATAAGAACAACGTCGTCGTAAGGCATTATCGTATGTGTGGTTGTAAACTACAAAGCAGCAATTCTAAGTGGTTGCAGGAATGTCTTCCTCAGCTTTAATGGGCGCTTGACAGGATAGTCGTGCTTTAGCATCAACAATTGGGACCACAGGGCTGCCATGAGGGGGTAGTACCGGGAAGTAAACGCTACTGCGCTAATTGTCAGCACTAATTTCCTCTCCTCCGCCCGAAGCTCTGTACTCACTATGGTGCCTGAGCTTGAGTGTCCTTCCGCCTGCCAGATTGTCTGTCACGTTCACCTAGGGATAGGTTGCGATCGCAGATACGGTGCAGAGCGCGATACCGGCTTCAAAAGTATGCAGTTGAATCGCGCCCTGAAAAGTTTTTCGTTGTCTTCGATGTACCTAGGTGGTTGATACCGTGCACTTTCGATTCGCAGGCAGCGTCGAGCCTGCTTCTACCCCTCTACATCGCTGCCTCGCATGCAAGTCGCTGCGGTACGGGAGGTGCTCCCGCTCGGGAGGCTTCCAGCTTGAGTGCGAAGAGGTTGGGGTAAAACTTCCCTGCGGCGTAACTTTGCGGTAGTCGAGGCGTAGGCCAGTTTGGAGTAAGCCGACGATGACGTCGGACCTACGGGAGAGGATAGCAATGCTTTTGCTGGGGATGTGCTTTGGTATCGACTTTGTCAGATCGGGAGAGGGTCTTAGGTTAGTAGAGGGAGCTGGGGTCAGAATGTTAAGTCGGAGGCGGCTCCGCGAGCTGAAGCAGCATAGCGCCCGAGAGGATAGAAATATGAAGCAAAGCATCGCTGAATTCCAAGGCTTCTTATTTCAGCCTGTTCTCATTGTGTTCAACACCCTTATCGCCGATTTGAACCCTCAGTGGTGGTCGAGACGTAGTATTTTATCGACTCAAGAAGTCCAAACAGACACAGGAAGAATAGTCTACCCCGAGTCTATGCTCTCGATCTATTTGGCACGGCGAATTAGGTCTGTGAAGATGCAGAGACGTACATGCCCCTCTGTTTTGCCCTTCTCACAAGGTTCATCCCCTGGATTTCCCTGGTCTTTTCCAACGCCCGCGCCTTTACCATCGTGACCCCAGCATATCTTGTTCCGCGGACGTGAGAGGTCATAGATCCCGTCACCAGATTCTACAGAGCTTTATCGACCAGGGTGTGGTCTCACCAGTCTCGTTTCGTGTTATAAAGTTCCAAAGCCTCCAGTAGCTCGTCTGCGGCGGTCTGGAGGGTTTGGTTCAACACTCCACTCGCTTGATCTCGGGTGCCGCGATTGGAAGTATAGGACTCGCGGTCGAGCATCAATACCATGCAGCAGCACAGCCTTTCGAAAGGAAAGGCGGAGAAAATGTTATATTTTGTTGAAGGGTTGCGGAGGTCAAGAGCCTGGTATGAGGTGACTATATGATGTCAGGATGTGTCTTTCCTATGTCTACAGGATGAATGGGTGAGGTATATGGAGGGATCTTAGAGCATAAAATACCAAAAGGCTATGCTTCATTGAAGTAGGGGTAGGTGTGGAATGGGATGGCAACAAATTTACTGTACACAGCGGTCGCAGTGCGCTCGGCCATACCATGGTCATCAGCGCTTTCCTACGCGAATTTTCTTGTAAATGTGCTTCGGCTTCCTCGAGCGACGTTGTGCAGACGGTGGCGTTGTTGCAGAGCTCGAGGGAAGGTGCGCGATCTATAGCTCTGTAGGAGATCTGGGGTCCTGGGAGAGGATTGGGCTCGGACTGGTCGTTGCTGTCGCGGAGGCAGGTCAGTGGTTGGATACCGACGCTGTAAGGAAAAGAAGCTCACCTTGGTGCTATCGACGGCAGCGAACTTCCTAGATCCCCGCAGATGATCGCAGTAGTCCAGCATCTCATTAGCAAACTCGTTGTCCCGGTATGCCCCCGAGTCTCGAAGAGTCTGTACCACGAGTCGCGCTTTTTTCTGACCTTCCTACGCCATACGCAGGGTCCCTGTGAAGACAGTGTCTTCGTCGGTGCCATCGTCGAGCCTTCCAGTGTGTCCACAGTAGAAAGCCCCGGCCCTCCCTAAAGCCAAAACAGCTTTTCGGAAAGGTCGAATGCCGGATGCTAGGGCCTTGATCGGCTGTGACTAGCTCGAGGCAATGTTGCTGCTGGAGGCAAACCGCGCGGTTTGGTATTGTATATCGGCTCCACAGCAGTATGGTTTAAAAACATGGCTACGCTTGCTGGTATCCTCAACGTGCTTCGAAGCATCTCTCATGGTCGTCCCCACGTCGCGAAGAATAGGCGAGGACATGGCGGCCTTTCTGTCGCGACAAGCGCGAGTGCTGCCTTCCTTTTCGTGGGATGATTCTGGGGATATTGTTGAGAACTTCCCTAACCTTTTACACCGTCTCGTTCTCGAGAAGTGCGCGCAAACCGTTGCATCGTGGAAACGGAGTATGTTCGGCGTCGAGTGGACTTCGAGTACGCGGTGTTGTGATGGATTCTTCGCATTTGGGTCGTATAGTGCGTTCTGGAGGCGCGGACTCGAGAGAGGTCTGTCGCAGATGGGGACGGATAGCTGAAGATGGGGCCTGTCCCGAGGGCCTCAGCAATGGCGCTGGCGTGGCTAAGGCTTCAGAGGTTAATTGATTAGGTTGAAAGATGGCTGTTTTCAAAAATGGAGTCGAGACACGAAAGCTCTATTAGAGGAGACGTGCTGAATAGAAACCCGAATGCTTCCGCACGATAGGCGCCGATAAGGCAAGCGGAGGTATAGTAGAAGTTGAGAACGATCTGGCGTTCATGGTGTTACTTATGCGTGGTAAATGAATTCGCGTGCATAGCAAGGTCCTCCTGCGCCTCCGAACGGACCAAATGGTCGTTTTAGCACGTTCTGTATGAAAGAACTGCATGTACTCAATCAACATCACAAACTCGCCAAAAATCATCACGATTTACTTCAATAACTTCAGAACTTTTGAAGTGAAAAATTGATGTAGTTCTGCAGTATGCGTTTGCAAATCTGCCGTATTTATTCCAGTCTACATCGTTCCTTCATCCCTGGCTGATACGGGATTCTGAACCCTCCAAGACTCCCGCAGAAGCATCCCCTTCAATCCCTGCAGACACCCTTACATTACGCTTTCCAGTTCCTAGCATCCTTCCAGGATATCAGCCATCTATGTAGTACTGTTCTCGCTGGCCTCTCTATGCCCAAACCTAGCAGAAGACCCTAGCGTTAGACATTCGTTCCTCTGTTCTTGTTTTCGAGGCTTGGTCCGAAGGCTTCGAAGGGACCGCGGAGCTGGGATAGTTCGCGAGAATGCCGGCTTTCGCTTGAAGATCCGAGCCATGCGTAGGGCGCTCTTGTCGCTAGTGAACGATGCGCACGGCCTGGAAGAAGACCTCGGATGTAGACATTTGTCCCTCCGCTTTTGTTCTCGAGGTTTCGGTCCAGAGGCTTCGGAGGAGACTGCGAAGCTGGGGTGGCTCGTGGGATTGCCGGCTCTTGCTGAAGGACATCTTACGTCTCCAGAGACGGCATCCTCTTTACTGTTCTCACGCATTTGACTTTCTTTACGGTCATGACGGCCGGGTTGTCCAAATCGCGAGCCGTTCGGTGAGTAGTCACCCAAGAGTTCTACCGCGTCCGAAGAATATGTCTGCTGGCAATACTTTCCGTCCGAACGTGTCATTGGGAGTAGAACATCCCCGCGGCCATAACACCTTGTAGACCCTGCTCGCCACCAATCGTAGATAGTGCAAAGAGGGTGGGCATGGTAGCTCACTGGGAATGCATCGCCCAGCATCCAAAGAGGCAGTCGCCACCAACATACCGAAGTTGATTGGAGAAGTTGGACCGCATTCCTGCATCAGGCAGCCCACTGCGGTCCGGACGGTTAATGTCTTTATCACCCTCAGCGGAGCATACTTCCTCACTAAGTGAGACTCTCGACTTCGTTAGTTCTAGTTCCGTCCAACAACTCTAAGCTTCGAAAAGCTAAACGCGAAGCACGTCTGTCTTCTCCGGCAATGAGAAGATATGACGCCTGATGCTGGCCCATCGTTGTCAGGTTGCTCTGATTCCATAAGATAAGTATGATTTGCACGGAAGTATACTGGGTTCCAGGATCCTGTTATCGCCCGCGGACGTTTCCTGACTCTAGGACTCCACTCCTAAGCTTCCACCTTGAGGGACGGCTAGCATTATACCGAGCAGCATGTCCCACGGGCCTTAGACTAGCTTCTCGACGACAACTTGTCTCTATTGCTCTGACAAATCCTCCGGAATCTTCCAATATTGCCGGGTGGGGTCGAGAGACTGGTTCGAGATTTGTAGATGGACTTGGTTGAGAACACTCGAGGCATAGCTATGTCGAGCTTACTGAGACAAGGGTTGTGTTCACAGTAAGGTGCTGGACCTGCAGGGTCACTTCTCGCTCTATTTCTAACATGGGTCAGCATAAGGACTGTCATGCAGGTGAACTGTAGGCCGTGAAGAGGGTCGCCCACGTCACATTGTCAAGGGAATTGCCAAGACGGAGGAGGAGTTTGGTTTTGAATTTTGAATTTGATCCGAGCTGAACACCTGGCTCTGTACTGGGACTGGGGATTGGGGGTAGCAGTGCCCGTCCGGACTGGGCGTCATCATCCCACCCATGCCCGGTACTGCGTAGCTCGCCAGCGCGTACCCTTCCGTTGGTGCAGCACGAGCCACCCCAAGCTGCCAGTTTCACTCTCCCCAGAGATCTCAGTCATACCAGTAGTCCATTGCTGCTTCGACCGAGTTTGAAGGCGGGTCATCCTCCTCGCTGAAGAACTCCTCGTCGCTCATCGTCGTATCAGAGCAGCCTGCAGGCTGAGAGACACGGGCCGTCTGGCATGCCCCCGATACCCGTGTTGCTCACCCGACAAACAAAGGTGAAAAGGAAGAGGTCGTCCTGGAGAAGTGTGTCAGTCCTCGATTCATGAGTGAAGAGTAAAGAGTTCACTTACTCTCTCGCGGATGCCACACCGGTCCACTGCTCGTCAGGCTCGTTGTCGTCATGCGTAGAACCTTGTGGAACCTGGTCGTGGTCCAATAAGGCATGGAAGACATGACCGTAACGGGCAAAGTGCTTGGTGGTCAGAGCGTTGCTGGCTTCATTGGTGAAGTCCAGATACTCGTGTGGCGGGACTTCCGTGAGAGACACACATCTAACCTGGACCGCTGCTGAAGCATCTTCGGCACTCGCCGGCGTGCCGACTTGGTCTGCGAACATGTTTGGGCTGAGCGACACGGGCCGTGTGGCATGCCCTCGATACCTGTGCCGCTCACCCAACAGACGGAAGTGAGGTGGAAGACCTCGCCCTGGTGAGTTCTGTTAGCACAGGGCCTTGCGAGGAGGAGCGAGGAGGGGGTGGCTTACGGGTAATCCATGAGCCGTTCGAAGACTGATTGGTGGACACGTGTCGGGTTTCGGGATTGGAAAAGCGGAGAACTGGGAAGGAAATCGCTCCGGGTAGCTGTCGCGAGTTTGGAGAGCGGACTTTGTCTTTGGTAGTAAATCGGGTGCTGACGCTGGCTCTAGGGCGCTGGCACTGAGGTGCATGAAAAAGTCAACTTCTGGGCCTGGTATGGAGCGTAGTACGTCTGCTTACAAAGGTGTTTGACAGGAGAGAGTCTGAATGAAATGAGGATCGTCTTGCTCAGAATCAACAGGTGATTTGGCCCGCGGCCTGTCCATTATGAACTCTGGATGGAACTTCCATTCCAGAAATCATTCGCCGGGCAGGAAGGCGCTGACAGAGGGTTGGTGAAGGAGAGAAGGTTTCAGGCTGCAGCTAGTCATATGAAGTGGCGGAACAACCCTCGGCCCGATATCACGTCATCTACCCCCCAAAGGGCGGCTAGTGCGGGTGAAGAGGGTTCAAAGTCTGAGGGAGTGGCTCCTTTAATTAGCTGGTTAGTAATAGTAAGCTTGCTTTGGGGTACTCATCACGGCTGCCGAGTGTGGGAAACATCAGTGTTGGGTTTTCCAGTATTAAATTCTGCTTTACTTTTCCTATTCCTCCTGTAGCCCTTTCGGGCAGAAAGAACAGGTTAGCCACTAGTTTTAAAATGTGGTTAGGTAGATAGAAGAAATAGAATAAGTCTTTAGTATAATATAGTACCGTTATTAGGTTGCGCAGTTTCGAAACCCAATGGAATCTATGCCTCTACTCGCTTTAATAAGTTTACCCGCATATATACGAATTGGAGACGCGTTAGTCTATTCGGATAGGACTCGGCAGGGTGGCGCAGTACCAAAGGAGATAGGCACATCTTTAGTCAACTACACTTTAGGAATGTTTAAAATGTTATTTAACTAGACGATATAAATTATCATTCCTCGACAACGCTATTTCACCGGCGTAGAGTTTGACTCTAAAGTCCACTAGAGCTCGTGCTCTTTTATATCCCTAGTCTCCACCTTCCCTAATCACTCTTCAGTTCCTCCTTCCAGTTCTTTGTCCTTGCCGTAGGTACACAATACCTTCCGAAACCGCACTTCGACAAGCGTACGCTAGTCATTAAAACAACGCAGCATCCCCTTGAATTCAACTTAAGAGTCGAAGGGCTTAGAGTTTAGGACGGGTTCAGCATAAGCATCGGTGTAAGCGGTGACTCTTGGCCGGAGACGGATCTATCGATGCTAGCCGGGAGAGTATGACCCAATCAGCGGCGCTAAGGAGGATGTTGTTCGCGCTCTATTTAACCTCATCTGGGGTAGTAGTCACCTTAATCCTTAGATAGTACGTAAGGCTCCTTACTCCGTTAACCCGGTGAGGCCCGTAATTCAAGTACGCATGGAAGGCAGGACGGTCGACGAAGACCCAGTCTTGCCTCGGAACTAAGTTGCTTCCGGCAAAGGGTACGCCGAAGACGGGAGCGACTCTCTCCGCGGGAACACGCTTAACTTACAGTTACAAAGGGCGCGGCCAAGTGCATATTCCGGACCCCACCAGCTACGCGAGGCGAAGAACATCAAAACCACCAGTTTTTGGGACATTGAAGGAGGTGCACTTCCACAACTACAATAGTCGATTGCGAACCAAGTAGACAGATTTATCTGTCTATGCCCTTTAGTAATAATTATCAAAGAAAGTAAACTTATTAATCGATACTGGGCGCTTCAAAGCAACTTTTAATATTTCGGTGAGATGCTTATGTAACCGGAATATGCACTTGGCCGCGCCCTTTATACATTTGGGCCTCGAAAGCGCAACGGACAAGCGAAGGAATTACTGGTACACTGGCCTCGAACGGTGCGACGCCAAGCGCCATCAACCGGCGTGACAAACTCTAGAGAAGTGCGTCTTAAAAAGTCCGGGGGAAATCCCGAAGTCCAGCTGCCACACAAAGATGGAGGAGGCAAGGCGAAGCTCGGAGGTGGGGTGGAGGTCCTTGGGGCCGATAAAGCCGCACAGGTTCTCGCTCTACTGCTCACTGGAAGTCTGGTTGAAGATTGTGCTAAAGGTAAAAGTGGTGGGTGAGGCTTTCGCACCCTCGAAGAAGCTTGGCTCAGGATAGGAGGAAGACCTCGTGAGGACGTATTTCGATCTGTCCACCTTGCAATATCTTTCACTCCGAGGCCACCGCCTACCTCACTCGTTTAAGTTGTCGCCGCAAGCGAGCCACCTCCTCGCCTAGTCCATCCTAGACATGTCCAGGTTCCGCTCTCAAACTGACCGAGGATCGGACAAGTGGAACCAGTGCCGTCAAGCTGAAGACGGCGTGGCTGAAACTGGCCCTCGGTATGCCGTCCATGATGTCAACCAAGCGGCAGGGAGCAGAGTGCGGAAGCCTCATACTCTCTGAGGTCATGAGGCAGTGTCGTGATTGTTGGCTTAAGAGCCGACCTAGTTTGGAGTTGCTACTGTTGAAGCAAGGTAGGTGTTGCACAACCGTTCAAAGAGGCTGCTGAGGGGAGGTTACAAATGTATTCTATACAGTACCTCGATTTCACCCTACGCCCCCTTGTCATGCACACCGATTCATATACACGGGAGTCCGGCCCAAAGTCGGAAACTATCCCTCGCCTCCAACTGCTCAAATACTACTCCCGATTCCGCTTGTCTCATGTGTGTTTGCCAGCAGATGTCACCATTCATCTTTGGGTAGGATGAGAGGTAGTGGTTGGATCAGGGTCGTTGGTCATGCCACCTTCTTGAAGTCCGATCGATAGTCTATCATGCCTCGGAAGCCTTCTCATTATTAGATCGACAGCCGTTGCGTCTGAGTAGTGTTAGTCAATGGCATTTGGGGCAAGAAGAACTCATACTCAAACCGGACATAGCCGTCCCGCGGCAAAAGCCTGTCTCGAGCTGGTTCAGTGATCATGGCCGAGGGTTGCGGAGTCTCGCCGGCGGAAATGCTGGGACGGTAATCGGAACGACGTGTGAAACGACGACTGAGATTGACGAAGGAGAACCCCCGACGGGAGTCCGACCGGCGGAGTGGTAGGGATAACTGGGATCGGAGGCCTGACGGTAGAGCACCTAATGGGGAGAACAATGACGGGGACCATGACAGGTCGTCGATGCTGTGCACTCTGTGAGCTTGTAAGTGGGTTGAATTATCGAAGGGATAGAGCACAACGGACCAGAAGCCCAGCGAGATTCGTTCTTGATATCTGCAAGATATAAGTCCATACCGAGTCCATCAGCTGCTTCAAAGAGCGTCACGCATTGAGGTCATGTTCCGAAAGAATGCTGGGAAGTTCCACATACTTGCCGCGACGAGGCTAGCCAAACCAGCAGCCAGGTTGGTGGCGGTCTTGATAGCGTGCATGTTGGCAGTGACTTTGGCAATAAAGTATTCTGCTTCTGCTCCCTGCCCTCCACAGATGGCCACCCAAGGCCGAGCTTGACTTATTCGGTGTGTTGCTGGGGTCAACATGTCCTGCTACATCGTGGCTGCTACTCTCTTTTGCTGCGAGGCAGGAATCCTCTGTTAACACAGATACTCCCCGCTCGAGCTCATGAGACCCGCAACATTGCGAGATATATTTAAGTCGACCACTCCAGCTTGTTCAAGCCCGAGTCGTGCTCCCTGGATGCAAGTGTTATCTCCTGGGGCATCGAGGAACACGGGGCCATTTCGAGATGTGTTTGAGGCCACAAAGCCAGGGCGGGGTGAACCAGCATCGCCAGAACCGCACGGATTAACAAGGTTCTCTCCATATCTACCGTGACTCGCCGTATCCTCTTGCTGATGGAAGGGACTGACGCAGGATTCATGAGCGCCGGGACCATCCTTGGGAGAATAGTCAGGACCGAAGCGACGAAGCTATCAGGCTATCGGATCCATGTGGCGCGTTTTGATACCAGCTTGAGCTCCGAGCGTCGGGTGTCGTGTATCAAGCCGAAGAAGGTCTGAAACTTGACGAGACAGCCCCGAAGACTTTTCGGGAATCGGAAGCCGGCGGAGTTTTGCCACGCAATTGACGCCGTGGGCGTCAAACTTCGAATATCGGGACTCGTCGAGGGGTGTAGTCTCTAGCCGGGAATGGAACGAGACGGTAGCTCCTAGAAACATTTTTGACCGTGATTCGTGAGGCTTAAAGTAGTTTGTCAAGGTCCTGCTTAGTGTTAGTCTCGTGGACGTCTGGGCGAAGGCTTCATTCGTGCCTTGGTTTTTCATTTGCGGTTTGCCATATAATTGACCAGCTCGAGAACAGTGTGATAGAGCCCTTGGTTCTGTTGGTGAATAGAAGTGGGTAGCTGCAGGTGAAGCTAGGATGAGCTTATTGAAAACACACGCCGGTATGAACGGAACTTGCCGCTTCGCTTAATCATCGGCTTCCGTGTGAGCTTTAGATAAGGGTATAAAGACTTCGCAACTAATAATGCAAGCTACCCCGCGGCGTACTCGAGATGCATCTAATATAGCTACTTATAATACCGTTTGCAGCTATAATGCCGGTCGGGCTAAAAGCAGAGAGACCTGCGGTCCCCAAGCCAGGTTTATCGCGGTTTTGGGAGGGAGTGGCTCCAGGGGATAAAAAGTGTTGTCAGGTAGATTAGCGCGTTGAGAATTATTCAAGCTAGGAGAGGGAGTCGCTGAAAACAGGGCTCCAACTGGACGCGGCTGTGGACGTCAATTGCCCTCAGGACTGGATCAACCGATTCAACAAGTGGTGGCTTCAATCCTTGGTATGCTGGATCTGGTGGACGGCCAAGACGTCGAAGTCGGTTGTGGCATCAAGCGCTGGTCGCTCTTCATCAAGTTTAAGGTAGGCCGTTTCGATATCGAGCATGAGTGGCAGGTCCACGGACGGAGCTGGACATCTAGGTACATGTCGAATACGCTGAAGTCGAGTGTGAAGTGAGGACAGTAATTCTTTCTGAAGTCCTTCCGGTGGTGCCATCGGTAATTTGGCACTCTCAGAGAGAGTTCCTAGATCTTCCATACAACTGCTAACCAACGACTCGATTGGGTGCCTATGTTGACGAATTGAAGAGCTAGCACTCTTTATTCTTCGTTGGGTGATCTGACTCAAGGTGCGAAAGGGGACGCTCCACCGGGCTGGGCCGGGGTTTAGATTGCGCAGGTTCGCTGTCATTGGAGGCCCTTGTCCCATACTGATGGAGTTATAGGGTGGCTATATCTGTGAGGTTGTTTTCCCTGGCCTCGGGTCAGGGTGAAAACTTGGTCCTGGTAGTTGCATGCTTTCGAAAGTTACATTCGAGTCATTCCGCGTGCAGCTATGGCCTTGCCGACTCCTGGACCTCCTCCTCCAAAGGTTGGCCGCCTCTCAGCTTCCCTCCGAACGCCTCGACGAGGCCCATCGCTCATCAGGTGTCGGAAAGGGCTGATGGTAGATGGAGGAGCTCCCTCATCTGCCTCCGCAAAATCCTACACGTGATGACGGGAAAAGGACCCTCCAGCAAAGCTGCAGTATCGATGGCGACTGCTGCATTGACCTAATTGCACGGCCGACTCGACAGGAACTACTCTCCTCTTTCCTTCTGTAGTTGAGAGTAGGCTCGCGCAGGCTGACCGATTCTAAAAGCTCCGCATTCCGCTTCATGCTCCCTGAACGCACGTCACACCGATCAGTAGACGGATCGTTAGGATAAAGCTGTGTTATGGATCGTCCAGAAACAGAGAAAGGGAACGCCGGATGAGCGAGCTCACCATTTGTAGCTTTCCGCTTACACGAAGAGAACATTTCTTTTCCTTCTTATCAATACTGGTAATAGAGATGCCTAGTATCGGGGACGACCTTTGCTCCTCATGCTACATTTTGTGCTAAACAGCCCAAGATGCTAGGGCGATATGCGAAATGGAACTCCAAATGCCTGTCCAGACTGTCCCAAAATTGGTGGGCCTGGCATGTTTTTCCTACTCATTGAGTATCCATATGCAGGTGTCTAGACCAAGTTCAATGGCAACGACCGGTCGTTCCAACCACCCCCACTCCTCAAATACCTGGTCACTATGAGAGCGATACTGAGTTGAGCAATCAATCGTGGGGCCAGGCTCGGAAGTTATCTAATCAGCATAACACCCCAGACCGGTCTCTCTCGCTGCGGGAGAGTAGCGCGCTTCTTGAATATAGCCGCACTCATATTCATGATGTAGCAATTGAAAGGTAAAGAAAGGTGACGACCATAGACAGTGTAATACTTTAATTCATTGACCTTGGAGCGTTGGGCCGCATTTGTCTTGAAGCAGGATCTTCCCCGAGGGGGTAGCGATAGCGACCGATACTCATTACTACCCAGCTTGGAGGAGATCCACGAGGCTGGAACACAATGATATCTTCGAGGGCCATCGACGAGATCTATACAAGTTCACACTTGATGGTCATCGGAAGCCTGATCGCCAAACCCGCCTCTTTGTAGTCATCTGTAACACCACCACCCCTTCTTGACAAATCATGCCAAAGGTTGGTCGAGGCTCGAACCGACCGGACACCAGAAATGACTTGCTGATCCGTGGCGCCGGCATCGAGACTCCGAATGACACTTCAGCAATAGACAAAACCTGAGAGCAGACATCGCAAGAGTGAGTCCTCGCACTCACAATGGTTCTGTAAGTATAAGCTTCATATTGCTAGAGCAATAAAGAGAAACCAGAGAGAGTAGTTGGGATGGAGGACAAGCGTCGTAAGAGCTTGCGGTTTACTCGGAAACCTCATCTTCGTCATCAGCACCCTGCTACAGGTCAATAAGCGGATCGGTACGTAGGAAAATGGAGGACGTACGGCAGCATAGGCGGCCTTTTCATCTTCGTAACGCTTCCTAACGGTAGCAGCCTTGGTTTCGGACATCTCCAAACGCTGTGTATGCAATTTGCACATTCAGGCATCTAAACACCGACCTGAAGCAACACGACGCATTGCATGCCGACCGTTTCATTCGTCTTGCCTAGAGACCTCGGTCATACAACTGGTCCATCTCGGCTTCTAAGATCTCTGACCGCGGGACTCCTCCTCACTGGAAGGCTTTTCGTCGCTTGCCCTCCATCTACCTGGTGGGAGCGCGAGAAACGTCACGCCGGCCTTCCCATTGTCCTCACCCAGAGGCCTCAGTCATACCAACAATCCTTCGCCGCTGTGACCGAGTCCGCTGGTGGCTCCTCCTGCTCGGTGAAAAACTCGTCATCACTCGCTGTCATACCTAACCGGTCTGCGTACACGTTGTCTTCGACGTGGTGTGCCTGGGTACCGGCGCTAAGGCTGTCGAAATTGTCATTAGTTCCAGCATTAGTGGACGCGGAGCTAGACGTCTGGTCGTCATTTCCATCATCAATTTGGGCCAAATGGTATGTTCTTGGAGGAGAGAACTGGTTGAGCCACGCGGAGACTGATCGTTGGACTTGCGTCGAGCTGGAAAGCTAAGAGGAGCGGAAGCCTGGGATGATAGGCGCTTCGGACGGCGGTGGTCGGTGGTCTGGAGAGCGGAGGCTGCCTTTGGTGACATGTCGAGTGGTGACACTGGCGGTGATGATGCGCTTCGTGAAAGATCGGTACTGGTTCCTGTCTATTCCTCTTCCGCTTCATCGTCGCCGTCATCAAGGCTCTGGTGTGAGGGTGAGGATGTTGGTGCTGAGAACGGAAGTGGAGGCGGGTGTTCAGGTCGAATTTGAAGGTTGTGGCGGACTTTTCTTCAGAGGCCTCTCGTCGATGGCAGGAGTGGACACTCAGTTGTCTAGTGAGACTTAACTGGGTGGAAAGTTGACGAAGTGATGAGGAAAAGGGACAGATGAGTTCCTCGAGTGCAACGAAGGAGAAGTTCAAGACGACGTAACTTAGGCCGCTTACTAAGCTTTCGGCGTACGACGTGGTCAGATCGCTTGTAGACTTCACCCAAAGTAACTTCCTCATCTCTTATCACCTCTCTGACTACTACACTCATCAACACCATGTCAACCCTAACGACCTGGACGAACAGCGACTTCATCTCGACCTCACTTGATGCGTCAAGGAAATCTGTCCTTTTTACCGCCGGCTCCATTCCGACAACCCGTCAACTCGGAAATAATATCACGACGGAGGGCTCGACACTGGCCACACTCCATAGCCAGAAAGATGATTTTCGCGTGCACACATGCGTCGAAGCCGGGGTCCTTCTCACTCGCGCGTCTGGGCCGACTGGTGAGTGAGGCAAGAGAAGCTGAAGGTTCGCGAGGCAGTGCCCAAGTTCTTCCGCATCGCGCGCAAGTTTGTAGGTGAGTTGCTGACAATTTCTCTCATTCTTTAGCATGGGGCTACCTAGTGGGCGAAGCGACTTGTGCTTACCACATCGGCGGTAAAGAGCGATTACAACTTCTCGGAATGCGCCACTAATCGAGTTCATTCCTTTAAAGTAATTCTTCAAAACTGTTGGACCAGTCAAGAAGGCGCTTGTCACCTACGGACCCAACGGTGTCAGCCGTGGTATCGCCACAATCACCTTCGTCAAGGGAACAGCTGCTGCCGAAGCTGCCAAGACCCTGTACGGTGTGAAGGTGGACAGTTATCCTGTGAAGATCGAGGTCGTCGTCAACGCGACCTCCCCCCGGCTGCCCCCGTCAAGTCCTTCAGCGAACGCGTCACGTATGTATCCCAAACGCGTATTCAGTCTCCAGGCTCTCATATATACAGCAACCCGAAGAACGCCGCCAAGTCGCACGAAGTCGGCCACCGGTGGCAGAGATGGGAAGGGTTCCGCTCTTAGAATTGTCGCAATCCTAAAACAGCTAATCAGCCCGACGGCGAGATGGCCGACTGCTTCGTTGGGGATGCTGGCAATGGTGATGCGGTGGTTAACAACGGAGGTGCTGCTGTTCACTGTCCTGCCAATGGAGACACTGGTATGACGATGATATTTGGTAAGCTCCCTTCAACAAGAGCCGCAGGCACAGGGTACTATTATAGCTAGTGATGGGTCGATGCAGTATCAGCATGGTGCCAGGGTTGGCACAGGCCTTTGAACAGTTTGATACGGTGTGTGGCAGTATCGGACGCTGGGCTGTGGACAAAATACCCCACCGAGCCTTTTCCACGTCAGATGCACTGATAGTTGGGATCCCTTGCTCCGTATCGGATCCACGGTTACTAAAAGAAGATGGGACTCGAGAGCATGCCTTCGAACAGATCAACGCTGGACGGACGCTACACGTGCTTGTTTCCTGTTGTCCTTCTTGAAACATCGTCGAGACCCCGGTTCTCCAACGCAGTCCAGCAGGCTGGTATCTCCCGGCCATCCTCGGAACCTATGTCGTCTACCGGGCCAAATCCAGTCTAGGCAAGACCGCAGTCCTCGTCCTCGCGACGCTGCCGCAGATCGAACCGATGGCCGCAGAAATCTCCGTCCTTGTCATGTGCCATACCCGCGACTTGGCCTGCCAAATCAAAAACGAATATGCCCGCTTCAGCAAGTATATGCCGGAGGTCAAGACAATTGCGGTCTACGGTAGTGCTCCTATGCAGAAGGACATCGACATGCACGCGAATAAACACCAACACCCGCACATTATCGTTAAAAGTCTACTAACCGGGTCAAACACAATCGGATTATGGAGACCAATCACTGGCCTAGATGTATGATCGAGCAATTCAAAAAGGATATATTATGTTATAGTGCTCTATCAAACGCTTGAAATCATGGACATCATTAATACATAAAAGTAAACCGCAGGTCCCCTGAGGCGCTCGCGACATTTTTAAACCCAAATTAATGAAGGCACATCTAACTGACTCTCCTCGTGCATCTCCCTTTCCCATCACCAGTGAGTGCTAGCCGCTCAATTCTTCCTAATTCCTATATATCCGAACATCCTCCTGCACTTAAGATTCGGGATGTTCTCATCGTTTCAAGAATCAGCAATGTCTGACACTGTGTGCGAGGGATAAATACCGACACAGCTATTTGATTTTCTATGGGAAAACAACTCGTGGAAATGAATGATATGGTAGCCTGACATTTCTTTCCCTTAAATACTTGTCTACAGTCCCCACGAGCGAGGATCTCCAAGCACATAGTATCCTCCGTAGGCGTAACTAACATACTATCCTTCTTGCTCCAGTGTACCAACTCTTTGTATGTGAGTACGAACTTTTGTGCGTGTGGCTCGACGGTAGTAGCTCCACAAGATACTGCACGGTCTTTCTAGAGAATTCTTACAACCTTTAAAGACTTCAATATCTAGATATAGTGTTCTATTGTTCCGAAATTTCTCCATCCTCGTCGTACTACTCTCACTTCTTTTCGTTCCATTTTGTACGTCGTGGATTGCGGAATTTGACGTTTTGTTCTCACATTTACACTTCAGCGGCACTGTTGGATAACAGAGACAAAATACAACGGGACCCTGGGGATAGTCGAACGTGAGGGCTGAGTAGACCCTTTGGGTGGGGTAAAACAATCAGGCAAGCAATAGGAGCATGTATTTCGTGATGGAGTGCTTGTAAGTAATAAAGGGGTGTTAAAATGTTGAAAAACTTCAAGGAACTAATTTTCTGGTTGCCCTAGACGTTCACCATCATTTTCAATAACTCACATGTCGTAACATTCTTGACGGGCAGGAACCATCACTTGTAGCTCCAATTTCTACGAGGAGACCGCGTCTGTTAGAGTAGAGTGATTTGCTATCTAGTCTATCATCCAACACTTGCCACAACTTGAACCGGCTTAGTAGCCGCCGAGTTCTTGAGCGTGGTGGAGATGACGTGGTCTGCATTCGGCTGTGTGGGATCATGTTGTGATACTAGACCTGGTGTAAGCAAGGTGGGTCTTTAGCTCGGTTGTATAGACTTCGAAGGATCAGGTCCGGCAACCCTCCGTAAGAGTCGTCGGGGGGATCTGAGGCGTTTGGAGGAATGAAGACTGGCGGCGGACGATGGCTGGGCTTCCGCAACGTGAGTCTTCGCTGCATTTGCCTGGTATTGCTCCATGCGGAAGGAAATGTGGTTTAATTGGTGTAAGCTCTTGTTTGTGCAAGTTTTGTTGAGCCCGGCGCGTGCGATGTTGACAGTGCTCCCAGGCGAAAATTGGTTTGATTTCGAGATGTGGGCACGTTGAGCCAGGAAGGAGAGACCCGGTGAGTTCTCACCTAGATAGATACGCTGCGTAGAACGTTAGAAACAATGACATGGATGATAGAGCTGATTCCAACCAGACCTCAGCACGCGAAGCGGAATCTGACCTAGTGATTTCCGTAGGCATTAGCCAGGTCCTCGACCGTGAACGTAGTCGTTGTCTGCCATCCCACCATCTCCTCATACGTTCAATCCCTCTGTGAACCTTCTTCTTCATCGTAGTCGTCGTCGTTCCTATCCTGGAACACGTACTCGTTGTCTAGCCAAGTCTTCCACTCGGACCTTGGGTTGCCCAGGCCGTCCGGCAATTGGCAGTCGCAGTCTTTCGACGAGTGGAAATACAGCATCGCTATATCACTCTCGTCGATTGGAGCAAGGTTATACTCATAGTCTTCCACTTTTCCTTGCAAGTGCATCTTTATGTCATATACCCAAGAGCCACAGCACGTGCAGCTAGAGCTCTTGCCTCGATGCCCGACGATGCATTGGCAGTTGCTGGGATTTTCGACCTGTGCGTCGAAAAAGACGCGGTCTGGGTCTTCTTCTTCTTCCTCCTCATCATTGGATCTTTCGTCGTCCTCCTCGTCTTCGTCTCCCTGTGCATCATGCCCCGCGTCTTGTTCCTCTTGAGTGTCGTCCAAGTCGTCCACTGGGCCACGAAATTGAATGGGACGGATAGGAAGGGTTGGGGATCGCTCCAGTGACTCTATGACATACAAAACATAGTGGATTTTGATATGATGTTGACTCTTCGTGTCGTGGGACCGCTCTGGGCCCTCCGCCTCGGCCTTAATTGGAACCATAGGAAGTTCTTTCGATTGTCGGTGTACGCTGGTAGAGAGCCTCGTGGCGTCCATTTCGTCGGCAGGGCTTCGGTGGAATGAAGAGACGGCTTGCATTTTGTTGCAGAGGTATAGATTTGGCGAACGAGCCTTGAAGGAGTAGGAGTTAAAGCAGGTGGGTTTGGAGAAGGTGGGCGGAGGAGTCGGTAGGCTTCGGATTGAATGGGTGACAGCAAGGCAGTTTTATTGTGTAGGATTTGGAGACGCTTTTTGTGTTTGTGGTATTTGTGCGGAGCCAGAACCGGCGAAGGCCGGTAGGGCGGCAAGCGGAGCTTCCCAAAGCCGCTCTGCTCAATTGCATATAGATTTGCTTTGAGTCGCAAGCAAGTGATCTGATCCCAATAGTATTGCCTTACGTACTGAAATACGAAGAAATGCAAAAGACACGATAGATCCACTTTTTATTGAGTGAATAATCTATAGAGTACGCCTCAGGATCTATCATATATCAACGCAGAATCTCTTATACACGTATATACTACATGGTTTCCTCTCCTATTAGAGAACCTGTGTCATGTAAAGTAAAGCGGCAAGTTAATAATTATAGAAGTGTGCGGCTCTATGGTGTTGCATATGCCTTAGCAGAACTACCCCGGAAATATATATAATAAATATGGTAGATCATTTGTTTTCCCAGCTGCAACATGTGATCCCTTCACGGGTTCTATGTTTGCTTTATTTAAGGTCTGTAGTGAGCATAGTTTGCGTCGATATTAGGCACGCAAACGGAGCAATTACTTCACAACGCCGTACTTGTTAGCAAGTCTGCTCGAGATATGCTCCAAAAGGGGGTCTTGGCTTCTGTGTCCAGTATCCTGGGAACTTATGTCAGTATGTTCAATGCAGGGCGTTCAATTCGCCCCCGTTGACTAACCCGCAAGGTGCGATCATCTTCTCCCATCATGGCGCTGTCTCAGGTTCCTACGTCTGCCGCGTGCTGCTGTTACAAACTCTGCCGAGCCGCCTCGGAAGATAGATCCGCCGCGTGTCGAGAAGTATTGCATCTACAACCATCTTCATCTCACTCAACGCAGCAACGGCCACACTTTCGAACGTCTTCACCCTCAGCAGCACCAACAATTTCTAGTCCCTACCTCTGCCCCGATCACGCAGACCTCCGTGATTGAAGGTCCAGGTATCGTCCGAGCCATTTGTTGCCGAAAACTACCTCTCGATCTCGACCACCCAAGGAAGTCGCTTCTTTCATCCTCCAACATCACCTCGACAACTTCGCCACCTCAACACCTACACTCTGTCTATACTACACCCTACACACATTGCAGCCTGCCTCTCGTCCAGTGCGTCTTTGACCTGTAAGACACCTCAACACCCCTCTCCCCGCCGCTACGTCATCGAGAGTCGTCGCGTGCAACTCTCACACAAACTCCGTCGCCTAACTGACAGAATCCAGATTGGAGCAAGCCCAGGCATCCCAAATATCCGTTGCTTCGAGTCACCCGCACTCCTTCGTGCACGAAACCGCCTGCTGGGAGAAGTTCTCGATATGTGCGACACGGATCTGCCGAGTTTCGTCACAGACTTCGTGTCTCTGAGACCACAGCGTGACCCAGGATCGTCCTCGCCACCTAGGTTGTTTGTCAATCCGAGGCCTCCACCCCTTTCTTGCTGAATCAATTGGACCTCAACCAAGAGCACCCCCCCCCCCCCCCCCCCCCCCCCCCCCCCCCCCCCCTGAGTACTCCCGGTTCCTCGCCCTCCGGCGCTCCGCCAGGTCACAACCATGGCTGAATTTAGGAACCTGACTCAGGCGGCACTCCGGGCCGGCAACTCGAGAAGAGCGAAGGAAAGAGAGGGAGCAGATCCGGATCACGTATAACGAGTGCAAGGAACACCTTCCTTGCACATGAGTCACCCAACTCCGAGGATGAGGAGATCGTTCTGTGGACGGAACGCAAAGAAGCCATACTTCAGGAGCTTGATGGCCCTCCCGCGCTCCTACGCTACGCAGAAGTCTCCCAGGTCTAAGCATGAGGAGGCCATCTTGTCATCGGAACAGATTCAAGCCCTACGCCAGTAGCTTGATAGCCCTCTGCTCACCTACCCTATTCGCTACATCGTTGCCTCTCCGACACGACATCCGCGCCACGAGATCGAACAGTCCAGCCACTCTCAGCGCATGCCCGCAGGGTAAGTAGGGGAACGATTTATATGATCTTTCAAGGCGACACCGACGACATCACTCCAAACGCCACACGCCAACCTTGAGACGCTCGACCCGACACAGTCACGCCGCGCCGCACACTTTGCGCCTCATAATGGTGCCCCTATCACGTGGTCGCCAACAATGGCCGCAACGTTGCCGACATCGGTGACCTCGTACGCAAGGCTGTTGACCGTGTCTTGCTACCACCAGTCCTTCCGGCCCATCAGGTTCTTCGCTTGAACACCGCCAAGCCACATTCCCTTACTGAGCCATTATGGTTCCACAACGCCGGTAATCAGGCAAGCTACATACTAGCTGTCACCATTCTCGGGGCCCTCACTCAAGCTTCGCTGGGTCCACATATCTTCCTCCATACGCTTGATGGCTCTTCAATCGTAAATGCCAACTGGAACCTGGAATTTCTGGCCAATGAGCAAGGTGATCCGTACGGTTTCTTCGAAGGACTGTTTGACGAAACCACTGAGTATCTTCATCTGGAGCAGTGTGAAGCCGACAGTTGTTTTGATTCAGGTTACCGTGCAAGTTACCGAGACTAGGGCCGTAGAGGTCGTAGTAGAGTGTGTCGAAAAGGATGAGCAGGTGACTGAGAGCTCTGGATACATCAGCTTTTTGGAAGTTTCTTGTGGGTACGGGTTAGGTGTGCTAAAAGCTCAGGAGCAAGTCCGGTGTGATATTGGCAGTAGTATTCTGGATACATAGCCATGAACGAAGATGTTAAACTAAAATTAGTAAGGCAACACTTTAATAGTATTTGTGCCCCATAGCTTCATATGCGTTCTTTCTTGTGCAATTTCTCCATGATTGACGGCCTTGAACTGTGTCTTTGAATGTGTTTGTGTACATTATCCGTGGTGTTACGAGGATCGAGCTCCCTGGCGCCTCGAACGTCTCTTTCTCGGGAAACGCAACTGTCCAGTCCTGTTTTATCTCAATTCACCTCTTCCACTGAACCCCAAAGTGCCCGATCGCCAGTCGACCTCATAGCAAGATCTTGTCTCTCGCTCGACCTACACCCTGAGGATCTCATCCTCTTCTTCTAATGTTTACTTCAAGGCCTTTGGTCCGCCTCTCTCAGCGTATACGACGAGCCATGATTGAAGTGACAACACCTACTGATGCACTACGGCAAGTACTGGACGAAGTTAACCGGTTGAGAAATGCGAAAACTGGCCAGGAACCTCCCTTTTGAGTAGGGGCCCTTGAAAAGCGCTTGTGACCTGGGAACACGGGGCTGCAATGTGAAATCGGCCTTTCGTGACACATCGCTTCACGATGCTGGTGTTGGCCTCACGTTTCGTGAGTAGCCTGCGTTAATTCCTGTATCTTCCTCTCCATCGGCTTCATCATCTCCGTTATTACCTTCTTTGCCAGCCTCCGGGAAAACTATGTCACGAGTGGCGGCGCGATCTTGGTTGGGCCAGTCTGTCCTTCCATTGTGATACTGTATGCGTCGCCTATCGCATCACTTGCAAGTCGTTCGAAGAAGCTGACTTGGGGTACCCGCTATTGTGCCTTGTTAACGCTCTAGTGACCGAAGTGTCACGTCCCGTTCGTAGGTTTGTGAGCTCCAAGTACGGAGTACCTTAGTAGATGCAGAAGCTTGGCATGGTTGAGGCAGAAGCTTAGCATGGTCGAGAGGTTGGATAGCAGAGTGTAGAAGGGCTTGTTGAAGGCTTTTCGAGATGTGCTGAAGTGGATTCGATACGATACGTTCACTGGAAAGGGGAAAAAGAAAGTGAATGAAGGCGGGTCTGATACGGTAATGAAGCTCGCAATTCCGGAGATTCGACTAACTGAACGTGGAAGTAGGGTTCGAGGTCTTATGTCAGCGGCGATAGAGGAGTGATGTTCAGATGAGTGTAGAGTATCTCCGGGTTTTTGAAGAATAGGCTCATTTATCACTCACGGCAAAGTGTGGCAGAAGTACCCGGTATACTTGATTGAGGTGTTCAATGTGTTTTTGTAATCATCTGTCTAGTAGAGGAGAAAGAGCTGTAAGAGCTGTAGAGCTCCAAGCTTGGCTGATGTTAGCGTGGTGTTGCTTGTACCACTTATACGCACCGGGATCAGTTCCGAGGACATGACGTGTGTGCTGACGAGTCCAAACACCAAGACGTCCTGGAAGTTTTCAAGAAGCTAAATATCTTAGAGAACTGTTGCTACAGGTGTGCTTGGTTGACATACTTTCAGCTGGCAGCACTTTGAGTTCACTCATGCTAGTTTTAACAACGAAAAAAGACGGTGCTCCACCATTTCCCACCAATCCTGATATATGAGTTGCGGAATTCCTAGACTAGACCCCGGACATCCATCTTAGTAGGTGATCAGATTATTGGGCTCCGTGAGTGGCGTAGCTGCGGACCGATGATCGTCAAGGGAAAGCGGTTCGGGGCGCAGTTTGACGGTATTCCGCCTGTATGGAAGCTACATTAGTCAGATGATTGTTAAGTATAGAGATTGTACGCATACCATACTATGGCTATTATGCTACCGGATTCATGTGCCGCCTCTCGGTACCAGGCTGAGTACGGGACCCGGTCTTCTTTTTCGTCTTCTCCGCTGCCACCTCTTACTCCCTGACCTGCTGTCTCTTCTCCGCTTCCTGCTTCCGAGAGCTGTGACGACGAGGACGCACACTGAAACAAAGAGTCTCAGAAACGGTCGTTAAGCGGACGACTATCATCAAGCTCAATGTCGTACATCTTGTAGTTCGCGTCTAATGAGCGGCAGGGGTCACTCTCCACGTTAACCCTCTTGCTCTGGTAGAGGGCACGGTACTCCTTCTGAGACGTCCAGCAGGGTTCGAACCCGAACTGGTTGTACTAGTAACCTAGCCCAACTGACCAAGATACTCCTCCTCGTCGTCATTCCTGTAGAACAGCTTCACCAGCTCCTTATACTTCTTCTTGTCGTCCTCATGCATAATTTGGCGAGCATGCAACATGACTTATCTCCTCCGCACAGCATGCTTGGCAATTTTAGAAGGCTTAAATAACAGTCCAACAGCGTCTCTCTTTTTCTTGACCTTGATGGGATCTCCCTTTGCGCCAAACGTGGTCCAACTATTCGGGTCCTAACCATAGATTTGAATAACATGAGACTGTTACACGTGCGGTCGAAGTGATAAGGAGAGTGAAAGAGGCCTTGGTCAGCAAGTGAAGTTCACCTGTATCATGAGCGACACGGTCATCGTTAGTATCAGGATACTTGTAGACCTCGCAGATGGTGTCAGGCTTTGCGACAGTGAGGGACAGAGCCGACCTGATGTCTGGACCGTTCTCGAAGAGGTTAAAGCGGTGAACCTCTCGGAGCCAAAAGGTGGAGGGTACTGCGTATAAATTTCCAGTCGGAGTGCGTCAGGTCAGAGATCCAGGCCTCCCCGTCACCGGTACTCGCAAGGTATAATCCTAGACCTGGTAGAGGAGCAGGACGGGGGCGTGGCACTAACTTTAATAAGCTAGTACATGACAAGTATACCTCCTCTGGCGTTCGATAATCCTCAAGAGACCGGAGGACTGAAACGTGATGGGAACCGGGGCGCAGAGAAAAAGATAGCGACGACAGCGCGCTCCCACCCCACGTATACGAGGAGCTCTTCAAGGTCGGACGAGATAGGGTCTTGTCGCGTCAACATCTCGGCGGAGGCAAGAGGGGTATGTCGTTTACCAAACATGAAGAAGTTCCTCAGTTGATGAACTGCAGCCCAAGAGCCGGTCTTGCAAGACCACACTCTCCGTCGTCGGCACCTTCATTCGTGCGTGAGGATCAACCGAAGTCGCCGGCTTTTCTCTAGGTCATGTCGCTCTGCAAGTGAGAGAGGCGGCAGCGCAGAAGTTTGGGGTCTTGGTCGTAACAGCCTCCTCGGGGGATGATTGATTTCAAGCTTGAAGACCGAGTATCGGATGCCGTCGCCCCAAAGGCTGACGGGTCGCACCGTGGCGATGCGAGTGACAGCAGTCTTTTTGGAGACTGGTCAAACCCAGGGAAGGCACTTGACAGGCCTTGGAGGTTTATGCGAAAAGACGTCGTCGAAGATTACGTCGGCAATGCATCTTTTATCGCAGGATACGAATGGAGAGAGCATCGGCCTGGAAACAAGTCAGTCAAGAAACAGTCAGGGAACGATGGAAAGTACTCTCGAACCGACTTCAAGACCCTCAAGGTGGAAAATCTATCGGATGGAATGTCTCCATTGTCGAAGTTCAAGGGAAGAATCTCAACAACGTTGGCGTCAGGTTCACTGGGCAGCTCAACATCAATTCGTCTTTCGGCGTGGTCGGACTCGCCCCTGTACTGTAACATTGTATCCTAAGAGCTGATGCAGACGGGAGCCTGAACAAGACTGGACCTGGTCGTAGCACTCTTTGAAATGGTCACGTGACACTGTCTCTCGCTTCACCTACCGGACTGGTTCGTCGGACTAAAGAGTAGCCGAGAGTTGCCCACCACCAGTCCAGCCCTACCTCCTGTCCACCTCACCTCTGGTCCGCTTCATCACTAGTCCACCTCACCTCCAGTCCACCTCCTTCACCATAGTTTCCGTCTCGACTATCCACCAGCGCCCTGACTGACTCTGGATGGGTACGATCCCACAACCCGTGGTGATAAAGTCTTTTTTTTCAAGTTACCGTGAGTCAACCCCTACGAGCGTTGTCTTTGTCCGTCGCGTCGCTGACTGTCATCTTAGTCAACGCCGATGGCAACCGCCGACGCAAGAAGCGCACCGCTGGGCCGATACCACGGACAACCAGGCTGCCGCAATGATGGGCCTCCCAACCGCCATCACCGCTGGTATGACTACCGAGCAGCTTGACGCGTACGCTCTAAATCTGCGAATCCAAGAGATTACCCAGAAGAGCAGGATGAGTAACGTGGTTCCCGCCGACGAATATAGGTACGTTTGTCGTTCATTATCCTCCCTCAAACATGTACTAACTGTCGGCAGATGTCTTTCGCCGGCACCTCAGTACGACAACTTCGGACGTCGCGTGAACACCGGTGGATAGTCTTACCGCAAGGACCTCGAGGATGGGCGCCACAAGCTGGTTGTGAAGGTCATGAAGCTCATCCCCGTCATGCCACGCGCGTTTGGACCATTGCAAGACTGCTCGGATGCATAGGGCGACGACAGCATCTGCCTCAAGACTGGACATCCCCTTCGACGCCACCCCAGTAAGATGACTTCGGACGTCGCGTGAACACCCGTGAATACCGCTACCGCAAGCGCCAGGACAGTGAGCGCCACGGGCTGATCGAGGAGCCCATGAACGTCGATCGCGGTGTCAACTCTCGTGAATACCGCTACCGCAAGTGCCCTCGCCGTGTCGGGATCGGGTAATTTGCGCGCCTGCTGCCTTCCTTGGATGAGATCGCCCGCTCCTCGGGCTGTCTCTCCCAGAGCTTGAGCGCCACAAGCTGCTCGAGAAAGCAGTGAAGGTCATCCCTGACTGCCAGGACCTCAGGCGCCCGACGAAGACGCAAGAGAAAGTCTATGTCCCGTTCAATGACTATCCAGGAGGGCGACGGACAAGGACGCAACAGAGTGTCATGTCCTGCCTGGTGTCGAAGCACCGATGAAGACATGGTACTAGATGAGCCAAGGAGAGCGCCGGAACCTCTGGGACTCGGATTTCGACGTGTCTCACCTCTTTGGATCAAGCCTCGATCTCACCTCTACAGATTAAGCCCCGAACTCACCTTCTGGCCTGGATCCACCAGGTAGTGAGTCCGCCAGAGCATGAGTAGATTCCGCAAAGGGGTGTCCAGGCCATGGACTGCGCTCAAGCCAGCTAGCCAAGCTGTGGGACGAGAACCACTACGACAACGACACCCGGCGTGACAGCAGCAACCGCGGGTACAACAGCAGCAGACGCTCCAGTGAAGACAAGGGAGAGAAGGGTGGCTAGAAATGGACTGCTACATCCCACCGCGCTGAGAATTCGGCGTGCTGTGGCCGCACGCTGGCGGCAACCGCGTGGAGCGGAAGTCAGCTACATAAGGTCGCTGCGGTAGCGGAGCCGGCCGTCTAAACCTGATGTAGGAGCAGCTCGACAAGGAAATGGTCGCGTATTTGCGTCCAAGGAGGCTGCAGGTAGACCCCGAGGCTTCCGTCTAGGACCAATATTCGCGTGCTGAAGCTGCAAATGACGAAAGCAGCCTTTTGCCAGACACGGAGAGCGATTCGAGCTACGATTTAGAGATCTCCGAAGGTGATCGCTGAAGCCTGAGCCTGTTAATATGTCGGGGTAGTTGGAGTTGCCTCGGAACGAGGTTGGTAGACACTCAGTTTTTTCTAGTCATATCCTCACATCGCGCACAATCTAGATGGTGTTCCGCAGAGCCGACCCCAGTGCCATCAATCTGACCTCGAAGCTTTTCGAGTACACACCCACGCAGCGGCCCTCGGCCATCGACGCCATATATCAGCCGTTTCTCGACGAGTTTGAGGGACCCGACCACGAGCCTCTCAATATCAAGCACCCTACCAGACCATTCCTTGGTTTGCCCAAGCTTTCCAACGACACACTGCTCGGTAAGTTGCCACTCATATAAATCTACAAGTGGCCCATCTGATTCCATGTAGAGATGCTGATCGCCCCTCAACTGAATTGACAACTGGTTCCTCCGCACGTCCGCGCAGCTCTGGCAGTCCGTGGCCTGGATTACGAGTCGTCTCTCGCAAACCCCGTCCAAAGGATACAATGATGATCCGGTTGGGGATAGGGGACGAAGCTCTCGGGGTGTCGTTTGTGAGATGGAGTTGGGAGGATACAGGAAGCCCAGCGTCAGTCATCACGTAGCACTTCGACTACACCTGGCACCTTTACGTCTTAACTTCTCGCTCATACTGTGCCACATAACTCGACCAACCCCCTAACTAAGCACCTTTAAATGTGACGCGCATGCTCATGACAGCACCATCCACTGTCACTAAGGCCCCAGAGGCTTAACTTTACTCTTTACTGGTGCCCTAAAAACAGCAATCACTTCAGCATTGGGCTCGTCTGGATGATGGCGATAATCACCACCCCCTCGCCGCGTCGCAACTGACATCAGAATCTCGTCTTGACAGTCCTATGCTCCTCTAGAGACGTACAAGCCCTTTCAACGGCCCAGGATACCTCAACTCGATGGCAGGTGGTTTCCATCCGCTCTCCTCATTGTACCTGGTGCCCACGATCGCCCTATAGTCTCTCCGCCTAGTTACAAGACCTCTTACATGATTAGTCGCCCCCTTCCTACTTTAGCAATAGCGCTCAAGCAACAGATGTCCAAAATGTCGCACGAATATAGTAAGACCGTTCAGCCTTATCCTGGCAATACTGGACGGAATGCCAGTAAGCAGCAGCATCGTTGCTGTCTCGCGCAGCTAGTAGATTGCACTTCCCCGGCGACAGGTCTGTGAGAGGCATGGAATGCAGGACTACTCCCGAGTGAGAACGCCACAGTGGCCCTGGAGGATTTGGTGGACGATGAGAGCTTGCGGAAGACATGGAGGTGCTCTAACTCTTGGACGGGCGCTGGCGAAGGAAATGGGACTAACATGGTTGCTTATATCCAGCATCATTCTATTAAGAGTTAAAGTCAATTCTCAGTCCGATACTTTCTTGATTCACTTTGTCTTTGCTTAAACTTTATGCACCTCTCTTAATACCCTTTGTATTCACCATCCTCGGACAGCTTAATTAAACTTATTCTCTGTGAATTCCTTGTATCTCCCCCACCCACTAAATTTCGGCTACGTATCGACTTCAACCTAATATAGTTCTAGAGTCCAGCGGTCTTCTGTCCATCATGTCGAGGCTTATATTTCGTGTTCCTACATCCTTAATATTCGACGGTGCCGGTGGAAGCCTAGATACTCTCCGGGGTGCGAGATGAAGTGCCCGGTGGATTGGTCTTGTGTTGGTTCCGCGACAATGGGGATAGAAGTTCAGCCCGCGGCGTTGAGGTGACTGTTTTGGGCGCAAAGACGACTGGAAAGGCATTCTGTGGTTTGATTGTTATATCGATTGGATAAATAGGGAGCATCTGACGGGGTGGCTGCCCACGTTCGGGTGATAGTGGAAGTGAAAGAGGTGGCAGAGGATGCGAATGAGGTGACAAAAGCGCAGACAGTGATAGCGGCGGCTAGAGGTGACGGAGGCGTAGGATCTGGACGGAGAGAAGGAGGGACAAGGCGACTACGCAAGGGATGCGACAACTAATTGAGAGGAGATTCGTGGATCGTAGAGAAACCCGTGTGGCTGCGGCGCGCTGCCTCTCCTCAATCACCAAGCTGAGCAAGAGCAGCACCCTGCAATAGCTCCTACATGAGACGATGTCATTGAACACTCAAGAGCCGAAGTTGTCGCGGACCCTAGTGCCGTGGTGGTGCCGGGCGCCCAAACAAAAGCGCACTGACCAACCGTCCTCCACTCAACCTATATATTTACTATAAAATAAGACCCTTCGCCTTCGGGCATTTGGTCAATTTGAAACAACACAGAGAAGGTGTGTACCATCCCCCCGTCACTCAGCTTCAAAACTAATATCTTCCAGATTAGCATGGCCCCTGCACTAAGGATGACACGCTCTATCAAAGAGTTGCTTCAACATTTTTTTGGAGTTCTAATCGCAGAGTAGGTGAATCTTTTTGTGGAGTGAATTATTTCTTTTTGCGGGGTGTGTAAATGTTCTCCAGCATCTCGTTCTTCATTTCTTATCACTGTTCATCACAAGAATTTGTATCTTAGTCGCTAGATCCCTGGAAGTCTCTGTAATGGAGGTCGCGGGGTTGCATTGTGGCTACCTCCTGCGTTCATGCATGGGAGCGTGTTAACACTCCAATTAACACCGCTGCTCTACTCTACATATCCATGTGTATTCATCGCAAGAGATCTGAAAGCCCCCTCAGCATTTTATTATCCTCCCTCGAGCTCGACCTGGGCGAGCCATCCAAACGAAGAGGTTGAGGGGAAGCTCACAAACGCCAGCTTCTTACATCTCTCAGCGCGATCTTTCACCGAACCAGACTCTGCCAGTTGGCCATCAGCACCCATCTTCCCAATTGGTACCTCGCATGCGTATGCGTTCGCCGGTAACGTCAAGGATGACTGACCATACTGGGCAATTCGGTCCACTTGCAGATTCAAGAGTACCTGGGCGGTGTGCCTTCACTTCATCATCGTGTTTCAAACTTGTACCACGGTGGACCCATCAATCATTAGGGTCAAACTACAGATGAGGCTCGGGCTCGAGTAAGTGAGCAGCTATTCTAATCCCTCATGCCCTCTCACTCCTCACCCTCCACCTTAGCCTCGCTCTAGTCATATATCCAGCCGAACCACGCCTCAAAGATCTCCATACTGAAACCGAGCACCTCAACACCAATCTAGGAGGCGCGCGAACGCTTTATTCCAGCACATTTCTAACTCGTCGCCTCACTACCAGCTGCTTAGCTAATCACTTGAGCTTCGACATTCGACACCAAACCCTGCCCT
The DNA here is from genome assembly GCA_010093605.1 of Lophium mytilinum. Taxonomy (NCBI): domain Eukaryota; kingdom Fungi; phylum Ascomycota; class Dothideomycetes; order Mytilinidiales; family Mytilinidiaceae; genus Lophium; species Lophium mytilinum. The sequence goes on along the minus strand of MU004184.1, from coordinate 296,776 downwards.
CCAACGCCTGGCCGGAGTGAGCTGGCTTTGTCCAGCGTCTAGATGCTAGGACAGGCATATCCTCAAGCTGCAGCGCCGCCCACTTCGAACGCGTCGTCAAGCAGTTCGTTGAGCCAACCTGGCAGAAATTGGTCGGTGCCCCCTACGCCGTCGCCACCTCACCCTGTCGAGACTTCTCGGACGCCGAGTACAAAACCGCGACAGGAGCAGAACGCCATCGCTTTGCCGCGCGACGCGTGCTGAAGGTAGATGGTCTGTTCGCGGGTGCTGGGCGTGGGAAGTCAATCGGGGACCTCTTGACCACCGACGAGAGCAAGGTCATCCTGAGATACAACGCGTGTGAGGCCGCACTAAAGATCATGGGACCGGTCGTAGAGGAGGTCTTTCAAGGTCGCAATCTTCCCTGCTGTCTGTGTTGTTGATAGGACTAAAGATGCTAACTGCTGCCATAGACTGCGCCAAAGTCGAAGCCGCCACGATGCATGCCTGGCCGTTCCTCGTCTTCCATTTCCTCTCAACGTGAATCGGGAGTTTTACCTCCTCCACATCAAGTAAGGTGTCACCTTCCCGGACGGGAGGTCTGACGTTTGGCTTGGCATGTCGTCGACTTTGGTTACGTCCTCGACCAGGCCTACAAGGCGGTCTCAGAGGTTGGACGACCAGCGACAGGCTTTTCGAGGTCACTCTTGCCAGCTTCAATCTCGGAAGTCACCTCCGAAAGAGGGTTTTCGGCGTCTTCGTTCTCCTGCTCCAAGTTCTCTGCGCTTGTGGGAGGTTGGAGCGAGTCCAAGATCGTTGGGTGCAAGCGCGTTGAAGGCGGCCCGTCAGAGTAGTCTTCTAAAACGAAGAAGCCGAACTCGCCCTTTGATTCGTGTCGTCCGGCCAGCGGACCGCCGTCGACGGAGGCGCGGCATGCGGTGCCGTTTGGAGTATCACGGAAGACGCGGCTTCACTGCTGTACATCTCTGCATAGCTCAGCTCAGCAATCTGTGGAGTTTCCATTGTTCTTTTCCTCGATCATGATGCCCTGAGTATTGCTGTCCTTAATCATAGCGTCCTTGAGTCCGACGTTCTTGTTTTGAGGAGCTTCAAAGAGAGTTCCCTCGTAACTCGGCTCCAAGTGAGCGCGCTGGCCTGCGTAGATCGAGGATCTGCCTCCGAAGACGACTTCCAGAATACTTCCAACTCTAGAACGGCCGCTAGTATCTAGTTCTTGCCGAAGTTTCCCTCGGGGTAGCAGTAATGTGACTCGTTTTTACCTCCCTGGCATCAAGTCCTCAGGGTGCGGCGATGGCTCCTTGCGCGACAGGAACGAAGTGCGAATATCCGTATGAGGGCAATCTATCGTGTAGGTGTCCCTTACTTCCGTCGCCGTCACTAGGTGCCTTCTGTAGGACGGTCTAAATCCAAAACTGCTCGGGGTGCGTTGCGGACTGGAAAGTCGGTGGGCTGAGTGCTGCGCCTGGGAGGACTGGGAGGACTGGGAGGACTGGCGCCGCAAATATTTCGTCTCTCTCCTCAGGCCTCATTGTCAGAAGGTCTCGCTAGGGACCCTCACCGATCACATAAATGTCGAGATCGCGAGACGCTTGGAACAAGAAACCTGAGATCACGGGCGTGGCTCGGGATAATGGACCTGGAGGCGTACGGTCACGACACGAGCCTCGAATTCACGCTGCAAGCTAGCTAGCAACAGAACCGTCCTCGCATAGAGTGCAGAGGAGCCAGAGCTTAAAGTGAATGTTATCTCGAATCCAGAACTGTTATCAGAAGCTGAGTCAGATGTCCCGTGGAGATCCATATCCACCTTTACTATTTTTCGGTGCCCGAGTAGAATTATGCAGTACAGGCTCCATAACAGTGAAGTGGTATAGGCGGGTGCATTCATTCCCATCTTCCACGATGCTGAACTTGCTATGAGGAATGGTGACGTAGGGTGGCGGGTCGTGGCGGTAGATCTTCTCGACCGTAGCTTTTGTGGCATTATTCTCTTCCATGGGATCTTATGCTAGTAGTTAGTCAAGATCTCGACTGCCTTAGGTGCCCTGATAGGATCCTTAGCTCCCATTTTCTTGTTTATCTTTCGGCTGAGTAGATCTTGGGATTTCCCTTCGGGTCCCTAGTCTGTCCCGAAAGATCAGGGCTTGGAACTCGTCCCCGATGTCGTACAACTCCTGTCGTAGAGAGGCAAACTAATTCCAAAGATAATAATAGATGAATATCTCGGGGTGGCACTGTTGAAAACCAACGGTTACCCATCGATGACGGCGGGGTCGCACCATCACTCCTCCTCTTCGGAAAACACCTCCTGCAAATCGTCATTTTGGTCCCTGATTCGGGCTCGCTTGGCTCCATAGCCTTTCCCGTGTGGAATCGGTGCGTCTAGGGGATCCGGAACTCCGGGGAAACCCAGACGGTAGGTGAGAGCGCGCCACTGCTTGCAGTACTCGTCCCTCGCCTGGTTGATGGCTTTGCCCGCAAGAACAGGAATGTCGGGACTGGAAAAGCATCCTGGAACGCCTCGTCGTCTTGAGAAGAACGTCGTAATCTCGCTCGTGCTCACGCTCCTTGTGCTGTTGTCTTCTCCCGATATGGAGCCTATTAAAGGTAATTTAAGGCCGTGCGAAATTTCGAGTAATTGTGTCTTCGTCCAGCGAATACTGGGGTATCCAATTTGCAGCCATCTAAGCACCCGAGTCGTTACTCGAGCCGAGATTGAGAATGTTCGCCTCCCTCTGCGTTCACTCTTCGGTTCTATATTTTGGCTCGTGTCTATGGTAGGAGATGAGTGACTTTGATGGCAGCGCGCATTCAGCCAGCCGGGATCTCTTCGTCCTTACATATATCCTAGGTAATCGTTAGCCCTCCGAAAGCTCGTAGCAAAGCCCCGTGTTGATGAAAGGACGCACTATCGGAGTCGTCGATTGTCGCGGCCTTCCATTCGCTAATAATATGTACACCACGGGAAGCACAGACAGAGATTTTCTTCGCGTGCCTGTATAAAACACCTTAGATTCATCCCCAGCAAATATATGTCCATGCCCTGGTCCGGGATGATACCTAGCATGGTCTTGGCCAGAGACGTCCTCGGCTTTCACTCCTCCTCCTGATTTCGCGCGATGAAGTCTGGTGGGTTGAGGCGCTACAAACTTTCGTGAATCTTCTTTTGCGTCTCCCATCATGATGGCGATATCATCGGAGGAATAGCGGCGTCAAGTTATGAGGGGGACAGAATCTCTGTCAATTCGTTGACCTTGGTGTTAGTAGTGTTGCAGCGAGAACCCAAACGTTCGACAACCTCGTTCCACCCTTGCAAGGAGAGCTTGAGTACCTTTTGTTGTCGCGATCTGTTTCAGATAAGTACACAGTTGAGGAAAGATGAGGGGTAAAACGTACATGAGCCGAACGCGCGGCTTGATCGGACGTTACGAAAATGCCTAGTCATAATAAGCAGCGGACACTGCAACATCAGCACACTTCCAGCCAGCCACCATACCTTAGTCCTCTATAGGATTTTAGAACGTCGCAGTGATGCTAAGTGCTTAAGCCAAGACAATCGAAACGGCGAACAATCTTGTTTGCATCTCAATCTTGTATTAGCGGAAGATGACAGTGTCTCCAAATGCGTTCGAGTTCAGCTCGTAGATATTGTAGTAGATATTTTTTGATTGAGTCTATGACGATGTACTATTTGGTGAATAGCTTACCGTGAAGGAAGTTCGCATGACGCAATAAAGTAACATCTTTGTCCCGAAAACGTCTCACCATCCATCGAAACTGTGCTTGACCAGCTCGTGCACTAGCACCACCAGTCCAGCCTAGCAAGTCACCCCAATTACGACTTTTTAGACCGCGTTCAATGTAGATAGCCCGAATCGCGCTTGAAGTCCCTTACTCAAGCCTAGCAGCCCAGTCAAGACAAACGGTGCTCCGGCGAGGAAGCTCAGACCAATGTTCGTCCTTGCTCCCGAGTATGAAAAAGGGTATGATAAACCGAGTACCGGTAGCGGGGAGGGCGGTCATCCTGTCTTCTGGTGCTAAGTAAAGATCAGTAATGTAGTAGACAGAAGCAGACATGAAAGAACTTACAACTTCGTGCATCCTCGCGATCCTCTCTCCATGGACGATGAAGAAGTCTCAAGGGAAATTGGTATAGGGTCTCCGGGCACCATAGATATTTCTCTCGCCAGCTGCAGGAAGACCGTTAAGGACATTATGTTTTCCGGTCTGCTTAGCGACAGCCTCAGTGACCTCCTTGACACCACCCTGAAGAGGCAGACCAGCCGGGACATTTACTCGCGGTAGCTTTGGTGGCCTTGGTGGGCTTCTTGACGCCGTCCTCTAGGGACAGACCCATTGGGACGTTGTGCTTGACGGTCTGCATCGCAGGAAACTTGTTAACCTTCTTGACGCCGTACTCCAAAGACAGACCCATTAGAACGTTTTGTCTGGCGGTCTGCTTCACTAGAGCCTTCGTGACCTTCTTGACGCCTCCCTCTAGGCCCGGACTGGTCGGGACGTTGTGCCCATATACTCTTTCACATCCTTGTCCATGTACTCGAGGACGAGCATCAGCTTGTTCTCGGTGTGGATGACATCGTACCGGGAGACGGTGTTGACGTATTTGAGATCATTCATCAGCGAGACCTCGCGGGGGTGGACGGGGCGCCTTCTTCAGACTCCGAGTGAATCTCCTTGAGGGCGACGAGCTCGTCGGTCTGGCGGTTGCTTTGAGTCAGCCTTGGTGACCTTCTTGACACCGCCCTCAATGGTAGATGGGCTGCGGCTGCAGGAAGAAGCTATTCTTGGACCTTGCTCTTCGTTACAATCCAAAAGACTAGTGCAAGCAAGGTAGCTGGCAAGGTGTCCTCCATTTACGACACGTCTTGATTCGGTTAGAGGCGATCTATCCTGAGAGGAAGGTGGAGGTAGAGCGTCGGCGGATATCTCCTTTAGATCACGTCCTTGGCCAAGCTATCGCCTAGATCATACTGTGTTAGCAAATGGCTGCAGCGGGAACAGATGGAGAGCCTACATGAGCTATTGCAAGCGCGCATGACACCCTAGATGTATCTGTCGTTGCAGAGGCAGATGTTGTGCCGTCGCAACAGTAGACAAATCTGTTCTTTGAATCCTTCCCATGCTATGCGGCAAGACCTCGTGGAGTTACAGGCGGAACTGACATGCGTAAACCGTTTTCCAACGTCTGGTTCTCGATAACATTAACCCGATCCCATCCAACACACATGCTGGAAAACATATCTTCAACAGGCCTTGGATAGCCTCTTTGAACGTGTCATCCCGGAGATTCTCTTGGCAAACGAGCTTGAGCCGGCACCGCCACTCCTTGCGGTCTGATGTCGTCACGTCGGCTCCAAACGTTGACTGCGCATCGGGGTCTTCTTGAAGTCGCTTAGCGCCGACATTTGTGGCAATTGAGGATCGAGAACACTGGCCGAAAGAAACGTTCCGATATCGACCCATTCTGGCATTTTGGAGCTAGATGACCAAACATGTTGCAGTGAGTGCAGCGGCCATCGACTTTCTGCGCCACAGCTACTTTCAGAGATTCCAGTGTCCAGTTGGCATTTACGATTGGAGAGCCATCAAGCGGTCCTACACTGGTTAGACTTGCTTGGATCGAGATGTGTCTGCGCTTACTTGGGACCTGGGCCTCAGAGGAATATTGGAGGACATGGAATCCATCGTCCCAGATGTTGCTTGAGAAGCACTGGAGGGATCAGTCGAATAGGAGGTTGACGGTAAGACTGGCGGGTGCTTCGGGTTTCTTGCTTGGACCATGGATGGCGTTGGAGGTACATGGGGGCGGGCAGTTGGTGGTGTAGCGAGGGCGAAGTAGACCAGTATGACGAAGTTGAGAAAATAGGGTTTTAGCCACTGCTTGGCAGCCTCAGCCTCAAATCTTTGCCTCAGTCACTCTCGTCCAACATCCACACTATATCCATACACCGTCTTTAGCTTATCTTTCCGTCCTTCTGGCGGGCTCTATTCTCTCCTAATATCCTGGGTCACACTTCTCGGTACGTAGCTGTAAACACAATTCTAAAGCGGCAAATCAAATTATATGTTTGTCTCAATCTATCACTTTCAAGAGAGCTGCACGATTGCGCTTGAGTCCCCACCAAAGAGTCTTCGAAAGATGATTCCATATTCGAGTATGACTACCTATGATCGACGCCCTCCAAATCATGATTGTGCGCCTCAATTCCCGTCTCGGACCTCCGCAATGGCAGACAAGCCCCTCCTTCTTCCGCTCTAGTTTACGAATATCCAGCTGAACCTTTTCTGGCATGAGTCCCTTCATCTGTGCACGTCCAGCTCCTGCAGTAGACCCTTTTTGCCTCGTCTCTGGGCCCAGGCGTTTCCCACCACCCGTGTGCCCATCAGTCATCCAGCACCTGTGACCTGGGTGTCGAAGCTCTCAGGAACTTGCCCGATGAGTCGCGGCTTCATGCGTCGACCTTTTTGGTACATTGCAGGGGGAGTGTGGTTCGGCTGACCATCAGCAGCGCCAACAGCAATTGTAGGAAGAGTTGGTAGGTTCGTCGTAAGCATGCCACCTGGTCTAGGGTATAGGCTGTCGCTGTTGATGGCCTCGTGAGAGGGACCCGTGGGCATCTATGCGAAAAAGAGTTAACGAGAGTACAAAACAATGCTAGCTCAAAAAGAATGAGGATGGACGTAGTGTCAGAATCTTTAGTTTCCGCAAGCCCAACCGACGGTTCGCAGATGCGTAGTGCAATGCAATAGCAACCGTGTTTGGGCGCTTTGGATAGATCAAGTAAAAAATGGTATCATCATTTGAATAGGTGTAGCTGGGATCTGATGGGGCGGGCTTACTTGTGGAGCTGGCGGGATAACATCTTGAGAGTCTACAGGAGTATTAGTGAGCAAGAGTTCTGAGAATGTTAGGACGACATGTGTGAGGATAGGCGTAGTTTCAGATTGGGCGGTGTCCACAAGCCCAACCAGCGGTTCGCCGATGCGCTATGCAATGCAATAGCAATCGCGGTTGGGCACTTCGAATAGACGTGTGTTGGCTTCCGGGGGTTCATCATTCGAACAGGTGGGGTTGAAAAATTGACAGGGTGTACTCACTTGTGGGATTGACGAGATAACATCGTAAGAATCTATAAGAAGATTAGTTGACAGGTGCTTAGACAATGCTAAATCGAAATGCGTGAGATAGGTGTAGGGTCAGACTGTTTAGTTCCCACAAGCCCAACCAGCGGGTCGCAGATGCGCCGTGCAATGCAATAGCAACCGCGGTTGGGCGCTTCGGATAGATCAATTGAAAGCTCTCAATAGGTCTCATCATTCGAATGGACAGGGGTCGGGGCTTGACATGGCGTACTTACCCGTAGAGTCGAGAAGTGACGCGGTGAAAGACACGAAACCTTTTGGCTGGCCAGCGACCAACTCGGTGGCGTTGAGTATACAGGACCTGAGCTGGTGAAGATGGGATCTGATAGAGCAACTGTCCCGACTATTGGCTCACGATCACAGAGAAATACGTAGGTGAAGAGATAACTAGATGTTGTATGCTAAGAGAGAGAGGAAGACCGGAGGCCGGCGCTGTAAACAAAGGCGTCAGGCTACAGGCCGGGCCGACGATCCTCCGGAGGTCAGGTGCCAGCATATGACAGGGAGCACAACCCACACGCTTACGGGCTGTGGCCATGGCAGTCAGTATGAGTTAGGGAGCCCTATGGACAGGCCATTGACTTGCTAGCCGAGCTTCTTCCCGCGGTCGACAGGAGCGCGCAAGAGCAGAGCTCATGTGGTATATATTCACAACCTTAAGCTGATAATCTTTGGTCTCTGATGAAAGTGGGAATCTGTCACAGGGTGAGTGGGAATCAACCGGCCGTTTGACTGGCCAGTGCAGTACTCGCTGAGTTGTTCCGCACGAGGGCCTCGAGTATACAAGAGCGGAATTTGCGCGTTGGTATAACCACGTACTTAAAATTTAGACCTACAGTCTACAATCAACATAGTAATCCAAAACTATGGCGGCGGGAAGCGGGAAGGCTGTTTGCTAGCTAGCTTCCTCTAGGTCGAGCTTCACCACACGGTGGCGTCGAGTGTGCAAGTGTGGATCTTATATAGTGATATGTGCACAATCCAAAGCTAACAACCTGCAAACTCCATTGTAGAAGAGCATCTGGCGTAGAAAGCATAGAAGCAAGACAGCCTTTTAGGTGCCCAGCCAGCCCCTAGTCAGCGTACTCCGTGCGGTGGCGATGAGCGAAAATGCTTTGAGCTCAACGTGGACAATATCCACGTACCAACCGTTTTGTGCTGCGGTATGGTATTCAATATGGAAGAGAGTCTAGCGAGGAGACGACCGCAACAAGAGAGCCTTTTGGCCAGCCAGCCAGGAACTAACCAGGCTGCTCCATACAGCGGTTTCCAGTGACAAAAGTTGAAGCTGGAGCAGGCCTATAGCTGTCTGTAGAGCCAAGGCTTAAATGCTCTTTGTGTGGATGTGGTGAGCGGGAGTCGACGCAGTGGGCTACTGCTTCACTAGGCGAACATCTGAGTGTCAGGATCCTCCGTGAAGCGATTTCATGGGAGTCAGGTTGTAGGTCGAGTAGTTCCGTATCCGCGTGTAGAGTCGAATGTACGTATGTTCTGCGCACGACTGCGCTGTGAATGTCTCGCAGTGGGAATTAGGTAACCTATTAGCTCTCTAAATACCGGTGAATCAGGGTGCTCTATACAAGGATGTTCATTTATTAAATCTGGAGCCGGAGTGGCGTTATAGAAGGTAGGGATGCTGGGAGAGTCTGTTAGAGATGTATACATCCAGAATGTCACCAGAGACGGATATACTTAGACGATCTTGTAGCCTTTTTCTTCTTGTTCTACGTCCTCCTCCTCATCCTTTTGCTTCTTCCTCCTCTTCTTCTTCTCGGCGGCTGGCAGGGATGGTGGTGACGACGAGGGCGGCTGGAGGCAGTCCCGCGGTCCCGCACGGGAATGCGGCGGCGAGGACGCGGTGGAAAGGGCGGGCGCTCCTCCATCGCCTCGGCCAGAGCCCCCTTAAGACTCTCACCAGAGCTAATGAGACCGACGACGGGGATCTAAAACCATCAGTACCTACGCCAAAAACGTTACTCGGCGGAAGAACACATTTTGACTGGCCGACGACGTGCTAGCTGCAGTCCTCCCCACAGTGATGTCTGTAGAGAATTTCTTGATCATCAAAATTGCTATCCCCGCGTTCCTCACGGGCAATATCGAAGGTTGTTTGTGTTGTCCTTGAGGGTGGCGAAAAGGTCCTGTTTGACCCACCGAAGACGTGCCACCTGGGATCCTCCCTACAGTGGTGTTCCTAGAGAAACACTGCAGCCCATCCATCGTCATTTCCGCATGCCTCAACGTATATATATAGAATGCTGCCAGTGTTGCTCTCATGGGCGGTGGAAAGATACGGTCTGCATGATCGAAGAGGTGCTAGCCAGAGGACTCCTCAAAGTGGTGATCAGCGAGCAAAATAGGCGTCTGGGCAGTGATGTATGAATATGTGTGCCGAAGGCGGTCCGTGATGGCCTTTACGCGGCGGAAGGATACCGTTTGACTGACTGCAGAGGTACTCGCCAAGGGACTCCCTACGGTGGTGTTCAGCGAGCAATAGAGGCGCTCGACCAGTGAGATATCTTTGTGCCTACGGCTGACTGTCGGCGATGTCCTCTTAGGTGTTGGAAGGGTTTCGTTTGACTGGCCGAAGAGGTGCTCGCCGGGAGACTCCTGACGGTGGTGTTTGACAAGCAAGAGATTAGTCAGGCGTTTGTGTGCCTAGGTTCATCGTATGCCCTGGAGGCGAGGCTACCTTCAACATCTCTGGCGTCTGTGTCTTCCTATCCATCTGTTTTGGCACTCCCGTCATTGGCTGTATGGTCACCATTAGCTGAAGCTGCAAAACAGGTAATAGTCCGAGACAGAGGAGAGTCCATACCTTCCGCCCATTTGCTGTTACCCACAGGATCATTTCGAATGCTGGCGGCAGTGGAATGCTTCCTTTTGACCTAGCAACAAAACATCCGTGGGGGTTCTCCTTACAGTGGTATCCGACTAGCAAATCTGTAGTCTAAGGGAGGCCGACCGCTCTCTATCACTCACTCGTAAGGAGTTTCCAAATCCTACTAGCAGTGGGAGGCATCTTTTTGACTTATCATCGACTTTCTCGTGGGGGCGCTCCTCACGGCGGTATTCGGTGAGCCAAAGTGTAGCCCCAGGAGTTCGACCGTCCTCTATCACCCACCCGCAGGTGGGTTCCAGCTGCTTGTATCAGTGGGACGATTGCATTTGACTAGGGAACGAGCTTCCCTAGGGGCTCCTCACGGTGACATCCGGTGAGCAGATATGTAGCTCGAGAAGCTGTGTCTCACCGCAGGCTTAGCCATTAGCCCGGGTGAGCATCCACCCACCTCATCGGTTCTCGCAGCTGTGGTCTTCTCCTCTAAGGGCCACTGCACCAACCTCAACTTCTCTCACCTCTGCCTCCACCACCCAATCACCTTCGCAAAGGGATTGGCGGCAGGCATTCTCGAACGGGAATAAAGAATTTGATTTGTTTCGGGAGTAAAGAGAATGGGGAAAAACACGTACTAGGATAGGGAAAAGTTACTCTATACGAAAAAGCTCGAAGTCCGCTAATAAAAACCAAAGCCGTAGATTCAAGCAGTCTGATTGCAGGCTGTCCATCACAGCTGGGATCGCAATGCTAGCGACTGTGCGGAGGTTCCCTTTTATTCAGCTAGCAACCTACCAGTCAGGCCGCTCCTCGCAGCGGCATTCGGCAAGCAGATACAAAGCCCGAGCAGTCAGGTCGCAGGATGTTACCCAACGACTGGATGAGAGCGCTGGCGATAGCTGGGGGGTTCCCTTCGACTACTGAAACACCTAACAGGCGGGGTGCTCCCTACAGTGGTATTCGGTGAACAGACGTATATTTTAGGTAGTTCGATCGCGTGCCCTTAACAGCAGGTGTAGTTAGAACCTAAGCGGTAGCGGGATTTTCCTTTTGCCTAAGCAATATCCTACCAGTCAGGGTGCGCCTCATAGTGGCATCAAGTAAGCAAACGTGAAGCCCGAGCGGCTCAATCAACCCACATTCTAGATTTGAATGCCGACGACAGCGGGAGGTTCACTTTTGACTAGTCATCAACCTTCCGGCTGAGGCGCGCCTGACAGTGGTATTCCGTGATCAAATGTGAAGCCTGAGCGGCCCAATCGACCCACATCCCATCTTTCACTGCTGACAGCAGCGGAAGGTTTCCCTTTGACTGAGGAACAACGTATCAGGCAGGGTGCTCCTCACAGTGGCAATCCGTGATCAAATGTGAAGCCTGATGAGCCCAATAGCATCCTCTCAGCCGTAGAAGGGATGGGAACGCTGCCAGCAGTGGAAGATCTCATCTTGACTGACCGAAGACATAGTAGTCAGGCCGCCCCTGACAGTGACATCCCGCGAACAAAAGTAAAGTATAAGTGGTATAGGAATTCTAGCAGCAATGGGAGGAGTCTCTTTAACTGGCTAACAACGTACCAGTCAGGCTGCCCCTGACAGTGGTATCCGGCGAGCAAATGCGAAGTCTTGAAGGAACAAATTGAAGTCTAGAAGGAAAAAGAACTGTAACAACAGTAGTAAAAATCCTTTTGACTAACCAATATTCTCCCGGCCGGGCCATTCCTGACAGCGGTATACCACGAGAAAAGCGAAGTCCAAACGGAGTCAGACTACTCCAGTCCGGGGGGGTGTTCCCTTTTGACTAACCAGTCACTTACTAGTTAGGGTCCTCCTTACGGCGGTATTCTGTGAGCAAGACAAAGCCTAATTGGGGTCAGAAAGCTGCCGCGATTATGAGGTTTTCTTCTGACTGACCAACAATCTGCTAGTCGGGCCGCTCCTGACAGCGGTGTACCAAGAGGAAAAGCGAACTCCAATTGGAATTGAAGTACTCACGAAACCGAGAGGTTTCCTGTTGGCTAACCTACGATATACTAGCCAGGGTCCTCCTAACAGCGATATTCTTCCAGCAACGCGAAACCTGAGTCGGATCAGAATGCTGCCGGGGCTTGGAGGATTCCTTATGACTGGCCAGTCACCTGCTAGTTAGGGTCCTCCTCACAGTGGTCTCCTGTGACCAAGACAAAGCCTAAGTCTAATCAGAGTGCTGCCGGGGCAGGGAGGTATCCTTTTGACTGACTAACAACCTGCCGGTGGGGCCGCTCCTGACAGTGGTGTCCGGTGGATAAAGGAGATTTTCGAGAGGTGTTAGGATGGTAGCGGTAGTGGAAAGTTTACTTTTGGCAGGTAAGCAGACTGCTAGTTGGCGCGCTCCTGACAGTGGTATGTCACGAGCAAAAGCAATGTTTAGAAACGAGCGGAATGCTGAGAGTACTAGGAGCTTCCCCTTTGGCTTACCAACAACATGCTACTTAGGCTGCTCCTGACAGTGGTGTGCGGTGAGCAGAATTGAAGCCGAAGTAGTGCCATCGCCAGCCGGGGAGGACAATGGTCGTGACCAAAACGCGTGCGACAGGACTCGGCGCGGAGAAGCATCCTTTGATCCCGTTTGGATCTTTCAGGGGGTCTGATTCAGGCGAAAAGGGTAATTGGAGTGGTCAAGTAGTGGGAATAGCGAGTTGTGAAAAATTGCTCGTGAGAGCAAACGGAAGCGCTTCGCCAAGACATGCGCCCCTATGATTAGCCGAAATGGTCAACACCAGTTATGGCCCGTGCAGAACTTGACATCGTACCCTCAATTTTCACAATAGGCTAAAGGACTTCAGACGGTTGCATTCAGACGGCAAGAGCACTCTTCAAGCAGTTTGATGTGAGACTTAATCACAACCATAATCACATTCCAAGTTTAGATTGCGGAGAGAAGAAAAGCCTCTTGTTTGGCATTGAAGCCGGACACGTCGCCATCCCAACAGGCCAAAATACTAGCTACCACCGTGCAATATCCAGTGCACAGAGCCTTCTTCAAGATGAACAGAAAAGGAAGCCGCAGAATCCCCACAACACACCGAAACACCCCCCAAAACCGACCGCCCCCCGCCCCAAATCACAACCTGATTGCCATCGAGTCAGAAGATGCTGTGGAACTAAGATGCCGCTGTGTTGTCGTCTATATCAGGCGTTAGTCATGATCATTTTGCACACATGGAATAACATACCGAGGTCCTCTAGGTGCTCTTGCGTAGTACGTCTATCCTCCAGTTGTTTGGGGTGCTCTTGTAGTACTTCTCTGGCGGCACGATCTCGTCAAGCAGCGCCATGGCCTCCGCGGTCAGCGGAGTGATGCCTTGCCCCACCGCCGGTACCATCATGGGGCCCAGGCGGGGGTCTCGGACTCGCCAGCCAAGGTAGGCGACGGTCGCGGTCTGGGCGGCGCGGGGAGCGGGAGCGGGAGTAGGAGCAGGAATCGGGGCCGGGGTGGGAGTAGGGGCAGGAATCGGAGCCGGGGCGGCAGCAGCCTCTGCGGCGCGTCGATATTGGAGCATCTGACGCAGGTCTCTGACGATGTTCTCGATGGAGTTGGGGTCCTCCTCGGGGTTGTAGGGGTGGTGGCGCGGGACGAGGTAGGGGTTGACGATCTCTGGGCGGTAGGCCGTCCGGCCGCGGATGTCTGCTGGTGTGTAGTGCATCTTGTTTGGCTTGTGGTTGGATGGGTTGCGGTTGGAATGTGAATCTTTAGTGATCAAGGAAGAGGATGTGATGTGACTTGCGAGGCTTGAAGGTTGGAAGAAGAGGGTTGGGCGTCCTTTTCTAGTCGAGAAAGCGAGACGCTAGTGGGTAGGCCTAACCGTAACAGGACAGGTGACAAAGAAGTGAAGTAGTGCCTTCACCCGTGGAAGTGTTGTTCTTGAGGAAGAGCAGGTTGCCGGGTTCCCTTCACTGTCATTGATGGCCTGGACAGCCATTGGGGCGGTCAAATGGACGAATTGCGGGATAATGTAGGTAGGTGTTTGAGAGAGTCTTTGGGCAGCTTCAAACGACAGTAGACATTAGGAGGCGATTGCAGGCTCAACCCAAGCCGCGGTGGCGTGCATGTGGCAGGCGTAGAGGTCAATGACCAGACGCTGTGTCGAAGACTATGTAGACGTTATTTCGAGGGCTACCCATAAGTTTTGCGGAGGACTGACCAGACGTTCTACTCACGATTTCGAGAGGAGACTGGCTACAAAGACGTTGACATCCGTGACGAGCTGTGATAGCACGTGGAGATGTTAGAGGGGTTTTGGTGGAAATATCTCGTGCTTCTCACGTGCCCGCCGACTTCTGAACCAAATTCTGCCTATAAAGCCTTCCTCTTCGCACTCTAAAAACCTTTCTCGGGCAGGAAGGGCAGAGGAGGAGAGGAAAATAAGCTGATGGAGGATTTGATGGGGTTTGGGCAACACTGACTGAAGTTCGACTCCATGATTTGTTTGTGCAAAACTGACCGAGGTTCGACTCCATGGTCCGTTTGCTCAACTCATTTGGGGCTTCGACTTCATGTGTGTGTTTGGCAACACCTTGTTGAGGACTTCGTCATGGAGAGGGAGAGGGCCAGTGAGTAAAATCGCGGGCAGAGATACCCCATGTGGGTGGAGAATTGGGGGCAGCGTGCTTGCAGTGGAGATGGTGATCAGCACCCCTTTGATTGATCTAGATGTACTACCAAGGCCTGAAGGTGGTTGATGATGAAGCGTGGTAGTGATAACCACTATCGATCACTTCGAGGGACTCTTCGAGACTGGGTACCACCGCCCTTCAGCATCGATACACTGTGCTTTAGTTCAGCGGACATCGCCTTCTGCCCAGTCCCCATTCTTTCATCTTGGCACCTCGAGGTTCCACCCCCCCATGCTGAATAACACTCCGTGTTCCTAGGCTATCTGACCTAGCAGCGCTTCGTGCCTTTTTATGTATAACACAACCTTGTTAGTTCTTGTGTTCTGTTTTGCCGAGCTATGGGGATTTCGAAGTAATATGCGGGTAGCAAGGCTTCCTAGTGCTCACTCGCTTTTGGGTATACTGCTATACGCCTAAATGATCGACGTTGAGGCTATTCAGGATAAGCTATGACCTGTCTCACTGGTTAGTCTTTGGTGGCTTCTTCACGCCTGACTTCTTATTATACCTTCCCATTTCTGCGAATAAACCCCCCCGTCACAACATTTTTTGGAGTTTCTTACCATATTGAGGAGCACCCACCGTCAGGCGCGGAGGTGCTTTTCATGATCCATGTCTAAACTTTAAAAAGAGTGATTGTAGACACTCGACAGTCAGGGAGTCTTTATCGAGTGCGCCTGGATAGTACGGAATTTCCCCCCTGGCTCCTAGGGTCACAGACACTTCAAAGTCGCGCACAAGATTTCGGTTGTGAACTCTGCGGTAACCCGTGGAAGTTAGGGATACGTGTTGCCAGGCTCTATCACTTGCCCAGCGGGTTCTGATAACGCAGAGGTGGCGCGTTTGGATATAAAAGCGGCGTCGGACCGTAGGTGTCGGTATCAGTGTATCAGTACAGAGAACTTAACCGGGTGATGCCATATTCCGGGTACTGCTGACGAAAATGCATAAGTAGAAAGGGGCGAACAGCATGACGGGGCTTTTCTACATCTTGTCAGTTACGGAAGATTGTCGGTATGTCCCTGCTCTTCTTTTAACCTAATTGCATGCTTTCCTAGAGCAGGCATCGAGAGAAGTGCTAGTGATTTACCGCTTCGTCGACATAATTAGTAGCCTTGGAAAGGGAATCGAAAGTTCCGTCCTGAAGGGAGAGGGGCGAGACAGTAGTATGAAAGACCAAATGAGACATTGCCCAGTCATTGAATAAGTAAAATTGGCATGAACAGGGAGCTCGATATTCGTAGCCTTTGGTTTTATCAAAAATGGGATTTCTAGGCGACTCTTCGCGTATCGTTCTCTGGGCCTCCATCACCAGTGAATCGTCTAAGAGAAAGGAAGGGACATGGAAGTGAAGCAGGAAGTGATTCGGGACTATAGTATGAAACACTTCAAAGAGAGATCAGCCAAAAAGACCCAGCGGGCTAAGCTTTACCTATGTGCTAGACCCCGAGGAGCGATGAGATACCGTATAGCTACAGTGCCAGCTCTGCTGCGCCGTAAGAGAGGGCTAAAGCGGAACTCCGTTCGCCACTCTCCTCGATTTGGCAGAGCGGGCTTCACAGCTGCATGGGATTCTCTTTCTGCACACCCCGGGTATGATTCACGTTCGATGAGTATCTTGTTGCGACTTGTTGGTAAATGATGAGGGAAAGTACATTCCAATCTATGGGAGACGTGCCTAATAAAGAAGCGGCGCGGCCTTCCGGAACTCGAACCATTGTGTTATGTAGTAGCTCCATCCCCTTGACTCCTCATGACCTCGCTTGCCCCTCCATTTATACCATCCCTACTCTCGCCATGCAGATAGGCCTGGCGTTGAGACCCACGTTTGATCGTCGCTGGCGGATGTGAGCATATGAGACGGTGTTGTCGTGGGCATTCCGAGTGCGTTCGTTTCGGGAGCCCGGTCGGAAGGCACGCCGGAGGTAGGATAAACATGACGCACAGCATCTGCGTTGGCAGTCGCAAAGTCCTGGAAACGAGCACGTCCGGAGTCATAAAGACCGTCGTTTCCATAACCGAAATGGCGAGCGGAGATGCCTTGGCGTCGATCAACATTGACATGGCCAGTAGAAACTTGCCGAGATGAACCCGACTCCGAAGGGAATGAAGTGCGATACCACCGTGGTGCATATCAACTAGAGTGATGTTGATGATCTCGCAGGAAAACTGAGAGATGTTAGGGATGCAATAATGGCAGCTGAAGTTGAACTTACCGGCTACCCTGGCCGAGAAGTCTCCTGCTTTTGGAGAGAGCGATGCCATGAGCAGTTCACTGCCCTAGCGGGTGAGCTTCTAGTCTCCCCTTCATCGGCTTTGCCGACTCACTATGTAACTCACTGTCCAAGGCTCCTCGTCCGCAAAGCTTCACCGCCTGCCGCAAGTGTTGTACGACCTCGTCGCGCCGTTGATGACTCGTTCGTTCTGAAGGAAGGCATGGGCTTTCTAGAGAGGCGGGTTGTTAGCCTTGATGGGCATCTTTGATCTTCTGAAGAAGGTCACTTACTGTCAGCGAAGCCTTGCGACTGGGCAAAAGCTCGTGAAGCCCGAAGGCAAGACGTCTTCTATTTCATCTTCCATTTCATCTTCCATTTGATCTTCCATTTGATCTTCCATTTGATCTTCCATTTTCCTCGATGATGGAGTTGAGATCTGTCAAGGAAATCATCGAGGTGCCAGAGGAGCCCTGGGGGGAGCTCTCCATGCGGGGCGATGATGGGACCGGAGTTGAGCGAACCAAGCGACAATTTACAACATGACGATGTTGACTGACGATGAACGAGTGTATGATGATCAAGAAGATTGACGAAAGACCAAAACACCATAGCGGTCTTGCGACGATGGTAGGACGGCGGCAAGACTGTGGCTGAAACGCGGTGCCGAGCACGAACATTTTGTTCCGCAGCTTGCGCAAGAGCGTGTTCGAGGACGCTTCGGCAGATGAGTCTCGTTTTCGCCCAATATGAAGCTGGCGGCTTGAGCCCACCCTCTGATCTGTCTGAAGAACTGAGGAACATGTCGATGGGTGAACCCAAATACCAAACGGATGTCGCCCGGAGTGAAGCAGACTGTTGGCGGGGGTGAAAAGCTCAATGGGTCGGGAATGAACTCGGGCGTGGAATATTCGGTGCCTTCTAGTTCCTCACTATCTTTCGAGTCTTGGAGCAAAGCTGCTGGGTCTCGAAAGTCGCTTTTCAGGCTCGTCCATGAATTGTCGAAGCGGCCGGACATGGAACATTGGGTGCTTTCTGGTTCCTCGTCGCCCGAAGACTCTTGGAGCAAAGTGTTGGATCTCGAAACTCGCCTTTCAGGCTCGTCGCTCACGCCTAAGTCGTCCACTCTGTCCATGCTGGTGAGGCCTGGAACGTCCCGGTATCCACAGAAGAACTCGGGCGTGGAATATTCGGTGCCCTCTGGTTCCTCGTCGCCCAAAGAGTCTCAGAGCAAAACCGGACATGGAATATTCGGTGCCTTCTTGTTCCTCGTCGCCTGACGAGTCTTGGAGCAAAGCTACTGGATCTCGAAATTCGCCTTTCAGGCTCGTCCATAAATTATTCTCAAGGTACCGAGCCCGTAGGCTCGTCGTTCACGCCTAAGTCGCCAACCCAGCACTATCCATACTGGCGGGACAGTGCTGGGCCTGACAATGGCATCATTGACGCCGTTGAACCTGTTGACCTATTCATGGTGTCAGATATGCAGGCCTGCGTTGAACGGATTTAAAGCTTACCAAGGTGCGCTGGTGAGCTTTGAGCTTCTCGAGCTCAGTGCCAGAAATCGGAGTGGCCAGCACGAGCTCGTCACCATGGGAGCGACCTGTCGTTGGAGTGCATGGGGCGAGACTACCAGAGGTGGGAGTACTCGGCGCGTCCACTATTTTCGCGTCCTCAGACGTTATGGAAGACGTTGTGTAGGTGAGAGGAGTATGTAGGTCTAAGTAGTCTACATGTAAGAGGGCTGTTTACGTGAGAGGTTTGTGTAGGTCAGAGAGTGAGGATACGGGGTGATGTAGAGAAGAGCAGAGTGTGAGTGAGGAGAAAGAAGCTCGCGGAGGTTATGAGGTAGAACTATTTTCATCGCTTGTGAGTTTTGTGTGGAGCCTCCGGGCACAACTTCTTCCGGGGCCGTGCTTGTCTCGCCTCCGCCACTGTTGTCTAGGTCCCTTCCGCCGTGATAGAAGGAGCAAATGCCGGGTGCATGGAGGTTCAGCCCCTCGCTATTGAGCAGTCTCGTTGTTTAAAACATTCGTCCGACTATGACCTTCTCGCAGAACCATGGAGGAGTTGAAGGCTGCTATGAGACGCGGCTAGACTTGCAGGTAGTAGAGAGAGGTGGAGGCATGTTCGCTCGTCAGGTGGCCACGCTGTGGTAGTTCCAGCATTGGAGAGGGCAATAACGCTAAGGCTAGTAAATGTAACAAACACGAAAGCTATTGATGAGCATAAAGGATCTACATAGCGTTTTGTCTGTTTTTGCGCGGGCGAATACAAAAGTCTGGTTCCCGCGATTGACCGTTTCTTACTACTGCTCACATTGCCAATTACTAAGAGTAGCCAAGGTCCCTGGCCTAGATTGTGTACCATATGCACCTGTCATCTAGGAGAACCTGCTACAGTAGGGTGCTGCAGTTACATCAGTTCGGGCCTTCCCTTATTCTTTAGCGCGACAAGAGGATAGTGCGTGACAGATGTGGTCAAACTTTGTTCAAAAAAGCCTGCATCGACAAGACTGGCATACGCGGGGCACGAGAGTGCTTCAAATGCGCTATGATCGTTCAAGAGCCGGCCAACACATCGGGACTGGGGTCTATAGGCACCAACCACTTCGGCAACATCTACAGGTCGAGAGATGGAGACGCGGGAACGTTTCTTGAGACAGGGAAGACTTGCGTGGAGGCTGAAAGTAATCGGCAGCCATAAACTCGATGATCGGACTTTGTCTCCTGGGGATGTCTTAAGGTATCAAGAGGCTGTCCGCCAACTTCACCTCCCAGATGATGAACTGCCAGTGCTCTAGAGCTCTCTTCCCTTTCCAGCATCTCCTTGTGTCTTCTTCGAAATCTTAGAGTCATCCTGGAGAACTGATTCCCGGGTGCGGCATGGACCTGGCCATGAAACTTTGTCATCCAGAATCTCGTCTCCGCCCAGCTGCGTATCCACCGCATATGTTAGGAGCCCACCATTTCCAACCCCCATATGCTCATCAACTCCATCGTAGGCTCCGTCGCTGCTCTGTGCAATAGTCCTTGAGGGGGGGATCTTCCTGATTATGGCGCAGGTAATATGCGATGCAGGGTCTTGGACTCCCGACTCCCACGCTATGTAGGTATTCTCGGTCACGGGAGCAGTGAGAAGTTTGTGCAGTAATCTACGATGAATCCAGGAGGCAGCCAGGGCTGGGCCAAGCCTTACAACTACAGTCACCGGACGGCAGTGCGAGAGAGAAACCAAACAGCGACAGAGGAAGGCAGGCTGTGATGAAGGAACCAACTCTGATTTCTGAGAGTAAGAGTAGGAAGAGGATGGCTTCGGAGAAGGACTGGCGGAAGAGACCAAGGATACGCGAGCATGCGGAAAGGACGCAAGGCGAATAGCGAGAGCGGAGCATGGGAGGGCAATGGCGACAGGGCATGAGAGGCGACGAGGACGACAGTTACTTGGGTAGGATGGGGATGAAGACCTGGTCCGACACCATTGTCAGCTTTATCATCCCAAGGAACGAGATAGTATTAGTCTGGCGCTCACTATATCCGTTGAGAATCCATCCAATACGTTGTTCCACATCTCTGTTCGCTTCATCATCTACGAGAGAATATCCCTCCACTCCCGAGACGGCTGCATTCGCAACTCTGATGGTTGATGTAGCTCAAGTAGGTAGGCTCCTCGTCTCATTCTGAGTTCGAGATCTTCCTTCTTTACCTGAATAAAATTCTCCATAACGAGGGTTTTGAGATTTCCAAAAAGGTTCTCGATAGTCTTCATAGTCCTCCCGGTGAATCCTCGATTCCGACTGTTTAGCCTGATGAGCTCTGTGATACGAAGGACGCAGTAGAAGCTCGTCATCTCGGACTTAAAGTTCACATCTACGTCTGCATAGTTGACCAGATTTTCGATTGGCGACCTCGGCATTCCGGTGTTGTAGCGATCAGCGTTATACTGGCGGTCCTTCTCGATCCCCTCGATTTCCGAGTGATTTGACGAACCGTCGTCGTCATTGCCGTACTTCTTTGGATGCAGAGTACCCTTAATATCATTCACTTCGGCGCTGGTGAGTATTTTCGGGCGCTTCGCAGCACGCTCAGCCTTCTTCACGAGCCTCTTATCTCGGTAGGATTCCATCAAGTTCCGGTTCCGAATTTCCATCTGCATGACCGTCATTCAAGTAGTGTATCCGAAGCTGGCATCATTTGCCAAGAGTGCACCGGATACGGGCTCCATGCAATGTTTTGCTTCATCATCCCAAGGAATTGTCCAGCGCTGCTCTCAAGCGGGCCGACTCCGCTCGAAGGCCGTCCGTCTTGCCTTTCAGATCTCGATGTGCTTCATCCTCCTCTAGAGATCATTTTTCAATGATCCGGGGCAGGCCATATCTGTTGGAATTCGATCCCCCTCGCCATTCACATCTTGATATGCCCCATCGTCCTCCAGAGATCATTCTTTCACAGCCCAGGGCAGGCTGCATCCGCTGAGAGTCCATCTACTCTTAATTTCTTCGATTTGATGTTCATGATCGTCCTCCGGAGGGATATTTGTTACCGGAACAGAGCAAGCCACATCCGCTGAGAGTCCATCAGCTCTTACTTCCTCGAATTGATCTGGTCCATCTTTATCCAGGAAGCGTTCGTTGCCGGCGCTAAGCAAACCACATCCGCTGAGAGTTCGTCTGAACTTCCCTCCAAGACTGGTCTGCATCGTCGTGGGATTTATCGCCAAGATGTGAAAGGACGCGGTGAGATTTGAGGATCGGAAAGAGGCAGGCGGACAGAAGAGTCGGAGGTCGAAGCATGGTAGAGGAAATGAGGGATCGAGATCAGGGGGTGGAGGGAGATGCATGCTTGTCATCTTGGCGTTGTTGTAATGATGAGGGGTGATATCAGTAATGATATATTGGGACAGCGAGATGTGTCGGGCAACACAAATTGAACGGTTCTCTTTAGGATCACATGTGAATTCAAATTTTTGAGCATCATCGAAATCATCCCTTACGAACTCTACTACTTGCAACGATAGTCATCAAAAGCGTCACCACACTCGAGCATATTCCCACAACTCTCAGACGGCATGTCTACCAGCCTCTCCACTTCAGCCTCCAACAGAGAGAATAAGCAGATTTTGCGCCATCCCATCGACCCGCTCCCCATGATGGCTCCGGCACGCTTCGCTCCGAGCATCAGCTACAGTCACCAAGGCATGCTGCCTGCGTCCTGTCGTCACCATCAGCACGCTGCCTTCGAGGCTGAGGTCGGTCATCCAAGCCTCCCCAACCAACCACGGTCACCTCCAACCCATTCGACGACTGGCATCCTTCCGGCCCCCAAGAGAACCACAGTGCCACTATCACCACCTTCCAGTGCGCTGTCTGCGACCTTGAGTTCAACCGCTACGCTGACGCCGCCACACATCTCCAACTCCATGACGCGATGGGCAATAGCGAGGCGCCAAAGTGGAACGAGGGGAAACGAAGACGGCAGGCTTTGGAGTGCTATCTTGGTGGAGATTCCTTGAGAGTAGATAGATGGACGTCTGGGAAGATAGATGGGGTAGATGGAGAAGATCTGATAAATGAAACTATTGCCCCGGCTCCACTTATGCAACATGAGTGTGCAGGCATATACGCTTCTCAAGCACTGCGCCATTTTTAAGACAGCGAATCCCGGAGCTTGGATAGACCCGTTAGCATCTAGGCTGCGTAGGTTCTCGTAATCCAAATCAAGCGGCAGAGAATTGAAGCCGAGGAGGCTGGCATTGCATGCAACCCACAAACAGCAGGAGATATGACGCAGGGGGATGTGGATCGGGCAAGCTCTAAGGGTTCCCACACACCTTTGTATTCACGCAAGCAGCCATCGCAAATATGCTGAGCGTGTGGTGGTTGAGGCAGCGCGTCCTAGCAATGACGTAAACGCGTCAAAAACTGCAGCTTCACGAAAAAAACACGGTCACAGCGATTCAAGCAAGCAAGGCAGAATATTCCAGCGTCGCACAAAGAGTGAAGGAAGCAGATAGAAAGACCATTTCTTCTTCGAAGCCCCAGACAAGCTGAGAAGTTCAATGAAAAAAGTTCGCGTCGGCCCGAGGCAGTGCAATACGAGCGACACGGTGCTCCTGGACGTAAGCAAGCCCAGCGGCCCAAGAACGGTTTCCAAAGACTGAAAAAAGCATCTCCAGCGATTAAACCGAAGAGGAGCTATGCCTCAGCTAAGCCGAAGGGCACTGTGAATGTTGTTAGTGAACGATGCTCGAACGATGGGGTGGAGTTGGGACTTACAAGAGAGCTGAGGTTCAGGTACTGTGTGGGATCGAGTTCTTGTAGTCGGTGGAAAACTCGCTGACTCAGCATGACTCAGCAACGCTAGAAGAAAGTAATCGACCATTTTAACCGGACATCTGGTCCACTAGACGGACAGGCAGACGGGCTGCTACACGGATCGAGTTCGGATCTGGTTCGGATCATCAAGAGACAGTGGCACTCGCAGTCAGAGCGGCGCTCTGGGTTGCCCAGCAACAATGCGCAGAATCGGCTTTAAGCGACATCTACTTGCCTTCAGAACATCCTCGAATCATAACACAAACCTTTTCCCTGTTTCTCCCACTATCACCATCTCACGCAAAAGCACCTCTCTCGCCTGCAAACGATTTGGTCAGTATGCACAATCCTCAAAGTGACGAAAGGCATGTCACTGACAATGTCACCGTGTTCCAGTTGGTTGAGTCTCAGCAAAGCACCCCCCGCCAGCGTCACTTTCTCGCGAGTAGAAAGACCATACTGACAGCAAGCTGCTGGTCCGTATCTTGGAGCATCTGCCCCCTTCCTCCTTCCTCGGACGCGCAACATTGCCTTCGGCGACATCTCCCACGTCAGCTTGGCGTCAAACCCTCGCGGTTGAAATTCACACCCTTCCAACCCCCGATCACAGCAAGCAAGTCTCAAACAATATCAACACGGTTACAATTGCGACGCCAAGTCTGCGGCATGAGATGATTGATCTCTTGCGTTGTAAGTCCGCGCCTTCGCATGGTCACACTTTGGCCACAACTGCGGAGGCTTCAACAGGGTTCGCTCCTATCCACTCAGGCTTCATGCGCTATGCTAATAGTTTCTCTTAGACTGGATTGAGATCTCCATCCTGCCACCATCCCTGCGTAAAGTAAGTCCTCGGACCTTTCCAAACTTCGCACAGCCTACACTTTCTTCGACGATCATCTACCTCCCCGGCGCAAGAGGAGTGTCTTCGACTTTCCCGCAGTTGATAAACCATTACCTCGGTCCACGCACGCCGTGTGTTCACAAGCGCAAAATTGATGTTCTTCCTCTCCAGTGGCGTTAGGAACCCAACCTGGGGGCCTTCCTACTGTGTGATGGTAAGCGGTCACCGATATGTCGCTGCAAGGGCGAGGTCCTTCCTGCAACAGTTGGTACAGGTGACACATTTTCTTTTACTTTCACTTCTATTTTTACAAGCAAAGATAGGCTTTAGACGAAGCTGGCTTGGGAGCGGATCCCGAAATCGTCCAGGGAAGAAAAGACAGCCAGACCACGGGAAGCTGACCGAGATGACATAGACACCAAGCCAAAGAGACCAGCTCTTGTCGGAAATGAACATGCCTGAGCAATGAGCCACAACGCAGTTTGAACATAGAAGGGAAGTATACAGTGTGACTTTGCCGCTCTCGAGCTAATCGATGCAAGATGCGTTCCCTGCTTCGGCGTACCGGCGCGGTTGCTCCCCGTCGTCAGCATAGCGGACTCGAACCCAAGTGTGTCAACAACAATCCACTACCCTCTACAACAACCCGCGCCTCCTCACAAGAGTTCCTCGGCGAAACTTCCATCTGCAGGACTGCCGCCCGCAGCCCTCCTTCGAGTATTCTACAACCAGGCCGTGCACCCGGGAATCATAGCGGGGAACGCCCAACAACGGACTCCTCCAGACGCGGTATGTTCTTCTGGAATCTACACCTTCTCACGACCTCCCTTCATTCATGAACACATTCAATATTTCTGGTACCTCTTGATTTAGTGGGCTTGCGGGCTCCCGATGATCTTAATGATTTTTTTATTACTCAATACCTCTTCCGCATGTTCAATGTTCAGTTTCTGGAACTTGATAACAAGTTTGTAGGTGGCTTTGATACTGGCAGAGCAGCTCATCCTTGGGTCCCACTGCGGAGGCAAAGGTTCACGTTTGCTCACCCGATACTCTACTAAGTTTTAACCGCCCGATCAATCTCTCTTTGTGTGGCGGAGTGGTGTGGTCGCGAGCGCTGCAAATATCTGCTGACGTCACCCACTTCCGACGCGTCAAAGTCTGCGCCAAAACATCACCCTCCAGTTTCTTCCCTGCCCTCTCTTCCATCCACATTCATCATCCACTCTTCTCATCCACTCGCTTGACTACTCCATTCACTCTACTTCCTTCCCTCTACGCTCTTCCCCCGCACGCTTCACTCCGCCCTGTCCCCTCCGCTCTCCTCCCCACCACGCCCCCCAAGCGGCTTCTGCCAAGAGGATGTCGGCGCGCGCACCGGCATCACCCAAAAGATAAGTACGTATCTCATATTCCCGCTAGTCGATACCGACATTGACTACCAATCACGGGACCGCCCTTCTCACATCAGTGACCTCCCGAGGTCCGCTCGTCCCATGTCTTCCTCCGCAGCTACCTCTGAAGGCCACTGCCTCTCCTCGTCGCCTCCGTCGCCCTTTCATCTATCATCATCACCACATTCGCTAGCATCTGCTACACCCACTTAGGCACGTACCCGCACGACGCATCACACTCTCCACGCACCCGAGCCGCAACGAAACCCATCAGCCCTCCCTCCCCACGGCACGCGCCCGCCGAGCCTGCCCTCCCATGGCATCCTCGACGCCCGGCGCCCGCCAAGAACAAACAATGCGTCCTCGCTGGTGGGTAACTGGGGGCCAGTTCCGGAATGCCTGCTCATTCTCAAACTTTGAAGTTGTGGCAACATACCCAGGGCAGTGGGATTCATTACCGTAACCGGATGTCGTCGGGAACACGTGGCTAGCTATTTGGGTGCTGCCACGGACGACAAAAGCGAGGACGCGCGGGATTTGAAGTTACCACGCACTCAGCCCTGCCTGGCAGCGATGAGGGCGGTGAAGGTGTTCTGACCCGTACATGTGTTCCAGCTGGTTCTAAATATATCGGCGAGGTGGCTGGTGGTTTCCGGGTCGGCGTTTGGACGCGACTGTGTCTTTGGAGAGAGCGGTGCGATCTTTGATGGCCCTGTTCGCTAGCGTACTGTAGAGAAATCCCTCACAACAACATCGATACGCAAGACAACCACCTACGTTATCTCCACGGCACGCGCTGATAGAGTGGGCTTTCCCCATGACCCTTAACTACCGCGCATGCCAAGAACAAACACAACCTTCCCCACCGGGCGGATCTCTGACCATGACTCTCTTCAAGGAAGGCCAGCAGGCGCGCATTTGATAGTCCAAGGCAGTGGTGCCAAGCCGTAATCGGAAGTCGCAGAGAGCTCGTAGGCGCGGGCCCGGCCTACCGAGTGACAAAAAGTGAGGACGGGCGGGATTTGAAGTTACCACGTATCCAGCGCTGCCTCGCGCAATGGAGACGGTGAAGGTATTCTGACCCGTACAAGCCTTCATGAGAAGACGGTGGTTTTAAGCAAGCAGTACGAAAGCTGGATTCGGATTCAGTCACGAAGGGATGCCAACGTTGAAGCTCAATCGAGTCGGCTTCCCGCGATCGCGAAGCATCAATAAAGCTTTTGCTTGGTCTCCCACGGCATGCGCTGGTCGAGCTTGTTCGCGCCACAGGGACTTGCTCTACCAACCTATTCAGGTACCGCGCACGCCAATATCAAACAAATCGTCCTCGCTGGTGGGTTTCTGGGGGAGAGTCCGATGAAAACTAAAGTTACCCAGGGCAGTGGGATACCATCCGTAATCGGACGTCGTCACGGACTCGCGACATAGCGAGGGCGAGCGGGATTTGAAGTTACCACGTACTCAGCCCTGCCTGGCAGTTGATGGAGACGGTGAAGGTATTCTGACCTGTACAAGCCTTCACGAGAAGAAAGCGGCTGCTACTAAGCATAGCAAATGCTTGATGTGGAATCCAGCTATGAGGAGATGCCATTGTCAATACTGATTCAAATTAGCTTCCCGCGATGACGAAGCATCAGGAGAGCCTTCACGCTCTCACGGCACGCGCCGGCCGAGCTTGCTCGCTCCCCATGATTTGCCACGGTACCGCGCACGCCAAGATTAAATAAATCGTTCTCGCTGGTGGGTTTTCTGGGGGAAGAGTTTCGATATCGGCACAAGATGAGGGAATCGCACTCCCCAGGGCAGTGGATTCAGATCCGTAATCGGACGTCGCCACCGACTCATGAGCCGCGGCTCAGGCGACATAGCGAGGACGCGCGGGATTTGAAGTTACCACGTCCTCAGCGCTGCCTCGCGCAATGGGAACGGTGAAGGTGTTCTGACCCGTACAAGCATGGCTGGCATTGAAGATGGCAGCATGATAGCTGGCGCTCTGGAGTCCGCGATTGAGGAGTCTGATACTCTCGTTGTTCGCTAATATCTCTCGTGGAGACTGACGATACTACGTCCACGGCACCCGCTAGTCCTCGATGGCTTCTCCTATCGCTTTCCAGGGCATCATGGCGCACGCCAAGATCAACCGCACACGTCCTCGCTGGTGGGAGAGTTCCTCACATGGATGGGTTAACCTCTCAAGGCAGTGGGATTTACTCGTAATCGAAAGTCGCCGGGAACTCGGTAGGCCACGGTCTACCGGCGACGTAGTGAGGACGCGCGGGATTTGAAGTTACCACGTCCTCAGCGCTGCCTCGCGCAATGGAGACTGTGGAGGTGTTCTGCCCCGTACAAGCATGGCTGGCACTGAAGACGGGCAGCATGTCGGCTGCCGCTTTGGAGTCGGTGACTATGGAGAATTTCACACTCTATTATTCTACTTTACTAATGCTTCTCAGTATCGCTAATGATTCTATGTCCACGGCACGCGCTTGTCCAGGTTAGTTTCTCCTATCACTTTCTTGGGCAAAGCGCTCGCCAAGATCAAGAACACGCGTCCTCGCTGGTGGGAGAGTTCCTAGGGTACACAACAACATAACTAGCATTAAGCCCCCAAGGCAGTGGGTTCAGATCGTAATCGAAGTCGCTCGGAACTCGGCGACGAAAGCGGGAATGCGCGGGATTTGAAGTTACCACGTACTCAGCCCTGCCTGGCAGTTGATGGGAACGGTGAAGGTGTTCTGACCCGTACATATTCTTTGATGAGGTTGCGATTGGGGTGTTGGAGGACTTCATATGGTGGTGGTGTAGCGTTTAGAGCAGCTTTCAATTCGCTGAGTGTACGTACTTGACATCTTATCCAGAGAACGTGTGTGCAGCTATAGATGGTCCAATAAATCATGAAGAAGCTCGTACTGCCATGAGCGGTGGGCTCAATTACGTTACTATACCCTCCTACGAGAATACTCTCTGATGTTCTCACATCCGCTTGACTCGCGATCTAATTGCCTGTCCGACCATTTTCGTTATCAACAGCAGGATCAGGGATTCTAGGAA
Source organism: Lophium mytilinum (assembly GCA_010093605.1). Classification (NCBI taxonomy): domain Eukaryota; kingdom Fungi; phylum Ascomycota; class Dothideomycetes; order Mytilinidiales; family Mytilinidiaceae; genus Lophium; species Lophium mytilinum. Next base: position 268,311 of record MU004184.1, on the reverse strand, counting down.
CTGTCACTACGGTAGTAATAGGCACATGATTATCATTTAATCTCACTTCTACGACCACACCCTGAGCTTTGCCGTCGCGACTGAAGCACCCAGGCCTTCACCACATCTCCTTTATCCTATGCAAGCTCTCCACACTGAAATCTTCTTCTTCTCTCTATCCGCTGGCCCAAAGAGCTACTCAGCCAGCTATCAAGCCTCTACTCACCGTACGAGCCTAGCGGCTTTCGCGATCACTCCTGATTCGCCACCGCGAATAGCAAAATCATCTCCATGATGGCCGTGTGTAACCTATGAAGAAAATCTTCCCAGTCAGTACCACTACGTCCCCGTCCCGGCTGCGTGAACCCGATCGAAAACATCCCAACACGTCTTCGTCCGCTCTTACGCGAACGGCCGGCCGCTAAACATCCAAAAGTATGCTGACACGCAGAAACTTAGATTCAAGGCCGTAATGGTGGCGACAAAAGAGCTTGGAGGTCGGGAATGAATCCGCAAGGAGGCTTGAAAGAGTTCCCAGTCTCGCGACATTACCCACAAGCTGTCTTCACTGATGATCTGGTGCGGACCCAAAGCGGGAATGCACGTAGCGTCCGTCGGACTGCGTTGCTTTCCCGCGCTTCATCAAGATCGTTATGCTTGCGGTCTCCCACAACGTCCGCTCGTATACCGTGGAGTGTCCGCATTGGCAGACCGGTTCAGCGTGCAATGCCGGACTGGGTTGGAGCCCGGATCGGAGGAGACAAGGCTGGTAGAGTTGGCGGACACTAGGCTGAGCTGCTGCCCGGGTCTGAGTGGATGAGGTTGGTGGGAGGGCAATGGATTGGACTGATGCCCGGATCCGATGCGAACATGTTGGTGAAGTCGGCGGGCGCTGGACTACGCGGACTACCGTGTCCAGTTCTATAGGGAGAATATTGTAAGATGGTCCCACCCTTGCACCAGCTCGAGTTCAGCAATCGATTCCTCTGTCGCGGTTTCCTGTGTTGGTGACTTGAGAAGCTTCATCTTGATCTCTCGCGAGTCCTCGTGGCCAACATCGGAATCTTTCGCTGAGGATTCGTGGAGAGGTGGAAGAGACATCATGGTGGTGTCTTGACAGTCTATGAAGAACAAATCTGCTGGGAGGTTTCGTGTCGCTGTGATGTTGAGGCGATGCAGTAGTGCGGCCTTCAGGATAAAGAGAGCAGGCAATGCTTCGTTACAGCTTGAACGACGATAGTTGAGGGGAGGAGGAGACGTCTCGGGATCTGTTGGGGTTAGCTGCTTTGAACGAGGTATTCCAGTTGTTTCCACAACGAGAGACGTAGTGGTAGTTTGTAGCTGCGGACCTGGGGAGACCTGTGCTTCAGTGAGCTTCAACTTCTGGAGACAATGAGAATCGCGAAGCAATCAGGGTGTGCCGTGTCTGTGAAAAGGATGATAGATCTGTGGTGGTCCGTAATAAGGATGAGAGTGGATATGCAGGTTGTGTTGTGCTGCTTCGGGAAGTGCAAAAGCCCATGAGCTGGACGCATCCGCATTGAAGGGCCGCACAAGAACACCGCTGCTGTGGAACTATCTCTGGAACATTGCATTATGTTGGTGGGATGCGTGACGTAGTCGGGGACACGGATTGCCGACTCCGGTTGGGGCGTGTTTTGTTGGGGTCTGTTTGCAGTTGGCCTATATATTTACTATAAATTTAACGCACTTCGCCTTCGGGCATTTGGTCAATTTGAAACAACACAGAGAAGATTAGCATGGCCCCTGCACTAAGGATGACACGCTTTATCAAAGAGTAGCTTCAAAATTTTTTTTAGCTTTTCTTTTGCGCAGACGAGGTTCGAGCCCCGCTACGGACGTGTTTTCTTTTTGAAGCTCTATTTTTTTAGACTATATCCACTAGCCGCAACAGCAACGCGGCCTTAAGAGTTGCCTCTTGTATATATGAAGGCTTTAGGACGACTAGCAGCGTTGCTTATTTGTTCTTTCATGCGATGGGTTTCTTCACCTCGGACCCTGGCGTTTGCATGCCACCTCCGGCAGCAGTCCTGATATGTGACGCCCATCAACTTGCTGGGTAACTTTACGCGTCATCGCCATGATTTGATCAATACCCTATATGCTGCATCCAGATGTTGTAATGCTGGTTGTACTCCCGGCTGTGCGTCAAACGGACCCAGCCGTGGCGAGCGTCACTTCAACACCACTCCCGCGAAAACACCGCTGCCCTAGTCTGACTTCCCCCACCTACATTTATATCATGTAGAGATCCACAGCAAGCTAATATGAGGGCGTTCCTACTCGGTTTCCTCGTAGTTGACTCCAACGATCTCTCGAAAATCTCCCGACCTTCGCCACCGTCAATGCAACACCACACCTGTTGGCCCGCATCCGAGTCACGCAAAACGGGTTTGTCTATACCTCCGAGATACAACCTCTCCCATCGGAAGCAAGAATTGCTGCTCTATCCCGCCCCGAATTATGAAGACCTTTGATGGACCCCTCCCAATGGCCTTCAATCCCCAAAAACTTCCAGAGTTCCCGCCTCCACGACCACCACGGCAGCCTTTTTGTCTCGTGTTTATCACTGTTGCTACACTTTTTTTTCACATACTGCAAATTAAGCGCCCTCTTCTCTCTCTTGAGGCGCTCTCGTTAGGCATAGCCATTCAGGTCCATAAGATAAGACAACAAAGAATCTATGGGTCGCTCTCCACAACATCGCCAAGAATTCATGAGAGTCAGCGTTGCCATCGGCCTTCATTTGCTGATCTGACAGGCAGGTATCAACTTGCTCCCAGAGCGAGAGTGACTCCTGCTTGAGTATCTCCACTAAATCCCGTCACGAAACAGACATCGTATATTGAGCCAACATTCGAGCTGAAGGACCCTCACCCTAGGAATACGGTCGGCGAGAAACGTCGCCATCCGTCGCACGCTCTCTAGAGCTTCCAGTACATCACTCCCACCATCACCGACAGATAGTAACTCCCCGCGGCTTGTCACCGACTACCGGCATTGCTTCGGTACTTCTCCGAGTGCACAAAAATCACCTTCAATGCCAGTTCACCACATCTCTGATGCCATAAGCTTGGTCGGACGATGAGCTTCACCCACGCTCGGCAGAAAACGTCGACGCATTCCTTGCGCAAAGGCGATCCACCAGCTACTCCATCCTGGGCCCCTTTACAGGCGCTGGAATTTACGACGCTCCACACATCGGGACGGGTATCTTATATCCTGGGCAAGAAAAGAGGCATAATGGAAAACACGGCCATGATTGGTCTCGCGGGAGGTGAACAATATAAATAGTTCGGGTTGATGCGGTCTCAGCAAGGCTACCAGGTTTGGCACAGGTCTTCGGGCAGTTGAATACGGTGTCAGCTTGATCGCCGGGATTGGCAGATTCCTTCGGGCAATCGGTGTGGACTATGTTTCACAGGTACCTTTTCTCTACCCGGGATATTGTTCCCAGATTGATTATCCACCCATCTTTTGACGTCGCTTCTTCCTCCTTCCATTTTCTAGTCTGGGACTCGGTCAAACTGCCTTGCATACTTTTGCTGTGCTCATAAAAGCAAGGTCTACATACTTCGGTACTGAAATCTCTGGCTTGTACGCAGTCTTTGATGGTTTCAAAAAGTTCCGATAGCGAGGTACTCAAGCTTCCACCTTCCCGTCATCAATGCTCACGCTCTCCAAATTGCACGAAACTATCTACTCCTAGGCCCCTAGGTGCCCCGGCTAACATTTTACAAGCTCCACAAGAGTCACACCGTCCGTCGACACCATCCAGTCCCAACTCCGATACCTTCTTGCTACCTGAGCAAGATTATCGGCTACGCCCTGCACTAGCTTAACAGGATATGCTACAGGGATGAAGGAATTCGCGACGGAAGTAAAAGCGCCGTCTGCATGCCGGACTATTAGGGCGACCTGACTCTAGTCCGACACCACACAACTCGTCTCTCCACGACTGTCGCGGCCGAGCCGCGGCGAATTTCGCGGAAATAGAACGAGGGGAATACAAAGAGGCGAGGAGTTGAGGGAGTGAGGGTGGAGGAGCTGATACGGCTGATATGATGGCGGAGAGTGAGGCTAGCGGCATCCTCCAGTTTCGCGAGAAAGGGATCCTGGACAGTATCATCTGGATATTCATAAAAGCGTTTTGCGTTAGCGAAGATGCCTTTTTAACATTCTGTTGGCTGGAGCTAGGAGAAGATGGATGATTTAGAGAAACATGGCGAGACGTGGACGTTAGGGCCAGAGCAAAAAGTGAAATTCAAATCATTTTGAACGTCAAGACATACATCCCACCTTCCAACATCAACAAACTTGCCGAAACGTAGGTCCACTTGCCACTCGATGTTGATCGGCCATCTGAGCCAGCTCTCGGACCAGAGGTCGCTGTTACTCATAAACACGACGAAGACTTAAGCAAATCTATCCAGGAAGAAGCATCTGGGACTGATCCCGGAGGATTCAAAGGCTTTGGAGCACTAACTTCAATGACATCGCCCCATCTACTAGCCTACCTTGTCACCTCATTTCCTCGTTCTTAGTAGTCGCGAGCGCTTGATCTCTAGACTGTTTAAGTCGATGACGGTGCCCTTCACGGCAAATTGTTTAGCTTTTCAGAGTCAGTCTCAAATAAAATAGCATGCGGCTACTCATACGCTCTATAGACTTGCTAAGACGCGGAGGAAATACCAAATAACAAGTACAAAAGTCTCCATTCCAACATCACCATTCCACATCATCATGTTCTTTGAGTGGGCCGGACGAAAGGAGCAGGGCAGAGCAAGTTTCCATAACCTGTTGAGCGACAAAAATCAGGTTTGGGCTTCGTCGCCGGATGGCATTCCAAGTGTTCTGTCTTGTTCAAAAGATTTCTTGGCAGGAGCATGGTACCGTTGATCAAGCAAAGGAAGAGGCTCGTGAGGAGGCCTTGGCTCGAAAGCCAGGGTAGCATTCGCCGCGGACTCAAAGAAGTCACTGGTGATTCCAGTACGTCAACCCGCTAGAGTGTCTATCCGTCCCCCTACGCAAACTCCAAACGCAATTACGACCATCTGGTACAGTCGCTAAAGCCACTGGCACATGATCTAAGGCTGAGAAGTCCCGCGGAGGGATCGGCTTCGAGGACTTGTGCCCGGCTGCCCTAATTACCATCCCGAGGCTGAATTTGGGGGGTGTTTCTACAAACCTACGTCTTAGGTTCACTCTTCCGTCACTGGCAATATTCTTCCACGTCGCTCCCTTCAAAAACACTGTTCAAAGTAGCCGACAAGCTCAAACTCTACCCGACAACGTACTTAAGAACCGTAGTGGCATATCAAGGAAGGTTCAGATAATCGGAAACCGCATCACTGCGGAAGGAACTGGTAGCTGGCTTGTCAGACTCGACATAGGTCTGATCACCTAGTGAAGGGTAGGTGAGGAGGCTTTAAGCAGCGGTTGTACCCGCTGGTCCTGCTTGGAAATGATGACCAGTCGTGGAGACACCCTCTGGCACGGGGCATGGGGCTCGCGCTACATATCTTTCGGCGTCCTCTCCCATGCGCGGGACTTACAGGTTTGAAACCCCGCTTCAGATCGCGTCAGACGAAGTCGTCGTCAGACGAAGACCTCTCGATCGCGCTCCGCACTTTGTAAGCCATGGCTCGAAGCCTCCCGCTACTTTAGACAGCGGTTCTCGATTCATCTGGCGACATAGAGTTTTACGGTACCAGCGCCAAGTCACCTCAACATCTGGCGGAGACGCTGCTGGATACAATGCCGAGCCTCTATCCATAAGAACAGACTTGGGGGGTCTGGCATTCATCTCTACTCGCTCCTCTCACGGACGGTTTTACCGTACGAAGCTCGGCACCTGCGTAGGACGAGCGACTGAGTATGGCGAAATAGACCGGACGGGATGCCGTAGTGACTGCGGAGTTTTTGGTCACTCGAGCAGTACAAATTGCCGGAAATGTCGCTATAATAGATAATGAGAGTAACGTTAGTATAAGTTGCTACTCGCCCGTGATACAACTAGATCATGTAACAAAGATGAAACGTGATATTCTAAAAGCGTTACTTTAATACATAACATATCGCGTTCACTATCTTTGTACTAGTATACCTGCGAACATCCTCCCGCATTCCTCAAGAAAACGTAGTCGTATCCTAATACGGAGCATTGGGATCGTACCCAAATTCTATGTGTGTGCACGTGACAGGAAATGGTCCCGCTCCTCGGCTGGTGCTTTTGATCCACAATGTTCACGCTGGCATCACCAACTTAGATCACGAAACTTCTCCATTAGTACCCGCGCTTAGGAACCTCAGGATCCTTGGCCTCTTCAAGCCTTCAACGCTTCTTCCGAAGGCATCCGCTCATGCCCAGCCCTACTCCCTTTCTCTCGTCAGTCATTGTGCTGTTCATGGGCCCTTCTCTCACGTCGGCTTGAGTCACATCACACCTGGGAGGCTTCGTGCCCACGATTCGCACTGCCGCCAACTCCGAGTTGATTGTGTTCATCTTCACGACTTCAACGTTGTAAGCCAGACAGCCTATGTCCACAGTCCAACCTGTTCGTCCTTCTCTGGGATTGATACTAGACACATACTTATCGGAGCTCCACCCGGTACGAGAAAACCCTACAATCCCAGAGCCTAATGGCCACGGTATCTACGCGCTTAGACCTCCAAAAGTAGTACATCTCTAACCTGTACAGGTCCATCTAGCGCAAAAGCCTGTCAGAGTCCATCAATCCACCTTCCCTCGATCGTCATACTAGAGCAAGGATATAATTGGTGCGTTAAAAAGTCTGCAGAGCAAGCGATGTGCTGCGGGTCTAGGGTATTGCAGACACAAGGGGCTTCTCCCAACTAGGACACTATCCCCAAGTACATTGTATGAAACCTATGTTGAACTGGTATCTATGCCCGCCACGCCCTCTACTTTACGGATTCTGGCATAAGTCCGGAGGTCTGCGAACGCGTTGAGCTGAAAGACACTTCGCAGCGAAGGCAAGGACGGATGCTAGACCTCGAGTGTCACCATCCGGGTCATTGAGAATACCGAACCTTATCGCTACCTTCGCAAAGACCCAGTCCAGGCAGCTCTTTAATTATATCCGCAGGTCCCACCTCCCATCGAAGCGGAACACCTCGAAGAGGAAGCCCATCACTCCCATCGAAGCGGCACACCTCGAAGAGGAGGCCCATCACACATTAAGAAAGCTCCATCCGGCGCGGCAGATGTCCTTTAAAGTCACCCTGATCACCCACCGGGGAGTGCAACTTCCCTAGCTGCTGAAAAGAGCTCTCTCTCTCGCGTCGACTTTCTCGCATGACGCGAAGTTCTAGGTAGCGAAAATCTGATTTACTTTGTGATTGGATACCTCCAGGATGAGCTCCTCAATGACTAACATCTTCTATAGTGCATCGCGCCGATCCGAACCCAGACACAAGAATCGATTTACCTTTCCATCTGCTGTATGACCTCTTTCGCAGGCACCACATACTATCGGTTGTCTTCAACGCTATGGAGCGCTCCGGAAGTCGAGGTGCGGCAAGGAATGGGATGTATGTCGGAATGAGAACGAAGCTCTTTCTCCTGGTGCGACCAGCTATGTCAGTGCTAAGGTCTCCCATCCTTCGAGTAAGGCGACGGACCCTGCCCGGGGTCGATTTCCTACAACCGGCTTGGTCGATGCCATTGTCGGGCTGGAGCTACCCACCTTGGTGGCTGTCGCTTCCTGTGGAAGCAGGTCCGTCCTACAGAATCCAACCGCACTTTCGCCTGCCTCCATTGCGATCAAGGCTTAGGCCTATATGAGGTCTGTTTCCCGCACCGCGATGGAGACCGCCCCGACTCGGTCCTCGAGCCCCAACGCCTGATCTACAGATTGCCTCCCATTTCTAATCATGACCGTCGTACTAGTCACAGTGGGGCATGAAGACGTACCGTACTGGAGGACAGAATGCATTAATTCGTCGCGGCGGAGGGTAACTGTCGAGGTCCGTCTCCAGCTCGCTAGATAGCAGTCCGTCTATCAGCTACTGTCACCACAACGACTGCCCTGCGACTGAGCGCGATGCTGACTCAATTTGAAACTAAAGATGCCAGCAGTCTTTCGCCCGATGCCGACATGAGCTAGGTCACTTTATTCCTAGCAGGTGGAGCCCGTGATGCTATCGATTCTCGCAATATCTCGCCGCGAATGACCTTTACTGGCATTAGGATCGCACCTCCGATGGGAAGATCTCAAGGGGAAAATGAGTCTCATATGAGCGCGGAACAGCATCGTTAAACGGCTACATGGAGGCGCCTGGCTGGGCCAATGCTGACATATAGCTGGACTTAGTCACATACGGAGAGGCCTCTCCGACGCGACGGGTTAGGTGAATGGGCCCACCTTCTTCATTAACGCAGATGGTGTTCATCGACTTTCCCTCCTCCCTGAATGCCGTGGCTCTTGGGCCATTGATCAACCTTCCTCTAGATGGAGAACCAGAATGGATCGCATTAGTGACGGAGGCGCTGCGATGACAAGCTGTAAACCCAAGACCGTGCTTTGGCTGCATCCAGGACCTCCTACCTCCCGCTGACTCTCAAATTCGTTCTCGAAACCCCTCTTGGGAGGACAGGACTATACGGCCGGTAGGAAGAGTTAAGCAATGAGCAGTGTTGGTTCCTGCATAGCATAATCGCTGTAAGTCGTTCGCTGGCTTAGCTTCCTTTATATTTCCCTCAACAAATACCACAGAGAGCTTGCTGTCGAACTTAAATGGTTCACCCTTTTTCTCGCACACGGAGCCGGGATGCGGTGTGTCGCCAACGGCATAGCTGTTCGGTTGCGGACGATGTTAAGTCTCTCGTTCCCAACGCCAAAGTCCAGCGCTTCATCTGAAAATTTGTTTGTGTTGGGAGGCTCGCCATTCTGCCCTCATCGCACCGCCCTCTCCCCTTTTCTCTCTCTCTCTCTCTCTCTCTCTCTCTCTCTCTCTCTCTCTCTCTCTCTCTCTCTCTCTCTCAAGCACAGCACTAAACACCTCCACCTATTTGAACACCGCCCGAACAATTCATGGCGCTAGCCTCACTCCAGGCAAGCTTCCACATAGCTTCGCTTTTAAGGTTAGTGCCTAGATCAAACCTCAAGGCGGAAGATAGTGACGGGTGTTGGTGGCATCCTCTTTCCCTTGGGGCAACCTGACGCTTTAGCAAGAACCTCGACTGCGAAGCTGGGACACCAGCTTTCTAATGCAAGTCTGAGAACGATGAATTTATGCTCGCTTCATAATGGACGCCTAGCTCAGACATATACAACTGTTTCGACTATTCCTCTACACAACTGCACTCATTTTGGAACCGCCCAGCATTCGAGTCCCTGGCACTGGTCCCCTTCCGAGCAAGCTTCCACACAGCTTCGCTTAGGGTATTGCCTAGATTAAACCCCGAGGTCAGGATAGCGAGGTTTGCGGCAGTATCTTCTTCCTTGGGGCAGCGTGACGCTTTGGCAAGTGCCTCGACTCCGAAGCGGGGACTGACTGCGGGCTTTTATAAAACCCCACTCAGGGACGACCAGCTTTCCGATGGATGTCTGAGAGTTCAAAGCAAAGGCTTCATGTGGACGCCTAGCTTAGATATAAGTATTATTCTAATCAACTCTATACATAACTCTACTGACTAAAGACCTCCCACAGCCTATGGCACTGGCTTTACTCCGAGCAAGCTTTCACATAGCTTCGCATCTAATGGTAGTGCCTAGATGAAACCCTAATGCCGAGGATCGCGGATAACAGGGATTCTAGCGGAATCCTCGTCGCATGGGGCAATGTGACGCTTTAGCAGTATCCTCAACTGCGAAGCTAAAACACTTAGCTTTCCAATGGATGTTTGAACATAATTGACTTTATGATGGACGCCTAGCTCAGACATATTATACTGTTATTTAAGAATGAAGTAGTTAACGGTGGAAGATGCTAATGGAGGTGGGGTTTGGCTAGAAAGGCTCCGGAGCCGGTGGCGGGCATGGACACTTCTTTAATTAATGGGTTTGATGGGTATATTGCTGCATGGACTGGCTATACTTCTAGATGGGCGTTTCGTCTAACTTGTTCATTTTTAGAGGACAATTAGATCTATCTAAATACAAAATTTCTAGTTAGTAAAAGTTAGCTATGCTCGTAGATCTATTCGCTGCGTGGCTTTACGAGCACCCCTCCTAAACACGCAACTTAGGATGCGGACATTGAGAGCTGTATAGCTGGACATGAGCGCCAAGCCAGAGAGCAAGCGAGGTATATCTCTAGAGGAGGGGCCAGGCTAGGTTCTTACCTCGTCACCTCACCCCATTAAAGCTTCGAAACCCTCACCTCTATAAACCTTTTCATTATGCGCGCCCATGCTCCAAAACCGACCTCATCTACCGCGTCGACTCCGCGACCTTCTTGCATCCATCGCACCGGTTTGAGTTCGCACCAGCTACTAGGCAACAACCGCGTTGCACTTCCAGGTACGCCCACAACGTTCATCTTCTTCAACCCAACAACTCCCACTTTGTCTTGGTCGCCAGCACTGCCTACCAGACTTTTCACCATGTTCTCTCGTCTCTAACATCGTCATCGTTTTAGGTTATAGGCGTCCTCGTCGTTATCTTTAAGCAAGTGAAGAGGAAGTCACAGAGACCGACGACCGAAGCCCATCCAATCTTCGCGAACCACAGCAACCATGGCTTCTTCAACTCACTCTTCCTACACCTCGCGGACAGTGGCGGAAGTCAGTCGAAAACGGTGCGCCCGGCATGCGATGCTGGCCATCTTCGTGTTGAAGCGGAACCGTTACGAGATGCCAGCCTTGATGACGCCGGGTCGCGACTCAATCTCTTCCAGCAGGAACGACCTTCCGGGAATGCCAAACGGCGGCTGGACTCCCTCCTCATTCACCGAGTACATGAGACGCGTCGACATTCTCACTCTGTCAATCCTAAAGCTGTTCGGACCCGGTGAGTTTCCCCGTGTTGAATCAGAGTAAGTCCATTGAGTTTTTGACCTTCCAACAAGGGCAATCAAACCCTCTTCACGACGACCTCATTGCCTCAAAATCTGATCTGAAGCTAACATCGGCGCTCCAGATCACAATCGGAGTAGAGCCAGTTTCGAGACTAGCAGTAGCAGCCGCAGACACTGCGGAACGCGTCGGCGGAAGCGCGTCCAAACTTCGCGAACCGCAGCAACCATGGCTTCTTCAACTCGCTCTCCCTACACCGCGCGAGACCTCACCGCCAGTAACAGCCTCGAGCACGGCGTCCTCTTCCACTCGCTCTCTATACGTCGCGCGCAAGGTCGGCGCCGCCAACAGCCTCGAGCACCGCGTCTTCATCGAGAAAAAGCGCGGCGTGCTTGCGTCGGCAACGATCTCTTCTAGCTTCTCTCGTCGCCACAACCCTCTATACCTCCCGCCTCACCTCTCTTCTCTTTGCTCCTCACTGCTACGACAACCACTCAGCTCGACTCGAACCCCGGCGGCGAATGTGGTCGATCTTTGGTGGAACCACGCTATCGCGCAGCAACCCCTCTGCCGTGTTTTCCGTTACGGCCAGGGGTCGAGGACATACATGACCCGCTTTTGTGTCCGTCTCACGGTTGATGCTCGTCTCGGCATCATGGAGCAGCGGAAGCCAGTGGAGATTGACGAGGTTAACAGGGAACATGTGAAGGCTGTGAGGAAGTCGGACATGAAGCGTCTCTAGCGAGTACTCGGACCGGTACGTGAGGTTGAGGATGGAACCCCCTTCGCCGTGCGGATGATCCTCGGAACAACGGATGCGTCGACCCCGAGTACCACGACGGCGTTCTACGAAGACGAGTACTGCTTGCGAGGACCATGCGCACTCCAAGGACCCGACCGCGATCCCTTTAATCGTTGCCTCACCTGGCACCAGCTCGACAACCGCGTGCTACTCAGCCCACCTTGGACCAGCACTTTCGTCCAGGTTCGCTGTGCACTCGGCCATCCCGTCCGCACACCGGCAAACGATCCAGTTCCGTTTCATCTCCCGCTGGGAACAATGCCCGTTCCGCGACCCATCAAGCGCGCGACGGCCCGTCCAAGGGCAACCCGACTTGCTACTATTGTGGCGAGAAGGGCCATCTCAGCCGCGAGTGCACCCAGCCCCAGGCCGAGAAGACGTGCTACCGATGCGGCCAGACCGGTCACGTCTCGCGAGACTGCCCTCTGGAGGCCGCTGTCGGAAACTTGGGACGGAGAGTGGGAAGCTCTGGCCAAGGGTCCTGCAATTGTGGCGACGGTTCAACGTCTGGAAGATGCGGCATCCCCGTTTTCAGAACCTGGACGACGCTCGTGCTGGTCACGTCTCGTGTGGTTGCCCGACTGAAGTCGCTGCTGGAGACCTAGGGAAAAGCGGGACGCTCGGGCCAAGAGTGCTACAAGTGTAGCAAAGTTGGCCACATCGCTCGCTCATGCACCCAGAATGGCGGTGGTAGCTACGGCGGAGCCCCAAGTGGATGAGGCGTAAGATAGAGCGGATGGGGAGTGAGAACTGTTCTGTTAATTCAATCAAGATCCTCAGACAAGATGCAGCGAAGACTCCCGTTGCGGAATTACGGCGATCCCCCGCCGCTAGTTCTCGTTCCTCAATCTATCTACCGCCTACAAGACGTTACGGAGCCCCGGGACACTTGGCACGAGCACCAGCTGAGAACAAACGCCTTCTCTTGTGAGGACTGGCCGGCAAAGGTACCGGCTGGCCTGAACCCCAGCCTCTACGCCCGGCAACACCATGAGGACAGCACCAGACGAGGCGATTGCTATAGCGGAGCCCCATGTGGAGACGGCGGAGGACTCGGTGGCTATGGTGGAGGACAGCGCCAGACTATCTGCTGCTCTTGTGGTTGCTTTCGCGAGGATCGTATCGCCCATGGCTGCTATTCCCTAGCTAGTTCAAATGCAAATGCGGAGTTGATACCACAGGAAATATGCCTGGAACATACTGTATTCTAGTTGTTGTGATGTGATTTGACATTGGAAGCATCGCAAGATATCTACCTTTTTGCGGGCATGTGACTCCAGATTTCACCGAGTATTTCAATGCAGTGGAAGATTCAAGTCACGTCTGATCATAAGGTTACTCTTTCACTTCTTCATCTTAAAGCCTGCCAGAGCTAATAGCTCTTCACTTGGCGGTTCTCACCTAGGGCTGGGTCTTCCTTCAGTACGTTGCAACTCCCCTTGTCGCCGGCATCACTAGAATAGCTAGTATACCCTGCATCTCGTTACACGTACCCTTGATCCTAGTAATAGAGTTGCGAAGTCAGAGGCCCAGCCATATTCCTCTATCTACTTGATCATGGACGGCTTTATCGTTCAAAACGGTCTCGGAAGGAGAAAAGAGAGGCGTCGGGGTTATGCATTACCTTATCGCTCCTAGTCCGCCATCCGCACATCGGGAGAAGAGTTAAGCGAGGTTGAATATAGAAAGCTTCGAGGGTTGCCGGCGACATATCTAAAAGCACATCGTGATTTGCCCTGTTCTAGTTCTAGGCGAAGTTACCGTGCAGTCTATAATGCTACATTAAGAGAACTCTGAGTGAATTGTACGATAATAGTGCTAAGCGATACCAAGAATAGCTTCGGGAGAATACAACATTACTATAGGGAAGTCCCGAGTATCAGGCCTATCATGCCGTCTGAATCTATAGCTTCTGTCCTGTATCTCAATCTTGAATGTTGATGTGACTCCAGTCCCTTCCACGCTGTCACCTGCCCAGCACCTCCTCAAGTCTTCCAAAGTCAAGTTGGATGTAGAACTCCACAGTACATATCTGGTTACTCTCTACCTGACCGAGGACGTGCTCGCTGGAGAAATCCTAACAGTGGTGTCGATTAAGCAAGACTATAGCGTAGGTAGTCAAAAACCACGTGCCCGTTTTGAAGGCCTACTAAGGCCTGCTACCGTGACGGAAGAAAGCAACCGAGATATGTGTTAAGGCACTCGTGAAGGTGTGTAGCTCTAAGCACGAGCAGGGAAAGTTATATGTTATGCTTCAAGAATTGGCAAGGAAGAATGCTACAAGATGTCGCAATTATGGGAGCAATGGGAGAAGTTCATTGTAACACAAAAGATGCTACAGACGATCTCAAGCAGAGCAGAGACAAGAACACGTGGAAGAAGCGCTCCTTGTTCAGGATATGTAGAAGTGTATTCGTGCACGTCGTCCGCCAGACATGTAATAACGCCGCTATTCCAAACAATTACAACACGCATCCTCTGCTATTGCTGTTCAAATATAGTGACCGGTACGCCTCCAACATCCTCTTATATTTCTTCTAATCTCGCCATCGACTGCGCATCGCTTCAAAGCAGAGGAAAAAACATAACCAATCCAGCGAAGAGCAGGCTAGATTGCGTGTAGGAAGGAAAAGAGAGGTGTGTCGTAATTTGCCGTACTCTACGCCATGCCAGATGCCCACGCTATTCAAAGACTTCCAATGCGTATCTTGCTTGAAGGCTTGCCGTGAAGGATTTGGACGAAAGAGCCGATGGGCGCCGCCAGGTCTAGGACCGCCTTGCTGAGAGACACCGCCTCCTTAACCAGAATCGCTTTCCTAAGTGGGATTGCGTCCAGATCCAGGACCACATTGCCGAGAGGGAGCACCGTCAGATGCAGAGCCGCCTTGCCGAGGGGACAGACTGGCTGCCAGATCTATGACCGCTTGAGGGGGGAAGGAGACTTCTTTGCGCGTCAACGGAAGTGACGTTGATGATCTCCCAGGATAGCTAAGAATGTCAGCAATGCGTTGACAATATCTTAAACCTTACTTACTGGCACCATTCTCAGAGCTCCCGAGACCACCCATGGCACCCTTCCCGAATCCGTCTGCCGCCTTGGTCGAGGATGTCTTTAAGACGGTCATGAACGAGCTACCCCGGCGTTCTTCGCACGACGCTGACAGAGCCGCCGTGTTCGAAGAAGCTTACGCTTCGCGCGGTCGCTCACGCCAGGCCACCCTAACCCCCAGCACGTCGCCGCTCGATCAGCGCACGCAGCTCCACCTCCGCCCGCCCCTCCCGGAAGCTCGCCGGGACGCTGCGGTCGTCGATCGTGGCCTGCGAAGCGACGCTCCCAGGGCGGGGGGTCTTGGCCTCCTCGATCGCACGGCGAGCACGGTCTTGTTCCTCCAGTTGTGTGCGAAGGGCCTCGGCGTCGTCTTGATGTAGCTTTAAGAGGGTCGCGGCCGCGTCGATCTTCTCCTTCTCTTCTGTCGCTTTCTTCGTCTGGGAACGGGTCTTGGTGGTGATGACTTCCATTTGGACGGTTGTGTGTAGGTTGTGTGAGTGATTTGTGGGTTGTTTGGGGACTTATCGTGTGGGCTAGGTGTGCGTGGTGTGCTGATGTTTTGAGCGTTTGGCGGAGGGGGTTATAGTGAAGCTGGCTCAGCGTATCAACGCTAAGCGAGAGAACTGAGTCCATTTTGGGCCTAGTCTGGTCCCAACATCACGTTCTTCATGTAGTCAATTCGAAGACATGGATGTGTTATAATTAGGGCTTCACTCTTGCTCGCTCGATACCACTGTCAGGAATACTCCAGGTAGCAAGTGATACTAGTCAAAAGACAACTTAATATCTACTGCGTCGATCTTTACATCGCATTTTGAGTTTTGAAACCCCCTAGAGCCACCCCAAACGGTGGCAAAGAAAGCACGCACACACATGTACGGGCACCGCGAATTAGGCAATATGTTTCGAGCACTCGGATATAACACGGCTGAGGCTTCAGTCTTGTTCACTCAACACCACCGTCAAGGGTAGCCCAACCAGCAAGTAAGACATCTGTCAAAAGGATGCCTAAGCCGCTGTTCCCATCTCGTACAATGTCCGGCTTTCGACGTCAAGACAAGCTTTCCCAATAGCGCGCGACGGCGCCGCAGATCGTGTGCCTTGTAGCGCCGTGGTTGCGAGTCGGTAGGCGAGGCGTACCATACTCGAATAGGAAAAGCATTCCGACCAATACCAGAAGGCACCGTCGTAGAGCATGGTTGTTGCAGGGTATTTGGGAAGAGTTTGTAAGGGTCGCGAGGGAATGGCGGGGACCTCAGAAACGGTAAATGTGTCTATGTGGAAGGGTTCAGAGTGTCGATTTGCAAAGGAAGACGCGTCGAGGTGAAGAATGGCTAGGCTGCCTCCAATTGCTGGCTCAGGAAGGAATGTATCGTAGGAAGTGGAGGCTGATCTCGTGGTGTTGGCGACAGATGCGAGGAGAAAAAAGAGGGCTGGTGTCTTGAGGAATCTGGTGCTGGAAGAAAGACTTGTTGGATCTTACTAGCGGGAGCGTGGAGCATCTCCTTCGAGATGTGGGCGCTAAGCCCAAGATGCCGTTTCGGAGGAGTATTACGAAGGTGTAAAGATGAGTCGTCGTGTGTTTCGTCCTTGCTCGGTCGCGCCATTGATTGGTGAATCGTCTCGAGATGGCGTCCTGTTATGGGAAACCTTTGTAAACCCGCGCTCTAGGTGGTGAGAGATGAACGTTCTTGCTGCTGGTCTCGTAGTTACAATAGTGGGGGGTCTTGTAGTTTTGTTCGTTCGGGGGATCGGCTCTACTGTGAACGCCTAAACACTAGTATCATGATGATCATACGCCAAGAGCATTTGTAGCCGTCGATAAGAAAGTGGTCTTTCTCAGAACATTGCGATTTCGGTCCCATCCTCTCATGAGGATGATAATGTAGAGAGGACGAACAGGGCTACAGGTACATAAGGCTTTATAGAAGAGGTGCTGGCCCCTACCGTAGCCCAAGCTGCGCCTCTTTGCCGGAGCAAATGTCCAGCCGTCTAGCCCTGTTTTCGTTTCGCTCCACACTGGCAGCGAGCTTTGGTCGGAACATCGTCTTGCGCTCTCCGTGGACGCCTAGTAGTTGTTTCGGACCCCAAGATAGACCGTTTCCTTACTGAGGAAATTGAAGGAAGAACTATGAGTGTTCTTCGCAGGACCAGACGGCGGTACTTGCGACCGACAGGGAGCAAAGGGCAGTAGTAGCAGTGCCCATAGGCCGCACCTCGACCCTTTGAGCCGCTGTCTTTGGAGACTTATAATATCGCTTATCTTCCGGTCCCCCAAATCTTAGACGGGCTTGCTTTTTCATCCAACAGCTGTACTATTTGCTATTCGAATCGAAGACTTGTTGATGGAGCCGGTCTTGGAAATCTGTGAAACATGACTTCTTCGTGGACAATACTGCCGCCTCCCTAGTCTCTTGAGACCTGTGCCATATGCTGCTCTTGAATGTTATACCGATCACAGAGCACCCACAAACATGAATCCTGAAGACTTATATCTGGTATAACTCCACCGCAATATCCTAGTCTCCTTCAACGGTGCTGGTATTCAAAAAGGGTTTTCTGGCGGGCAAAGAGTAGGCGGTGGAGGGTGTGAAAGCTGGCGTGCTTCGGCGACGACCTAGTCTAGTGTATGATTCTCGATAAAGTTGAAGCTTTCACGTCGAAGGGCAGATCGACTGGATCGTTGCGCCGAAGATCTTCTCCAGATGGTGCGTGTGGGAGCCGGGGCGGGGACTGGCGCGCCTGTCAAGCATAACGAACCCCATCTATTGTGACGGGGGTTCTTGCGGCAGGGGAGCAAGTATGCGCCCCAGAAACCATCTGCTTGATTCATAGCGACCTGAAGTGAGAGCTGAAGGTGTGTCAGGTGTGTCAAAAGACTACGGGATATTGGGGATGGGGCATTTCAGACACAGAAGCTTTAGCATGCGTACCAAGGGCGCAATTGAAAGATCGGCTTGGATGACTAGGGGTAGATAGCTACCGTGATGTTGATTCACGGAGGTGGTGCGGAAGTGGTGCGGAGGTGAGACGCGTGACGCGTGATCGGCGGTGCGCGCAGCACTCGAATTGAAGAAGTGCAGCGATAGGTAGGAATCTGAAGACGTCTTTGAACGGTTCGCTGGTAAGATGCGCCAGCAGAAATAATAACGGTGGGGAAGTGACGGACGTGGGAAACATGTGATATGCGAACTTCGCTTAGTGGGGCATATAATTAGCTTTATTTTTTCGCCCCTCGCCCTCTCGGGGTGGCGGAGTGGGAGGATCGGGTACTCCGAGAGAGGCACAACAGGTACGTCACAGGCAGCATTCTGGGTTCGAGCCCCGGAGCGGCACGGCACGGCGACAAAGAGATTAGTCCCCACGTTCAGGTTTACTCTTCAATAGTATTCTCTGGCGTGGGGGATACTCTTTTGCATTTTTTTAAACTTGAGGCATACTCTTTGCCTCTCTATCATTGATATTCAAAGCACCGTATGTACCCAAAACACGCACTCCGTAGCTGTAGTGTTGATGAAAAGGGCAAAAAAAGCCAAAAAGATCCGTGGCAAACGCGGAGCATTAGCCTGCCGCAGCGGTTCGCAGTGTTGACTGGCTGCCTTCGTATTTCAATCCACACGATTAATGTCTACAAAAAGCATCTCTTGGTACTCAGACTCAGAACACTAGGAGTCGTGTTGCCAAGTCAAACCCTTTTCGCTTATCTAAAACCACACAACTTTCTCCGAGTCCTCAACACGCACCACCTCTCTTACAACACACGTCCTACCAATGTCTTTTCCAGCCACGCCCTCAACAACATACTGCAATTCCTTCAATCTTCCTCCACGCCGTGGGCTCCTATGCTAAAGATCTCAGTCCTGCTACCAAGCAGGTCATGGGCATCCAGATCCTCACCGAGATGGTGTTTGAAATTCTCTTTCTGGACGCGTTTGAGATCTTCCAACTCTCGCACTGCCGACCACCACGGCTGGACCCGCACTCCCGACCAAGGCGTGTGGACCCTGCACTCCCGACCAAGGCGTGTGGACCCGCACTCCCGACCAAGCCCGTCTCCGCTGAGCTTTGCCCGCCATCCCCTGTTCCTTCCCACGCTTTCTTTCTGATATAAAAGCTCGAAGGGCCGAGGGGAACACATCTGGATGCTGAGGAAGAATTGCAGCGCGAGGAAGCGCAGTGAGGGAGGAGCATGGAACCTCGGCTATGTCAGAACCACTGCGAGCCTCCACGCCGTGGGCTCAGATGCTAGAGATCTTGAAGTTGCGGAATGGACGTAATCCGTGGTGCATTGGGATTCGGGTAAGTTCTCCGTCTTTCCTCCTCACTAGTCCACACAGCTAACATGCACGGCAGAATTGCCGAGTACGCGACTAGGGAACAAGCCGAACAGGCCGTCAACACTCTCTCCAACCAGAACCTGATGGGCAGACTGGTCTACGTCCGCGAGGTACGAATCTTCCCCCCTACATGTAATCCAGCGCACCAATACTAATCGAATAATCAGGACCGCGAGGCCGAACCACTAGTCATTCTGCACATATTCTGGAATGGAGGATGGGAGGAGTGCGGCATATGCTAGGATGAACACAGAGAATACATTACCAAGCCCTGCACAGCAAGAATTACACTACCGTTTTACTTACTACAAAACCACTAGCTGGGCTTCTCTTCACAGTGCTGTTAACTGTGCACGTGATGATTCCACGGTGTAGAAGTCGGTGTAGTGAAAATGAAGTTACCGTTTGATCGACCGGGGACCTATTAGTCAAGCCGCATCTCGCACTGGTATTAGAGGAGCAGTGTCTTAGCCCGAGATCTAAAATGCTTGTGTACACTCATCAAGACTCTTGTGTTGTGACTGATATGAGGGGTAGGGCGAGAGGGGTGAGATCAAGGGAATTCATATCAGGTACGATGCAACGCATCAAAGAGTAGATTATGACTTAAGACCATGTAGTGTGAGAATGTTAGTATTCATTGAGGACCTTCAAATAAGCAAACTCTATGTGACCTCTTCCGCGCAAGGAATTATTCCCATTCTCGCATAGCCTGATAACTGTTCGAACTACCAAATCTCAAGCAGTTTTCTCGATCTCTGCTAAAGTTAGAATCTGTTAAGGTCACTACAGGTCTCTAAACATACCATCAAGTTTCGGAGAATCTAGCCTTCATTTCATCGAGGGTGATCTTTCCTTGCTCTCCTCGCCGCCTTCTCGCCGCTCTTTTTGTCAACCAGGTCTCCGCCTCTAAAATCCGCTTCCAGAAAGCTTTTTTCGCTGGGTGTTCGGGATGATTGGGCGTCGGGGCGCATGGATCGTGAATGGCGGTAGCAGAGGTCATGGTGGTGGTTGCTGATTTGATGGATGTGAATTTGTGATGATGAATAGTACGTCTTATAAACGCTGCTGCTTTCGGACAACGAAAGGAAATAGAGAAGTCGACCTTGTCTCAATATATGAAAAGAAAATGAATGCACAGACCTATAACTTCACTTTGTGTATCTTCACTACCTCCACGCGGAACCGTGAAACAGCGCATGACGCGGTGAATGCTAGCAATTCCCACATTGCGTTTTGATGTATGCTACTGCGACCAGCTTGCCCTCTGGCGTGTATTTTCCATAGAGCAGTCAATTGTACATTGTCCTACCCAGTTCAAGCTCCTCAGAATTCCATGCCGTGCTCCGGAACAAGCCAAGCTCCGCCAGATTTGCCTCCTTACCCTCGAGCTTCCCCTAACAGGCCTCGAACTCGGTACTGTGTAGCTCGCCGGCGCGTACCCTTCTGCTGGTTTTTGGTGCATCTGCGACGGATCGTAGTAGTACGTCATACCATTCTGCTCGTACGCCATCATTGCTGGCGGGGCCGCAGAGGTGGGCGCGGTGGACGCACTCGGCCTTGCGCAGAGGGAATACAACCTCGAAACGCATTATGTCCGGGTGTCTTGAACCCATCTTCTTCCTCCCTCTTGCTATACCCGCTGATCTATCAGCGTGCCAGATCGGTTTTTTTTGTATGCCAAGGCCTCGCGATATACGCCGTACTACCGCTTTCTTGACACCACTTTGACGAGCGGCCACGGGGGCAGGTTCTCGCCCAACCAAAAGGTAATCTCTCTAGTGTCAAAGAACTCGGCGGAGGTGCTTTGTCGGGCGCTACGGGGGTGCTAGCCTGCATCGAAGAATTCAACAGTCGTAGAGATATCGCGGAAATTCAGATCAACTCGGCTGAGAAAAGATTAGACCAGACCTTCAGGGTATCGTGTGCCGTTCAGAAACAGAAGAGTGTTAGCAGGCAGTACACCTACCGAGTCGGCCGCACCGCGTCTGAAGCCACCTTTGAGGTAGTCGAGCATGCGAGAAGCCTTGATGCTTTCAGGGAAGTGTTGGTGGGTAGTACTTCGGCCGTCCTAGGTCCGAAGCTACCTCTGAGGAAGCTTGGGAGCTTCCTTGTCGGCTCTGAAGTAGAGGGCCCAGTCGCGGCCATGCACGCTCTTGATCCTCCTGTATCGACAGCAACTGTACCACCTCTGTCGTGCCGTTTCGGACCCTTGAAGGACATCTTTTTCTTAGTCGTCATCTCATCTGCCGTCGTCGAGGCATGATGGGATAGAAGATCTCGGTCACGAAAGGTCTGCTTCCCTGAAAACTGAGGAAGTCGGTTTACGCGGGCATCTGATTCCACATTTTCGCGGTATCGTCACCTGATGCAGATACGAGGATGTCCCCACGGGGTTGAACTGCGTTGGCGGGTCCCTGGTGCCCGGTAAGCTACTTGACGCCAGGAATAGTTCGATGATCCCAGACATTGATCGTTTCATACTTTGAGGGGAGGACGGTGTGATTGCGGGTTGGGTAGAGGCTGCGTGAGAGAGAGGCAGGCAAGGGCTTCGCTGGTGGAAGAGAGGATCTTCCGTCGGAGGGAAGAATTGCTGTCGCTGTTGGTGTCGTAGCTCTGTGGCATGATGGTCGTTGCAAGGTAGCTCAGACTCCAACTTGGTGTCGACGTCATACTGTAGGATGTAGTTGAGGAAGACATAGTTTTACCTTCGGGTGGGATGCTCACTCAATTATTTCCATGTACTACGCCCCATCAGGCTAGCGTCAATCCTCTCTCTCACCACTGCTCACACAGCCTAAGATCTTTCCACTTTACAACCACCGTCGCACAGCCTTCAAAACCATCACAAACTCGCACGCGTCCGCTGTCTTCTCTGCCTCATCCCGCAAATCGAGCGCCAACAGCCTCCTCTTCCACCAACATCATCTCTCTTCAAGGCGCTCCAAACGCCGCCAACATGGGTGCCGTTCTCTCCAACCGTAAGGCTGATCTAGGCCCTGTCACTCAACCGGTTTGATAGCTAACTCTGTATTAGACCGCGCCGCGATCAGAACTGCTGCCTTCTTGGGATTGGGCTTCGGCCTCGGAGTCTTGCTAGAGACCGTCGGCCTGATGCCGACGACGTGGAGTACGCCTTCTTGTCCTGAGTGCATCAAATGTCATACTTACTGACGTCTCTTCTCCTAGACACCCGTGCTGCCGTCCGCGCCCGTGGTCGCCTGGCCCTCGGCGTGATCCGTGTGCTGGGTGAGTTCCCCTCGTTCCTGCTGAGCGGCTTCGAACAAAACAACTAATGCTTTATAGTCGTCCCGTTGACCGCCGCTCTTCGCGCGGCCGCCACCGCCCAGGAACCAGAAGAGCGGGAGGTTGTCTTGCGGTTGGTGAGGCTCCAGCGCTTCGGGAAGATCTGGCTTGTGACCAAGTCCTGGAGGAGAATGTCGGACGCCAACTGAGGGGGGGGTGGGGACGACCGGCGGGAGGGCATCGCCTTTTGCCATGAGAACCGAGTTCTCCACCGCGACTTGAAGCCGCAGAACTTGCTTATCATGGCCGGAAGCCGCAGAACTTGCTTATCACGGTCGGAGCCGGAGAATGGAATTGTGATATCGAACTACTGCTCTTCTTGCCTCAATGTGACTTGTTGTGACTTGTAACTTTTCGCGCTGGTATAGTTGTTCAAGTTGGTGATAGAGATGCTTCGGGTTTGTGAATATGTCTTAGTGGGTCCTTAGCTTGGGTCCACATGTATGCTATTCTTCAATGACACCCATTCTTGCTCTACGTCAATGTGAAGAGAACCTCACGAAGCACATCATTACCTATTTAGAAGATAGCTATATATCTATTCTGTGGAGTTGCCGTCATGGGAGCATGAATATCTCCATGTTCGGGCATTGCTCTTGCTCGTTCAACATCACTGTTGGGAGTAGCCTAAGCAGAGGGTTACGAGCTGGTCAAAAGGTAGTCTGATACCTCATGCATTCACCCTGTCATCCGATTTAGTGTCTGCACATCCTATTTGCGGTGAATGAATCTCTTCAAGCTCCAGTTCTGACCGACTCATACCACTGTGTGGAGGGCCCTACCTAGAAGGTAGCCATCCGGTCAAGGGCAAGTCCAATGTCCAGCGCAGCAAACTTTCCATCCTACTCAATGCCGGTGAAACCATTCAGAAATGAATTGGTGTTCCCGTGCTTCTCTCTTGCTATTCAGACACCACTGCAAGGAGTCCTTCGACATACCAGTAGCAGTTCGCTCAAGAGATAATCTAATTCCCAATGCACCCGCGTTTCAATCTGGATAAGGGACTTTGGAACCTAGTACGGATGAATCGAGATATTTAAGCTCTCTCTTTGTTCGATCGATACCACTGCAAGGAGGTCCCTAGCTGGAAGAAAACTATTCGGTCAAGAGACAGTCTAATGTCCAATGCGTCGAGAATTCGATCCTCCGTAGAGGCCAGGAAACCCGGTACCGATGACTTGGCATCCTTATACCTCCCTCTTGCGCGCCTGACATCACTGTAAAGAGCGCCCTAGCTACCAGTCTGTGATGCGGTCAAGAGGTAGTCTCATTCCCGCTTCCTGAACTCCTTCATGGCGGTCAGAGTGGTTGAACGCCAGTAGCGATGAACGGTCATACTTGAGCTTCTGTTTTGCTCGCGCGACATCACTGTAAGGAGAGCATGAGCCAGCACGTCCAAGAGTAGTCAAACGATGGTCGAGAGTAGAATAATATAATCTGCATTGTATCCATGAGAAGCTGTGGTAGACAAAAAAGTAGTGAGCCTCCGACCCGCGTTTATGTGCCAGCTTCACCCCTTTTCCTCCTGAAGCCTTTCCTGATATGTTGCCCAATACCCCCGAGAGCGGAGTTCCACGTGCTGCTACAAAATCAAAAAGTTAGTATAGTGACCTAGGAAGGCAGATGTCGCAATCCTAATTGATGTCTGAGCCAGGCGTCCATGGACCTTAGCGGCCATCGGTCCTCCCCAATCCCACGGGTTGGAACACAGGGAGGGGGCACATGCTCTGGCGTCAACGACTTTTGCGTGTGTCCAAGGCCTGAGGCATTCCTGCGTCAGCCTCCCGCTCCACGTAACCGGCCCTGCTCCTGAGGGCGGCGGCCCGGAACTACGACGCATGTCGTGTGTTTTGATATGGGCACCGCGGTTGGGTGTGCGGCTATGGGGGAGCCGGCACGGAGGGACGGCGGTGCCGGGGTATTGGGGGGGATGTCGGTGGGATGGGGTTGGAGGGCTGGGGGAAAGACCAGGTGGACGTACCTTTGTTGGGAAACTGAGCTAGACCACCGGTTGGTGTCTGAACCTGCTTATAAGTTAGCTATGCTACTCCAACATGCACAACGAATGTGCTGTGCGAGAAAAGATGTCTGAGCCGGGCGTCCATGGACGATACCCCGTTGGCCGTGTTGTTTTTGCCATCGTCCTCCCGATTCTCCATAGTGGCATTAGGAGTCGGGGAACGTGCCCGTGCTTCAGCTCGCCCGGATACTTTAGAGTGACCATCTCTGCCATATCGCGGAATGGGTTTCGATCTTGGCGCCGCCGTCTGGCGCTCGGCTATGAGAAAGCTGGTACGGAGAGACGGCGGTGCCGGGGTATTGGGTGGTTGGGTGGGCGCGGTCGAGGGATGGAGGAGGAGAATGGGTGGACGTACTTTGTTGTGTGACTGGTATAGTACTCAAGTCCGAGCTGGGCTATAGATTTGTCCCCAAGTCTGCTTACTTGTTAGCCATGCTACCGTAACGCAGGCAAGACGTGGTGGGGTGATAAAAGATGTCTGAGCTGGGCGTCCATAGACGATTCTTGGGTGGATACTTTGACCTCGAGTCGCCCTCCCGAAGCTCCATAGTAGCATTAGGAGTTGAGGAACTTGCCTACGGCGTCAGTTCGCCCGGATAGGTGAGTCGAGTCGTCTGCACCATATCGCAGAATGGGTATCAATCTTGGCGCCGCTTTCCAGAGCCCAGCTATGAGGAAGTCGGCGTGGTTCGGATGGCGGTGCCATGTTTCGGTGTGCTTGGGATGGGAGGTCTTGGAAGGATGGAGGAGGTTGTGGGGGTGTACTCTTCTGGGATACCGGTAGAGCTTTGGACTCGGGATCTGCTTACGTGGTTAGCTATGCTTCTGTATCTGTGTAAGAAAGACGGTGTTGCCGAAGAAGATGTCTGAGCCGGGCGTCCATGAACGGTCTTAACCCAGCTGCCAGCTGTCGCTCGACTCTCCATGGTGGTATTTGGAGTCGAGGAACTTGCCCGCGCGTCACATCCACAGATAGGTCAAGAGATGATACGTGAGCAGAAAACTCTCTTGCCATATCAGGGACAGGTTTCAATCTTGGCACCGCCTTTGAGCGCTCGACTATGAGGCAGTCGGCGGGGTTTGGATGGCGGTGTCGAAGGTGAAGGAGTTGAGGACGATTATGAGGTGGCTTACTTTGTATTGGTCTACTTTTTTGTGTCTAGCGTTCCAATGTGGAAGCTCGTCTCACTCCAACCAACTCTTTCAACCAGCTGAGCTGCTGAAGACAGTCGCAGCTGAGCTTCAATGACTCTTTCCCGTATACTTGAGGCTCGAGAAGCAGCCTCTGCAGGCCGCAACGTAGAAAACTCGCTCTCCTCGCCGCCATAGGTTGCGAATCCCGTGAAGTCGTTGGAGGGGTTGGATGCGACTCCTGCGTCGAAGCCACAAATGCTAGTCTGGTGCCCGGCGAAACTGAGACAGAACAGGTACAAGGACAAGGGCCGAGGTAGTCCAGAGAGGCGACTTTCCGTACCCGCTCAGACTGGAAGTGTCGTAGCCGCGGGAAACAGATTTGTCGTAGCCATTGAAGCCAGACTTCTCACAGTGACCGGAGCCAGACTTGTCACAGTCACCGGGGCCACACTCGTGGTGGATGGGATGATCATGACGGAAGATAACAACATTGGCATTCGCGAAATTGTCGAAGGGGCCATGTCCAGGGACGTAGCATAGCGGGGAACTGGCCATCGCTGCCAGGATCGAAATCGCGAGCAGAGTCTCTTTGTTGTCCACCATCATTGGTAGGGCTCAAGACCCATTGCGCATAGGATGAAGTGCCGCCTGATTCATGCCCGGTTTACCGAGAGCTGTAACATGAAGGCCTTGATCGTGGCTGGGTCCAGTTGGCAACGGTCGCCTCTGGAGTCCATATACTTCTTCAGATCCTTGTCCATGTACTCGAAGACGACCATCAGCCTATTTTTGGTGTGGGTGACGTCGTACATGGAGACGATGTTGACGTGCTGCCAGGTTACGCATTGACGCAATGTTGGGGTTCGAAGTCAATGCGAACATAGTCCGGCTCTCGATTCATCGTCGACTAGGTGGCGCTGAGGTGAGAGAGTAGCTGTGTGTTCTGCAAGGAGGAAAGGAACGGAGACGCGCAGGTGGCGTGTTCCAGCGTCATCACCAGGGGAACGGAGGTCGTCGAAGTTTCGCTCTTCGTGGAGGAGGTTTCGCTCTTCGTGGAGCTGGAGGCGTTGACGTTTGGAGGGGCGGGAAGAGCGGCAATCGTTTTGATCTTGAAGGGCGGTGATGATCTTTGAGTGTTGTCGGGTTTATGGTGTTCTGGCACTGGTTGATGGTGTTCTGGCAGGTGTCTTGGTAGGTTCCGGCGATGTTTCGACCTTCATGTTTGTGGCGGATATCTTGTCTTGGCAGCAGGTTGCATAATGGTCCACGTAGAGCCACCGCCATATTCGAAGGAGGTCTTTAGGCTAGACAGAGATATACTCATAAGAGATACCTCTCATGGGAAGAAGGTTGCCTGTCTTTGCGGCTGTGGTGATGCGTCTTGCTGGTGTCGCTGTCCACTGGCAGAGGCGCCTCGGTGGAGCCAGATACCCCCTCCAAGAGACGCAAAAGCTAGTCTCGCTGGCTTTGAAGCTAAAGTAGCATAACACGGTGGGAAGAGGTATCAAGTTGCCTTAGAAGAGTAACGATTGGATGTCTGGTGTGGAGATTTGCGGCTGTCGCTACTCACTGGCAGACACTCTTTCGCCGCGTCGACATCTCGATGACGCGCGACAGGCATATTCTCTCTGATTTTGAAGCCCTATAATTATCACACGGCGTGATCAGAAGCTTAAAAGTATGAGAAAGAGCATTTTTCATGCCGTGGTGCTGCCCTCTACATGTGTCGATGCTCACTGGCAGATGCGTCTTGCGGCTGGAAATGGCCCCGTGGGGCAAAACCACAGAAGTCATCAATCCAAAATCTTCTAAACGACTCCAAAGTGGAAATACATTTTGCTAACGTCAATCCTGCTCATTTGGGATATGAAAGAATATCAAATACACCAAGTCATGGTCTCTGGCAGTTGCATCTAGGCTGCGCCAGCGTCAACTACTCGGAGCGCGACACAATGCAACACCGTAAGGGACAATGCAAATGCAGTGATGCAAGTATGTCTAGCAGATCTTCAAAAGCGGCAGGGTGTCTCCGACTGTGCTCTTCCGACGTGCCTCGCCGTTCGCTTTGAGACGCGCCTTCAGCGGCACGGCGAACTCAACACCAACATATTGCCATGGTGATGAACGTTTCCAAGAGATAGCCAAAAGGAAGTGCGGCAGGATCATGCTTGAATCATTGCGTGCTGCAGTGCATGTGACGATGTGGCGGCGTCGCGTCAAATGAGGGTGCAGGCAGGCGTTAAGTTTGCTGCGAAACGTCAACACCACGTTGAGATGCGGTGATAGTAAAATGGTGTGGCTGCGTGGCCTCAAGCATGCATAGTGGTGGGGTAGCGGGCTGTCTTTGCAACAACAAGGGCACGCGACGCGTGACGCGAGCGCGGTGCGGCGTCATGAGGGGCAGAGGGCTTGCAACACCAAGCCGCAGGTCACGGTGGGCTACACAACGGGAGGTCTCACAACACCAAGGCGAAGTCAAGATAGATCACAAGAGGCAAGGAAGCCAAAACACCAAGTCAAAATGAAGATAGATCAAGATGATATAAAAGAACTTCTTCTTCGAAGACCCGCACAAGGCGAATGCATCAATGAAAAAAAGTGCAGCCGGGCCCAACCCTCCCGACTGATCGCAGGAAACCAGAGTATCCAGGTCAAGAGCAAGCTCAAGTCCAACTCTGCTGCGTCCCAGGAGAAGAAAAACAACAACATACCTGATGCTGAACTTTCAGGCGGCATGAGCAGAAGCCATCGAGAACAGAGTCGCCATCACCGTCGCCGTGCCGTGCCGAAATCAACGCAATGACAAAGGAAAGGACGTACCTGAAGTCCGAAGGCTGAAAGGCCCTGGGCCTGGGCGGTCTCGCATGCGCTCCATACCCAGACCCAGGTGAGAGAGGAGAATAATATCCAAGGAGGAGAAGGAACCCAAACCTTGGGAGGAGAGAGAATGAAGGAAGTTGAGTGTAGAAGGAAGGAAGAAGGAGCGGGCGACTCTGCTTATATCGGAAATTTCCTGCCAAGGCGCTAGGAGGCCGGACCTCAGAGCTCCGCGTGTCTTTCATTGGCCGAAAGTCATGTGACTTAGCCGGTGAGCGGTGCAGGAGTCTAAAATGGCCGTAGGAAACTGCCGACTTGGTCTGTATGGGCCGCCGTAGATGCAGGTCGCAGGCAATGGGACTGGACTTGGGATCCCCATGGAGGCTAGGGAGCAGCGCTCTGGACGCCCTGAGCCTGCTTCAAAGCCTCAGATGAATCTATAATCATGATCTTCAATGAGGGCTTGCCTTAGGGTGACACTGGGAGAGCCTATGGGCGACGGGCGTAGCTGTGAGCGCGGCCAGCAGCCCTTTGAGAGATCTGTAGTCACGACACCAGTCCTACGGCTTGCGGAGGGCTCTGCTGCACTGTAGAGACTCTGGAGCTTGAGCTGGAGCTCCTCCTACGTGATATCTATCATGGCGACACACTACGGGACCTAATGTGGTGGGCACGCACAGCAGGCTGTCACGCAAGCCTGTCCCGCGGCGCGCTGCTGATGCCACGGATGCCCTCGAGGAGCATCAAACAAGTTATTGAGTCACTCATGGAGACAACCTAATGAAGATCTGATCAATCCCAGTCACTACGGGGCAACTTGTGGTGGGCGTGGCCAGCGTACCTCTCCCGCGAGAATGCACGCGACGCGTCCATCAACACCACGCGGGGCGTGGAAAAGAGGCCGTTAAGCCGTATTCCAAGCGGCAGTGGCGTACACGTTGAGATCCCATCATATAGGGTCACTGCGGTACGTGGCTCTAGAACGCGATGTCGAAAAGGCTGCCAGCCAGCTTCATAGGTAAGACTGCCACCCCCGACAAGATCCAACAGGCTACAGACAACCCAAAGTGCCTCTCCCCTTCGAACTTCTACTTCATGACCTTTCTCTTAGTACTTCATCAAGGCGGATCTTGATGGGACAGGACGAGCTGACCGCGCCTCATAACCGCTGGAGACGAAGCCACTACGAACAGAGCCAGCGTACGGCTGTGACCGAGCAACATCAGCATTCGTTTCCATGGCTGAGACGTCCAAAGAGACCAAACCTCCGAGCTTCTGTCATATCTACTCAATGAGAGGCGCGACGTGGCGGGCCCGGTCCACGGGATTTCCCAAACCCGTCGGGCTCGCCATGCTCAACACCACATTTCTAATCGACGCTGGGGCTACCACTGGACCCTAGAAGGTAGGGACGGAGCCATACAGGCTTTGCGACTTGAGATCATGCTGAGCTAACTCACTGGGGTAGGTTCTCGGTCACGGCTGGCTACGTCCAGGATCTCGAAGCCAGTACCCGGCGGCACTCCTTCCTCTCGACCACAACACAAAAGCACAAAGCTTTCTAATGGTGTCCAACATGGCGCAGAATTCCACCGCGCCATTCTCGACGACCTGTGATACCCCCGAAACCAATTTGAAGACCCGAGGTCTCGGCGTCTAGGATCGAAAACATACCAGGGAGACAGCGTAATTGGGCCTTGTGGTTATGACAGCCACGGCAACGATGGAAGTCCGGGGGCATGAAGGGACCCATTATCTATTGCCTCACAAGGCTGGTCGGGTTTTCTGTTGGCAATTCGTAAAGCGCTGATTCGGGAGGCCGTGGATCAGCATGGAGAAGGCGGGTGTGCCATCGTCACAATCCAAGAGCGGAAATTCTTGTCTTTTGCGAACTGGTATCATCTTTCTACATCCACACGGAATCGATCCAGCTACCAGCCGAGTTAGTCATCGACAGGCATTATGGCTACGAGTCTGGAGCTCGCGGGATCTGGCTGTGCAAGAAGGTGCCCGGTCATGCTTGAGATACTATATTGACGAGGATGACGGTAGAAATAAGGGCTCGCTTCAGCCCTGAGGTAGGCATCATTTACATCAGTGTCAAATTTGGAAAAGGGTACGATGAGGTCGCCCCAGAAGGCTGGAATTATGTCTTCTTCTGTGGACTTAACCGTCGCTATATTCTGAACTGTCTCCTTTTGTCTGTTATTGTGTCACTCTCGTCCTCTTAAGCGGTATAAAAAATCACATATGCAGAAGAGAGCCCTCGTCTCTCACTGGGGAAACCGTGTGTCTCGCCCATTTCAAACACTTTCTGGTGCACTTGCACGTACGCATTCTGATCAAGATTCTCCGTCTCCCTGGCCAAGGCCTGCCAATTGACCCTTGAATACTCTTACCAGTATGCCGGCTTCTTTTCCTCTACACTCTGGCTTTTTCAGCGCATCAGGTGGTCTCCTAAGCCGCTGTGCATCCCTCTTTGACACATGAGGCCAATTTACTAGTTCAAGGCTAGTGAACCACCATTGATCAAAGGTATTGCTCGTTTCGAGGGTTCTTCAGGGCCTTCCAGCTTCTTGAAGGACCCGGAGATTAGCATTTCCAAGTTCTCGGGGAAGCGCTTAGGTTACCTACCATTTCCTGGTATTTTTCAGGATAGCGGATCCTCTCTTTGCTGGACTATCCGGATGTGAACACACTGAAATGGCCATCGACGCTGGACGCGGAGGTGGGAACACTGATGAACGCGTTGGCAACCGCAAAAGAAACTACCAGCTACTAACGTGTTTTCACAGGGTGCTGCGGACGGATAAAGGCTGGACGCTCCCAGGCCTCTCCGTCTCGAAGAGGCCAAAGCATGGCTCCCCCTTCTACTACCGCATTCAAGCATCCCGCTCTCACAAGGACAACTCGCTTCTCCCATTCATCACAGTCGT
Organism: Lophium mytilinum; assembly: GCA_010093605.1. Lineage (NCBI taxonomy): Eukaryota > Fungi > Ascomycota > Dothideomycetes > Mytilinidiales > Mytilinidiaceae > Lophium > Lophium mytilinum. Next base: position 236,929 of record MU004184.1, on the reverse strand, counting down.
CGATGCGGCCGGGAACGCAGCCGTGCACAGTGCCCACCACCAGATCTACTTACTGTGTAGACTTGCTGAAGACGAGACCGGAGGCACACCAGCAAGCTCCTGGCTCGGAAAGATCCTGCATTCGAGACCTAGACGAAATTCACTATATATAGGGCGCATCGAGATAGCCTGATCCAAGTGGCCATTGACCGGTTGATCTAGGGGTCACACGTCAGGCCCATACGGTACGTACCACTTGCTCATCTCTCTCCTACTCATCGTCTCAGTAAAAGATGCCTTCAATCTGCCTGAGTCTGCCCGTTTGTCGCCGTCTTCGCATTGGAAACTGTAGCGAGAAAAGGCAGCATGGCAAGGCTGCTTTGGGGCGGAGAGTTATTCGATTTTGACTGGGGGCTGGGGAACGTAGCGATGAGGGGAAGTAGGAAGAAAGTGGAGATGACTTATGGCGATTGTTGCGGAGGACCAGGCGTCAGAGTTCCATTCCATCTATCCGCGGATGCTGTCTGAAGTGCATAGCTACAGTTCAAGAGCACACGGAAAGAGCGCCGTCCAAGAGATGTGCAGTCACAAGAGCCTAATTCAGTCCCGAGCCTTACATTGCAAGTTGAAGAAGAAGTTACGCGGTCATCAGAGCTTGGCCAGAGGTTTACGGGCTTTAGATGTCAATTTCAAATCCATCACACTGCAGGAGGTGTCTTAGATTAGTAACAAGTCCCCGCAAGCAGAATTGAAGCAACTTTCATTGAAAGCCAGTCGACGTGAGAGTTTTCTTTTGGGAGCTTTGTCGATGTAGCTCGATATAATGTCTTAGCAAGCCTAGTGGCTTACCTTCACATTCGCAATTCACAGGGGACCTACCTCTCATCCATAAGCCCAGAGAAGTGACCTTCGGGCTATCATTATGCTGTGCTGATAAAACCTCTATCATTGCCACCTAAGAATCCAGTCGTCCCATGAAACTCCAAGACGCCAGCATACTCGCAAGGAGTACAAACGTCCCTCTTCGCACCTCGCGCAACATTCATATCCATGGATTTATAAGCTGTCCCAAACGCCCAACGACTTCACATACGCGAGATCCCGGCTATGGGCTAGAGATATCTTGCATGATCATTACAGCAGAAGAAACTCGCACTACAAAATCAATGTGAACGGAGATGAGTTTTCATACATTTTTGAGACAAGGGTGTTGTTGACACGGCAAGTCGACTATTGAGAGACAAATTGGCTTCTCAACCGCCGCACGAAGGCCTTCAATGGCCTATAGTACTTCCAATAGCACTGCCAAGTACCACCCGATCATACCCACCTCTTACGGAAGAGGCGTTAGAAGAAGAACCTACTCCGAGCTCTGCGCAAGGCGCCCACAACGAACCCCTCCCGTGTAGCTTTGACTTCAATGACAACATCAATGGCGACTCGGCCGAGGAAACCAAGTGTTCCGAACCTCAGGTGCACGATGGGAGTGCCTAGTTCCGTGGGGATCTTATCGAGCAGTTCCTCTTTGACTGCCTTGTAGTTGCTCTCATCATGATCCAGAGGTACTGCACGCTCGTCTGCAAAGAGGATCTCGAATTTCGAGAACTCATGAGGATCGTCGCGACGGAACTACGAGTCGCCGACCAGATGCTTCGTACGAATACCAGCTCCTGACGCAAAAGGGACCCCTGCTTTTCCTTTCTGCCACCTTGTAATCGACGGCGGCTGAAAGTAGCCCCTGCGGAGATACGGCTCCTCTTCAACTCGCTTGGCGTCCAAAACGGCCTCAACGCTTGCTTTGGGGTAGTTGTCTTGGGGTCGGGAAGCAGATGGGCACCCAGAGGTCTTCGCTGATTGACCCTCACATACGTTTTATGTTACACCACGTATTCGAGTCTACGCTCGTCCAAGCTTGTCAGCCTCACCTACAGTCTCTGAAAAGCCGTATCGACAACGCCTGAAGAACGGTATATGTGATCGTGAGATAGGGCGCTTCGGGGCTCTAGGAGGTGTCGGAGGATACACTCGACACGATTCTGATGGGGAGAGACTGCCTCGTAGGCAAACGCGTTGGTCGACATGAAGGTCCGGTGCTGGAAGTTACCAGAAGGGTCGGACGTAGGTGGCTTTGTAGGCGCACGATGTATTTGGCTGAAGCTACTCCTAGGGTGCCTTGTATAATGACTGGTGGACCATCAAGGGGCTCCAAGTCGGATTCCGGCCAAAGGGGAAGACGCGGTGGCCTCATACACAGGCTGAGCGACAGGTCAGGGGAACGTACCCAGGGCGTCGGTGGTCGCTCCGGGACTCGAACTCGAAACTTGACGGAAGAGGAACTAGTGCGAGGCGACGAAGGCAGCGTGGGAGGCGACAAGGAGATTGTGCCGGGGGTACCGTTGGCGAGTTCCGAAAGTCAGAGTCGGAACTTGACGCAATAGAGGTTTCTGAGGGGCGACGAGGATGGTGTTATAGCGGTCTGCCAGACGATAAAATGGGCGGATGAGTGTAGGAGTCAGGGGTCCTGTTGGCAGACGTGGCAGTCGTCTTTGAGAGCGGGCGAGTTGGTAGTCTCACGGCGGGACGTGCGGTCTACTCTCTTTTTGGAGCGGTAATGGTAGAGTTGGAGTTGGAGGCGACACTATGGGCGCTACCGAATGACTGGAAGAAGAGAAGTGTGAGGGTCGGGTTAAGGATGATGTTCTCGAGACAAACATGGGGAGGGGGACGAGAGGTTCTGGACGGCGGTGCGTGCGGTAGAACGCGTGAAGCTACAAATTATCTCATATTAGCGATTTATGACAAGACTGGACTTCAACAGGGTTTCTTAAAGGGAAAGCTGGAAGGTTGAGAGGTAGAGTGACTCGCGCAAGTCAAGGTGATGTACAGTGCCGCTATCTTTGCTAAAGGAGGGTATCGCCCGAAGTGACGCCTCAGAAGGCCAAATTGAAGTTAGCATGGACCTAGGATCAACATGTGAGATCTTATGCGCTCAAATGGGGCGCTCGTTGTTGGGATGATGTTTTTGGGCGTTCGTTCTGATGGCCCAAGGAAAGCGGACAAATGAGGGTTTTAGCATTCGAGCGACAGTGACGTGCGAAATAAGCCAGGAACATATGGTATACGTTTCATAGCTGTATGTTGTAGCAAAATCAAATCTTAACTGCTGCCACGCGAGTGCAAAAAGACTGTACCATGGGCAAAAAAAATAGGTCCACCCTTGGGCTCGAACTCGCAACCCTAGCGTGCGCAAAAAGCACAAAAAAAATTTTGAAGCTACTCTTTGATAAAGCGTGTCATCCTTAGTGCAGGGGCCATGCTAATCTTCTCTGTGTTGTTTCAAATTGACCAAATGCCCGAAGGCGAAGTGCGTTGAATTTATAGTAAATATATACCCAAACAAAGTGCGCCCCACTTCCAGATTTCCCGCCCAGCAGGTGACCACGGGCAGTTCCGGAAAACACTCCGACCGCTATCGACCGCTGTAATTACTTAGACAGTGTTCTACTATTCATAGTCAACATCTCAGGTTTTTAGTGCATCCAGATTTTGTAGTCATTAATCTCACATACATTTCACCTAAGTTTCCAACAAGCACCGCACTTCCTTTTCGCATTCGATGGCTCGAGCCGGGCTCCATTTGGACAAACATCTTGCCCCCAAGGTCGCCGCACGAAGCTCTCGAGTGCATTGTTGGGTATGATTGTCCAGACTCGGTCGCAAACTTCACACAGTCGACACCCCTTCTCGCGATGGGCCGTCGCCAACTATCATGCATCTTGCATCTCATAATTAGCACACATGAGCTTTCCATGTCTTTTGTCAGATGTTCCGACGGCCAACTTCGAGGCTGGGAAAGCACTTTCTGCACGTGATGTTACTCCGCATTTCTACCCGCCTACCGCGCGCTCTGAAGTAGCAACATCGCGCTCCGCATTTCGTGCATCCATTCAAACCGCTTCCTTCTTGCGATTCCCCGTTCGCTTTCTCTCGTTGCCTCTGCGGTAGACGCACAACTGCCTTCTCCCCCTGCGAGACTCTATCATTGCTTCACCCGCGCAACGATGAACGCCTTCCTTCGTTCATTGAAGGCGCATTTGATTCATTCGACTCACCTATGAACGCTGGTAGGCCATTCCTCCTATCACATGGCGCTCGCAGATGCCCACACCTGCCTTCCGGAGACCAGATGACAGCGGTCTTGAGGTTCCGACGAGCTAGACAACACGCTCCACGCGCTTAGCGCCAGCAGCAAGACTACATTCCAGATGATCCATCCTAGAGGATTACTGCCTGTATCGGCCGTGAGCTCAGTGGCGCTGTCCCTCGAGCCATAACCCGCCTGTCCTCTCAAGCTTTCACCACATCCCGTTCAGCTTCTCTAACTCATCGATAGTGAGGCCCTGCAGAATCCTCATAACCCGATCTAAGATACACTACTTACTCTTTCTAAAGGAAGGGCAGGTCAACGCCTACATTCGCTCTACTGCCACGATGAATCTTTCACCCAAGCTGTCATGCCTTCCTACGACGATTACGACAAACCTACCCTACCTCTACTCTGATCTCCGTCACCAATCACAGCGACACTTCATCGCAAGATGTCCTCGATCTGTATCGCTTTGGACTGCGAGAAAGGCAACGCAGACAACGGCCGAAGCTCCACGTCCGATCGTTCCGTTAGGACCCCAAGCAAGCCGAATTGACGGACGCGGACACACAGACCGGAGATCGCGCGAGGCAGTATGCTCTCAACCGGACCGAGCTTACGGTTGAGAAGTTGTTCAAACACTCGGCCCTGAGCGCTGTTTGGCATAGGGACGCTGATGGGACCATCTAACCGGAGCCGGGGAAGGCGAAGCAGGAAGACCAAAATTCAGGACGGCAGCCAAATTTGCGCTCCAGCTCAGGGACTCGCAGCTCAATGGTACCCGCAGCGAGAACATCCCGTGGTTGATGCTGTTCTCAGTGCGATGGACACGATTGACCCTCACCCCACCGGTTCTAGGCATACATGCGGAAGATCCTGTGGAGGCTGTTAGAAGTCACGATGCTCTCCGCGGACTGAATACCAAGGCTGCAACTGGGTGGATGCTGTTATCGACCCCCCTTGAGGACTGTCGAGCCCTCTAACGCCATTGGCGGAGCTGGGCAATGCCGGAATCGCTAAAGCATTGAAAAAACCCGCTCTTCTCTAAACCTCGGAACGAGCATGTCAAGTAGCCTTCGCCACCCGAGTGCAAGTCTGTCAGCTGGGCCACGTCCTGAGCATTTAAGGCTGAGAAGAGAGAGCCGGCATGGTGAATAGTGCGAGTTGAGACTGCTTTAATGGCCGGTCGGATCTGCTATAATCTATTCTGACCTTAGGGACCAGCTGAGCCAACTCTCGAAAATAAAGAAGACTGAACCCACTCGAGACCTCCGGAAGCCCTCTATCGGGGTCAGAGACGAGAGTAAGGTCCCGGTATACCCGCAGGCCTTTTACATGCAGCCAGAGAAGAGTAACTTGGAGAATTGGACGGGAGACTCCTGTTCTTCAAGCCTGCAACTGTCACGAGTATGCCAAACAGCAACGAGGAAGCGAAATATAGACGGCTAAAATACGAACAAATTCCCTCACGACCCCCAAACGAAACAAAGACACGAAAGGTTCAAGAGCGAGGAAGCAACAGGTACCGACATTCGATTCGGAACTGAGCTCGATGTTTGAAAGTCGAGCGCCATCGAAAAGCCCACCACAATCCAACTGTTCGATTAGAAGCGTAGTCCTTGGAGCTTCTCAATTTTCCCTTCTCAGTCGACACGCACAGCTCAACCTCCGAATTAGTGTTGACGAGCTTCTCGTCCGCCAGAACCCTCCTAAACCCAACCAAAAAGGCAACTCGCGCAGGACAATGGCGAACTTGCCCACAGAAAGTCTACCCCACCGAAACCTCTGAGCGTATAACGCCACGTTTTGAAAAGATCCAAAGGCTTCGGACTTTCTCCTCCTCTTGACTGTTGAGCGTGAAGCCCACTATGACGGCCGCCAACCTCGCCAGGCCCTCGACATGTGACGCTACTGCTTCCGCAGTGATCCCAGGGCTCTGAAGGACGAGTCGAACTGTCTGGCTGTTCTACCCAACCATACACGTCGGAGTGCGCTGAGCGAAGGATGACCTGTTATTGCCCAAGGTGTTCCAGTCGAAGTCAATATATACTTGTGATATATACCGCAGTAATCGAAGATCGGGCCGTGAAGAGCAGAGAAAGCAACAATCTATCCTTGTAGACGAAAGCCCTACACCGAAGGACACTTCCAGCTTAGCCGAGCATCTTCTACTTCACGAAGGTCTGTTAGCTAGCAGCCACGCACCCATCAACGACGACATGGATCGTGGACAACGTACCGTATCAGAAGAGACAGTAACCCCGAAGGCGAACTGGTGTCAAGCTATGGATCAACCCGCATCCTTCGTATCCGCCATGAGAGCCAGCAGCACATCCCCACCATGAGCCGTTGGCAATGGCGCGATTGCTTCAAGGACAGCCGCTTGAATGTACCACTGCACCGTCCTTCCAAGCCAGAACGGGCCAGCGCTATCCTGCGCGGCAGCGAGGAATCCAGGCTTCCAATCTGCGAACAGGATCACATTGGCCGGTCAGTCAAGCAGAAGACATGCACAAGATACCGTATGGAGCTTCCAGCAGTGGGAAAGAGGCCCGTAAGTCATCTTGCCCTTGTCATCCCTCTCTCTCAACTCACGTCAATGACCAACCCCATAGGTAGTCTCAGACCCGTGGTCCTAGACCCCGACCTCAGAGTTCTCGTCCTCGTCCTTGACTTTTCGCCCCGCGTCACCACCTTCAACTACACCTTCGCCTCCTAGTTCGAAAAGTTCCTACTCGTGGCCCGTGTTCCCATATTGTACGCCATGATTTCCAACCCACCACTGTAGAGCTCACCATCGACACCACAGTGCGCCTACAGAGCCTCCTCCTCGAATTTACCTACAAGAGCTCCGAGTGTACGCACTAGCGCTAGAGAAAGACCACGACGACAGCCGAGCTCCTCACATATATCGTCGTCTCGTCCTGCCTCGTTCAACCTGTCGAGATAGCAATCTCCTGATCTCGCACCATTCTTGATCTGGAAGAAGCGCTTCTCAAGACGTCACATGTCGCAGAGGAGCACTTCAGAAAGGCTTGGGGCTGCACGGAGCTGTGTACTTACAAACGCTATAGCGAGCATACCATTGGTCTCGGCTCCGACCTCCACCGCATCTCGACCGATACTAGCATCATGGACAGTCCGAAGAAACCTCACCTGACCACGTTGCTCAGTTTCAGCGGCCCCTTTGACTCTCATTCGAGACGCCATTCTTTCGACGATGTGAGGAGCCACCAGAGCTCGAAGATGGCTACCAAACTTGAAAACAACGGTGAAGAGGAGGGCGACCCCATGTCTCCTGGTCCTTGGTTCAGAAACCAGAGTGAGTATGAACAGTGTTTTACGAGTCGAATGCCGTCGAAAAGGACCGAAAGAAAGCCGAAAAGGCGTCGTCGGGAGCGGATCATACAGACGCGGCGGTCATCAACCACGGTTACAGATTTTCACGTCCGAAGACTGGCGAGTTAGATCTAATAGCAATTGTGGAGCGTCTGGAGCGGAGGGTGAGATACCGGCTTTCCTCACTACTGTTGCGACGAGGGTAAGCAGGACTCTTAGCGCCGGTGCTTCTTGCCTTGGGCCTTGCCGCTAATGATAGATAGATTTTCCCCCCACTAAAGAGTCGCCGACCACGCCTACCCTCTCGACCGACTCCACCTCGAAGCCCACGACACTCGAGTGCCAAGTCGGATTCAATTGCCTCACGGAGTAGTGGCGGTGGAGGCTCGTCTAACGGAAGACAAATAACAGCTGGAGGATGGCGGACGTGATGACGCATTATTGGAGGCAACGGCTGGGGGCATTCGATGATAAAATGGAGCAGCGAGCTAGAGGCCCAAGGGATAGCAGGATGCATACCGCCCGTCGGGAGCTGCGAAGGGTTATACCTCATATCTCTACATAGCACGCATAGCTAGGATTTGAAACTGGGATATGTTGATTTCAGCCTCGATGCAAAAAGATTACACTTGACCACCGCTGCCTCGGCGAAGAAGAGGCAGTAAGGTACGTCATAATGCCGTTCACATGAAGTATTACCGTACCCATCTTGTAGTGGTCCCGTCCCTCCAGCCGCTTCGGATATACTAGTGTTGCAGTGCTAATGTAGTCGCGCCTAACGGTGGAGGCAGCTCCTCACCCACAACGCTCTCAGAGCTCGAAAGTTGAGGGGTCAAAGGGTGTCCAGATGAGGTCCAGCTTACTCCGCCAATGTTCTAAAAGTGAAGTCTGGTATCGCAAATATAGAGAATGTGGCTGAGCAGGCAATCTTACAACTAGCTGGACGGAGCTGGTTAGTCATATAGGTATGCGTAAAGGGCGAGTCTTCACGGACAAGTAGCGACACATTCATTTAGAAGACGACGTCAGAAAATAAAACTTTTACTATTACGCTTAGCGTCAAGAACAGGTCCACTTCGCTGACCTCGCCAAATCTCAAAATAACATTAAGCCAATGAGCGCTCTACATGATCTGATCCTGAGTAAGACCGCCAGTAGCCTCAGTTCCCTCCATAGCCTCGCCTCCGCTGGAGATGTTGGTGTAGCGGACGTGAGAGATGCCAAGCGGGCGACTACCGTACTGATATCCAGTGCATTTGGCTGTGGAATGGTTAGATGGTATCTCGAAGGCTGACAGGACACGACGTACAGATAGCTGTGACTGCATCTTCCACTTTCTCGGACTGGACCACACTAGTACCACGGGAGCGACCGTTCACTTCGGGCAGTAACTCTATCCTCTGGCTTCTCCAGCTGAACCGCAACAGTACTATAGGGGCGATCGTGGGCTTCGTGCTGTAGCTGGGCCCTCTAGGTTCTCGAGTTGGACTACATTAGTACCACGGGAACGGGCATCGGCTGGAGACCATGGAGAGTGAGTTTCTCCTGGTTGTCGATGTAGATCTCGAGCGGATTCTGCATGAACATCCTGCAGACGGGACGGATGTCCTCAGAGAGAGTTGCGCTGAACATCATCCCTGCTTCGCACTGGATCTCGGCGCGGCTGACCCCCAAGCATAGTTTCCGGAACAATCATGACCTGTTGGACGGGTGTTTCGACCTTGTGGGACACATTCGGATTGTCGAGACCAACAGAGCCACTGGCAGGGTAGCGGGTGTTCGTTGAGAAGGGGGGCCTTGCCCCTAGTCCTGAACAGCTCTACCAAGTTCTCGTTGGTTGTTAACCACGGGAGCTGAGTGCGGTCGGTCTCTTGTATAGAAGGGAGGAGTCACGCCACTTACATTCCGGACGTGGATGACTTCACTTACCTCGCCGCCCAAGGTTGCGAAGTCGGTGAAGTCGTTGGGAAGTGTTTTGGTCTACAGTCAACAGTCTCGTTACGCAGGTCTTGGACAGCGCTTAGGGTTGAGTCCATGCGCCGCACGCCAGACGCATTCAAGCGCCTCTGGGCTTGGGTCAGAGTCGACCCAAACCTTTGGTGGCACTCTATCCTTGTGGGTTGTCCAACCCTAGGGTGAACAGCCTATAGCTCTCCCGAGCTCTGCCGGGGGGACCTTGGGCAAAACGATCCTCGCGAACCTCGAGCTGGCGGCCTTGCCAGTCGTATCCGTTGAACTGCATATTTGCGGTACGGGGGCCTTGTGAGGGCTGGATGCGCCTCCTGTGTCGGAAGCCACCCAGCACCCCCAGCATCGGACAAGGCATGTTTCGCGATCAATCTTTTAATATTCTGTTAGCCACGGTAAGGGAATGTGATGAAGTGGTACTTACTCCGCCGGGTGGCCGAAACACACTGTTCTCGCTCGGGGATGTGACAAGGGTCGACCACAAACTTCACGATGGTGCTTTAAGTCTTTTGGGGGGCTGAATGCGCTTCCCCTGTCGGAGCCACCCAGCACCCCCCAGTATCGACCCAGACACGTCTCGCGGATAACCCCTTAAGATTTTGTTGGCGACGGTAGTGAGAAATGTTATCGAGAACAACTCACCACCCGGTTGAAGGGTCCTCGTCGTCTTGCCAAACTTTTCGTCTTTGCCAGCCTTGTTGTCTTTGCCAGTTCGCACTCCCAACGGCGGGCGACTTCACCGCTGAGCTACAGCTACTTTCAGAGATTCTAGTGTCCAGCTGCCATTTACGATCGGAGAGCCATCAAGCGTATGGAGGAAGATATGTGGACCCAGCGAAGATTGAGTGAGGGCCCAGTAGCTGGCCCGAGAAAAAGGCGCGGAAAGTAGCGGAATGACGGCACCGCCCGCAGAGCCAGGACGCGATGCCATCGCGTGCGTTTTGTCGGGCTTCGGGTGGCGGTCTGCTCGCGGAATGCTTACGACGCGTAGAGCAAGGCGTAGGCGATGAGGTCCGTTGTGGGCGGTCTACAGCAAGAATACTGCGGTATCTAGAAGTAGTTAGACCTCTTCACTTCGTAGGTGGCGGGTGAAGTAGTACCGTCCGGGGTTCTGCTTACTAGAATTCACTCTTTCACTTGGAGACGCGCGGCGACACGGCATGTCGCCAAGCAAGGGCTTCGACGGGAGATGAGGTCCGTAACAAGGCCTTGCGACTCGTGCTCTGAGGGCAAGCTTTGGTAGTGGTGTAGTAGGCAAGGTGACGAGTTGGAAGGTTGGCTGAGGTGAGCGAAGTCTTAAGCGAGATCGCGGTAGGGCGCAGTTTGTTGTGCCACTTCACTTGGATGGCAGTAGCTGAAGGGGTACCACTTAATCTCATCGCCAGGAGTGGATCGACCCTGATTGTAAGTGAGCGGCCGCTCCCTCCAGATGATGCGTGTGAACCAACTTGGAGGTTGTACGTCTGCTGGAAGGAGTCAATCAGGCGCTCAGGCATGGCGACTGCAACGTTGATCCGCCGGTGAATGTCTTTGCTTGGGAGCAATAAGCCAACATTGTGATACCGTGTGGCCATTCTTTTCTGGGGAGACGGGTCCACAGTACTGAACAGCCGGGGCGCCTCTCCATGGCGTAAATCTACCAGCTCTCCGTACTAAGACGCTCTAGAAGCTACGTAGAGTTGACTAGCAAGGAAGTAACGCAAAGCTTGCATCCTGTAGCAAACAACTGATGGACCCGAGGGGTACGTATTGGGCTGCACCTACCGTCAGATGCTTCCTAAGATTTGACAGATCAGCCGTCCTTGTCTTAATGTGGAGACGAGCTTCACATACAGCTCCGAGCCTGATGTTCCCTAAGTAGATAGGTACAGTAACACTTTTCAGAAAAGGGCGTTAGAAAGATTCGGAGAATGCAGATAAGCATCGTCACCTCAGATAACGTGTGCTCACCCAGCATAGTACCCGTTCCTTGAATCTTGGCCATAATTGGAATTGCCCTCGTAATGTAGAACTTAGCGCGCGCAGGGTTGGCGGCATAGACAGGAAAGTCCTTCGTCACGTGTAAAGCGTCTGGCCGGTAGCCGAGTCGCTCCACCTCCCTCTCGAGCTACTGGAGCCTAGGCAGCACTCGCCCAGGTCTCTGGCCCCGTTATCCTGCTCGGTTAAACGGTCTAGCGCTGATGAGTCATCACGCCAGACTAGCGCCGTCTGTCGACTACAAAAGCTCAGCCTCGAGCAGTCTCCAAACCTCAGCTCTCTTGTAAGTTCCAACCCCACCCCCATCCTCTCCAACTCCCCATCCTTTCCCACTTCCCTTCCTTCACCATCACTCACTCGCATCCACCCTTCACTCGATCATCACTGACAACCATCACAGTGCCTTTTGGCTTAGATCAAGAGTAGTATCTGTAAGTCTCCTCCTTCTCTCCTCTTTTCTTGCCGTCCTTTTGCTTCCATCACTAACATCTTCACAGGTTCTTTTCAGTTTAATCTCTGAAACGGTCCTACGGGGCCTTCCCTGATTAATCCACTCTTTGGAAACCGTTCCTGGGCCGCTGGGCTTGCTTATGTCCAGGGACACAGTGTCGCTCGTATTGCACTGCCTCGGGCCGACGCGAAACTTTTTTTTCATTGAACTCCTCAGCTTGTCTGGGGCTTCGAAGAAGAAATGCTCCTTCGCTTCAAGCAAAGCTATCTTGTGTGGTGACGTGACGTATTGTTGTTGTTGTTGATGCTGCCGGGCAGAGTTTTCCCCGCCTTGCCCTATAGGCATGCTGTAACGACGCGTGTCGCTGGCCTTCCACTTCGATAGAGACGCGTCGAAACGCCATGCTTGCTTCCAAAGGGGTAGAACCAAGACTGGCGCAGTTTGAACGAATGAAAGAGCCGCTCTTAGTTGCTAAGTTGCGCGTATGGGATGGGCATCTCTTTCTTTCGCACAATTTCCGAAGTCAATGACATCTGTCCTCAACTCCAGAAATGAGCATCTCAGACTTCACCACGAGGTTCTACCGATCTCGCGTCACAGTTGCGCACGCGGCGTTCACTCCACTTCCTGGCGCGATACTACAGACTAACTGACGAATCGGTATGTTTGTTCCCTGATCCGCCGTGGTTTTATTTACAAGGGCTGGCTCGGGCTGCAATAGGGATGCTTCAACCCTATGCTTCTACGACTTTCCCGCTCACAATCTCTTCGCTCGCTCAAGGTCTCCAACAGCCAGCGCGGACAGCTAGAACTGGTCGTGAGGCCGTCCTAATAGCATCTTTTCCACTTGCCGTCTAGCTAGACAAGTGTCTAGGACCTCATGGGCTCGCCCATTCGATCTTGCTGGATGCGTAGGCCTTCCATGCTTTGCATGTTCCCTCGATATATCGTTGACTAAGTTTCAAAATGCTGAGACCAAAGAACAACACACAAACCCATACCAAACTCCACGTCCCACGCCAACAGCACTTCCAGCACCGGCCGGGTCTGCAGAGATGGAAGACATTATGGTAGGAGATCAGAGAGAAAAGCTCGCTTCTCCGAGCCTAGCCTTCCATCGATGCCATATCGCGCAAATTCGGTCTGTGATTGGACTTTTCGGCATACTTTGCGGCTCTGGCCATCTAGTACGCTCCTACGGCGATCAGATCAGCGTGTCCACGGCCAGAATGCTGTTTCATATCTCCTCGAAATCGCCACTAGACTCTTGTCCAGTCTCTCGTCGCCCTCCGCGTCTCGTTCAGGAACTCTATATGATTACCGAGACCACGAAGCACAGTCCAAACCTGGACTGTCTGATGTCTCGAGGCGTGGTGATCAAGGATCGCGACTCGAAGAAACAGCATGACATCGAGCAGGGTCCGTACATGGCAACATCTTGGCTCCGGACTAGTTGAACAGGAGTGGCAATTGATCGGGGCATGAGCTTAGACATGGGAAAAGGAGGAGCCGTACGAAGTTATGAGCGACGAAAGGTACACGTCGAGGGCAGGAGTAATGAAGGTTACGATAGGGCATCACGGACAATCGCGAAGCGCCGTCGCCCTGCAGTTCGAAAGCGGGTATCTTCGCTCCCCTTTCGTCTTCCCTATCATTGTGGTTCTTGGAACGACTGTTCTCTCACTTTACGCTGCGTCAGCCGAGACTCTGATCGCTCGCACGCTCTAGTGCTTGTCCAATCCTGGCCTCTGGGGTTCTCAATTTCTGGCCGAACCACAGGGGATGTGATAGACGGGTCCGTCTTTGTCAGCTCTGGAACAACCTCACCGCGGTACATACTTCATACATCGTATTTCATTCCTCCTCCGCCTGGTTGGGTGAGTCCTTCTTGCCGCGCTGACCCCTCATGTCTTTCTACAGCGGGCTCGCGGAAGCATCTCCAGACCTGCAGCTCCAGACCAGCATCTTCACCGCGGAGACCTTCCAGTACGACCTCCTCCTTTACCAGTTCTCTATAAGACCATATCAGCGATCCCAGCTCAGACGAGGTTTACCATGTGAAGCGACAACGTCACACTCGCCATTCCCCTAGCGGAGACGATGACGATCACCGCTACCGCTGCTCCAGCTCCTCTAGTAGTTATCGATCTGCCGATACCGTATACTAAAGGCCTGCAAGGGTACCGGGTCGCCATGAGTAGGAGGGGTCAGCATGTGAGGGTGCGAAGCTGATATGCGTCCAGGGCAAAGAACTGGGTACTCGCTGCTTTCAAGATGGAACTAGGGACCACATCTAGGAAACACTCATCGAACACAAACACTTGAGATGCGGGAGGAGGCAGTACTCGGATATCGTCGCGGCGAAGGCACAGCACATCATTTGCGCTCTCTCCACTTTCCGGACCATGAGCACACTCTCTTTTCGCTCAGTATATTGCAGAATAGCGTCTTCGTCCTATCTGATCCGAATTTTACCCGGAGCACGTTGGTGGGATCAACAAGTCGACTGGAAGGTCCCGAGCATACAGCACGCTTTGGGACGCGTTTTCTGAATCGAAGGACCCATCTGTCAAGCTGTCCGCAACTCCACTCCCCGAACGCTCCAATGCAGATCGCTCCGAGAATGCTGCTCAAGGCCAATGTTCTTACGAAGGCAACTCCGATGGTCGTGTCGGGAGCTTTTGGGCGAGGAATTCGGCAGTGCCCTTCACAGCAGAACCTGGTATGGCTAAGGCGACGACCGAGTTCACGCCCAGACAAGACACCAGAAGTCCTACGCCAAGAAAACAACTCGTGCTACTCTCAGAATGGAGTACGAGAAATACTTCAACCCACTCGCGAACACTAAGTCATCCCGACCGGCGACGACACGCTCTAACGACACGTTCAAGCTCGAGAGAACAAGTCTCCGATAGGAAGATCTAAGATGGAAAAAGCGTCTATTGTAAGCATGGAACCCTGTCTTCGGAACCTCACGAGTCTACCGAATGAGAAGGCGAGCAACTCTCACGTGGAAGGGCGGTATCAAGAGGAAAGCAGAGCAAGCTGGGCGCCGTTCGTGTAGTGGAACACCAGGAAGAACTCAAGCTTGTCCAGCATTCCCCACAGGAAGCCGTCCGCCGTCTCGATTCATGTCTCGATCAAAGAGGATACATGCCACCCACCCCCGTCAATCAGTCTGCGGAGTATCTGTTTATCACCAGCCGCTTGATCTTGATAGACCACATGAGTGAGTTCTGGATGAAGGGACCGCTTCTGTTCATCTATCCAGCCCGTCAAGATAGGCGCCATGACGTTCATGAATCAGTATCTAAAGAACATCCTAGATCAGAGGTTGAGCTCGATGGCCATTGTCCACGAGCTGTCCACAGGCCTAGGCCAGACGCTCGGGTATATGCAATCCGTCAACTATCTGCTGGACTTCACTGCTCTGAGTTCACAGATAGTATGATTCTGCGACCATCTCACCAAGGATAGCTCGAAGTTAGCCAGGCTCCATAGCCAGAAGGTCGCATTCTCCACGGTATATGGGTCCAAGCAAGCAACCTCCGTCACTCGGGTAGGGCCGATTGGTGGGTGAAGCAGGAGATGCCCAAAATCCACGAGACCGTGTCCAAGTTCTTCCGGATCCCACAGAAGCTCCCAGTCAACTCCCAGACGATGCCTACATCCGACTAGGACACGTGCGATGACGTTCATGAATTAGTATCTAGGATCCATCCTGGGCAAGATATTGCGCTCGATGGCCATCGTGCACGACCTCTCCGTAGGGCTAGGCTAATGTCTCTTGGCAGCTTGGAAGATACAACAATGGATTTGGCACAGGTATATTCCACTCGCTCGATCGCCTCAAATTCCCTCGCTTCCATACTCATTTGTACAAGTATCGATGAAGTCAGTGATGGAGGAAGCGAAGGAGGTCGGAAAGGGTCGCGGCTCTTCAAGCCACCAGCCGTCTGCAGGGATGGAAGTATGCCGTGAGTGTGTTACGATAGTCCAAGGATCTTCCACGCGACGTCTGAGCAACAGGATGATGTTCAGCGCGATGTGTTCTGGGCAGCCTCGGCCGGCTTAAGAAAGGTCCATGCAGATGCTGATGATATTAGAATTATATTTTGGGTAGGCTAAGAGCAAACATTTACAAGTAATTATAAGTAAGAGCTTTAGATGTTGCATATGGCAGTTTCTATAGATCCCATCAGAAACGCCCACGCATCTCTTGGATAGATAATAGAAAGTCTTGACATCATCGCTGCGGGGAATCTAGTACATATCAAGCATTCTTTTGTCTGTCCCAGCAACAAATACGATCCCACACCAGAGCGTAATAGCAAAATCAGCGGCTTAGTCATTACAACTCCTTACCTCTTCACTTCCTATTGCAAAGTGAAGCGTTGTTTTAGTAGTCCTAGAACTTAGAGCAATAAATGAGAAATCCGAGGGAATTTCGAGTACGCTAAGCCCTCTTTCCCTATTCACCTTTTTCTACCTTGCGGCCAAGACCAACGTAGCGAACAACACCTTCGCCTCATTTCCCGCCTTGCAAGTGAAGTCCCTCTTCACCTGACCACTCACACACTGGACGCGTGGTCACAACCCCGGCCTTCGCCACTGCCGCCGTCCCGCACGCAATTTACCCAGTCAGCGTACCCGTCGCCCCGATCCTTCTCCTCGACTTCGCCTCGTTCCAATTTGCAGCAACGATATCATCTCGGCCCCTTCAAGCCCACGACCGTCCGAAACCAGCCGACCGAGCCATGCGCGAAACCGTCGCGGAAGCCTACACCTCACCTACCGACTCCACAAACACTCGCACAGATGTTAGACTCCTTGTTCCCGTGTCTTGAGACGGGCCAGTCACACGAATGGAAAGCCTACGGAAGGGCAGGACAGCCCAATCCGTATGGCGGACTCGAACAAGAAATCTGGACGCCTCCAGAGGCGAGGGAGAACGGGACGTCCAAAACCGTGACGAACTCCAAGGGGCGGCTATTTCCAGGGCCTGAACTCGCGAAGATGGACACCACAGCATGGTAGGCACACTGGCAAGCCGTTGCCGAGTCGCACGGGATACAGCTCGGACGCGCCATAGCAACGAACATGAAGGACGACCTCGAGTTTAGGGTGGTTGGAATGCTCCCGGAGAGCCAGATGGAAGCGCTGGTCTAGTTGCCGAAGGAGGCTTGGGACAAGCTATACCCACCCGGCAGCGTCGGTTCTTCTCAAGATGGTGCTGTTGCCTTCGATTATCTCGAGCACGCCAAGGAGAAGCGAGCTAGCTTGGAGCAGCTGAAGAGCGAGGATCTGGAGCCGGACGAGGATGCAGAGCCGGTGAGTAAGACGCGGAAGCTGGACGGGCGAAACTAGGCTCAGAATTTGTGGAAAGAATACGCTGAGGGACTTCAAGCAGTGCTATGCAGAGGGTCTGAGCAAGGGCGGACGGCAACAGATTCTGAACCGTCTGAAGAAAAAAAAATGCCTGAAAAGCATGACATGGTCATGAGCTCTGCGGCAGATACTCCCTGAATCCCAGGTCGCCAAAGGTCGCAAACGCTAGACCGGCGAGTTCGTCGCTCACAAGGAGAATCGCTTGGACTCTGAAGATGGCACCCCGTCCACGGCCATCCGCGAGACCTTGCTGATGAAGGAACTCAAACACGTGAACATCGTCTCACTGCACGATATCACCCACACCGAGAACAAGTGGATGCTTGTCTTCAAGTACGTGGACAAGGATCTGAAGTATACAGACTCCAGAAGCGACCGTAGCCAACTCGACCCGCCTACCGCACGTCCAGCCCCTGATGAAATAACGCTGGGGCGTGGTTGGGACCTCTCTGCCGTGTATAGCTTTTCCGTTTTCACGCCAGATCTGCGTGCACGAAAAAGGGCAGGCGGAGGAGCTTGTCCGCTGGTGTTCACTCCCACTCAGCAGCGCCCGCTCGACATCTTCTCCGCTGTCGCGCATACGACCATTCCTCGCACTCGCAGCGGCAAGAAAGAATCGCTAGCACACTGCTCGCTATGCTATCGGCCAGGATTTGCCGAATGACTCTGAGTCGTATCTGCACCGTGTTGGACGTGCGGATCGCTTCAGCACCAAGGATCTTTGTATCTGATTCTTCGCTACCGCCGAAGATGAGGAGGTTCTGAAGTCCATCAAGAAGCACTTCGCTATGTCTCTTGAGTAAGCAGACCCCTGGAACATTGACGATCACGCTGACGAAATCATCAGAGAATTAGGCGGCGACAACCCCATCGAGAAGGCCTGAACGCTAATGCCGATGATGGCGTATGACAAAACGCTCCAGCTCCAAAATCGGAAGATGGCATGCGGCGGGGCACAAGTTTCCTGGAGGTTTTGGGGGCCTGTGCCAGTCATGTTGCCCGCCGTTTCGCAGAGCCACCAAGGTCCCCGCGTACTACGATCTCCCGAACGACTCTGACTCGTATCTGCACTTTTGTTAGACGGGCTGGTCGCTTCGGCACCAAGGGCTATAGTATCACCGGCAGCTCGTTGTCGAATCGCATACGAAGCAGCTCGAACATGCCCTCACGATCTAGCTGGAGGGCCTGAGCAAGTGCGGGCAGCGGCGGATTCCAAACCACGTGAAGAGGAGCGAAATTTCTTGACAAGCAGGCCAAGAAGCAGATGATGCAGTCTCCGCGGGAGTCCTTACAACAGAATCGCCGCGTCTACGTCGGCAACCTCCCTTACGATGTCAAATGGCATCACCTGAAAGATTTCACGCGGCAGTGGTGTGATCCTCTCGGAGCAGGCGGTCTAGCAAACTACGTGGTGACTAAAAGAAAGATGAAGTCATGGCCTTCTGCCGGAGTGAGATGCGATGGAATGGACCCAATAAAGACAGCCACCGAGTTTATTTTTCGGCTTTCTGCGCGAACTGGTGAGTGCGCCCGTGGTCCAGCACAACCTACGGGCTTTTCTCGCTTGACCTATTGACGATGTTCGCAAAAGTCCCACGCTAGATGTTATCCTCCTCCCAGTCAACGAGATTAACGAAGACTTGGTCCTGGAGCTTTGTCAATGCAGAATTGTTGGAAGCGGCCGAGCTCGAAGAAGATACCTGACAGCTGACGAGACACTACCCTCGGACACTTTCGATCCTTGGGCTGGTAAGATTGATGATGGCCTAGCGGGGCATATGGGTGACTCGGGGTAGATCTTGCCTGCAATTGCGGTCGGATTGAGAGCACCGGGTATCTTCGCCATTGGGCGCTGCCATTGACAGTATCTGAGGCGATGTCCTCGATGAATGCGACTGGGCATAGCAATTTGACTAAAAGCACGGGACAGGTCGGCCAGTGGAGATCGGGATTAAGTAACGTCTATGAGTTTGTGCTTGATAAATAAAATGAAATCTATGATCCTCGATTCCATTCTGTACGTCTAGCCGATACATGTCACAGCTTTCAAAGGAGCATCTTAACACCACCTACAGAACCTTCCCGGCGAGTTTAACATGTCAACTATGCAACCTAGCGACAGGACCATCTCGATGAGCTTGGGGTGTTCTCTAGCCAACGGGTTAGCCGGAGGATGTTTTCATGCTCACTGGAAGACATCCTAGGAAACTCGCTCAGGCTCCGCGTTAATGTCTGCGGCCTTTATGAAGCACTTTCTAGGTTATGGCGAGCAAAGAACAAAAGCTCAATTGCCTCCCCATTTCATAGCAGGTCTTGAAGCTGGCCCGGTATTGAGAGCTAAAATCCAAGAATGAGCCCAAACCGTCGAAAGAGGGGGGTTTTCTTTGAAACGTGGCGGGGTCGCCCGAACTGGAGTTTTTAGGATCGAGGTGGGATGGCAGGGGTAGGCCTCGTCTTCCGCAGTGAATGAATAATCGAGAATGAATGGTGACGTTGGATAGCAACTTTTCTAACAAGATTCTTGGTTGTACGGCATCTTCGGCTAGGTATACGTGGCGATGATTGGTGACTATCCGGCCCGAACTTGACACTTCCGCGCTGGGCCTCGCTGCCTGCGGGATTCCCTCCGTCACTGAATGTCAAACGTCCCGATTCCCGTGCCACAACGTATGAAGCTTGGATGTGCCAGTCATGTATAAGATCGTGCCTTAGTCTACTCTAGAGCCCGGAGCTTGGGCCCCTGTGCTAGGCTTGAACTCGTTGCTCAGCAAGCGTTGGCTGTGCTTTCCAAAGCGCCATCATGACCCACGAATTACGCCAGGCTTCAGCAATAGCTCAAGATAGTTGCCGCTGCTTGTAATAATGATATGCCACTCTCCAAGGGCCTCTACTATGACGGTATAGCATCTAACATCCCGTCAGTGACGCTTTCTCCTACTCGTTACGCTGTACACGTGGTCCCCAAGCACGATCCCGAGCATTTTTCTCCCTTAGTCATCTCACCCATGACGCTAGACGCCAGGCAGCAACCGCGTTCACCATCCACCAAATTCCATACGCTAGCTGCTAGCGTCTTGGCAGACATTCGCCCACCTTTATAAGCTCGCTTCCCCTCTGAACCTCTTTCTCCTCCACACACACTACCTTGTCAGGGTGATCGAGCTCATGGATCCGATCACCTAGTGGAACCTCCTGCATTGCACACTGTGGCGAGGGTCCGCTATCGGGTCGGCTTCGGCTGGTTCACTGGCGTAATTTTTGCTGGCCCGCTCTTTGAGCACACAATCTTTCCATTGATCGGCTCGCCTTGCGCGGGTGATTGAAGAAGAGTCTTTGGTGCGGTGGCACATTCACAGAGCGTCAAGTAGCTATGCGTCTCCCTAAAATGAGAGGAGACGCGTGCTTGCAGTGAATGGTTTGAAGGGTTCCCCGACCTTCTCGCGGTCGTGAAAGCGCGTCGCGTGAACCTCCATGCCCGATCCACGATCCTTGGTCCCCGATCGCGAAATTGCCGAAGTCCTCCTCTGTCTTCTTCAAGCAGGCTTTCTATGCATCCCGCAGCGCAGAATCGAAACGCGTGACGCCTACTTCGACAAGTTGACCCTCCCTGGGCGATACCCGTTGCTACGCTCAGCTATTGGCCTTCCCACTCTTTTCTCATAAAGAAGGGCCACACGATTGACACTAGTATGTTAAAGGGCGGATTGTCGACATATGCCTCGTTCCTATCCGTCAGAAACGCCTGTGACGACGTGCTTAGAACCATCCTCCAAGGTTCGCGAACCATGCGAATCGCTTCTGGATCACATCCGCGGAGCCAGCACTTTTCAAGCATCCCGCTGGGTACGGCTCCTGCACGGCGGCACTATATCCCTATCGCCGTAGTGGACGACCCGAAAGAGAGGACTAAATACCGCAGGGCGCCGGCGTCACGCTCCAACACACCCCCACCATCACTTGCCATCGCCAACCATCTCACCACCGCCAGCGCTGTTTTTCGGGACCCCAAGTACGCCTCTCGTCCGTCCCAGGGACGCTCCATTGGACACACCCAGGCACTCCCTCGCTGAACTCGCGAAACGACTGGTCCATCTAGGCCAGAATTCTTGGCGGAGGCTAGCAGATCACGATGGACAGCCGCAAGCATCCAAGCTCTTTAAGCAGCTCGAGAGGCTCGGCGAAGGCACCTACGCCACAGTGAGCTACTTGATCCGCATGATTGATCTTCATCCTGCTGTCTGGGTCTTCAAAGGTGATTGCTGGCAGAGAACGGAGTTATTGAAGTTCAACATGATGTTATATTGAAGAGACTCCGTGAGCTTATATAGGTTCTTTCAAGAGGCTACGTACGCCTCATAGAAAGAGTGGATAGGACACGTAGAAGTTCCATCACACGTTTCCAGCCTACACATATATATATATAGGTGATGACGAAGTAGAATACGTGTCAGGTACGTTTCTCTATGTCAAAGCTATATATAGAGGGCCTAGCCCGCAATCAAAAGATCGCAACCGCCAGACCGGGAATGCGGAGTCAGCATTAGGAACCGCTCCTATCTAGCCTCGTCCCACCCGGTTCTCCCAGAGCCCTTGAAGGAGACCGGCTAGCCTGGCTGAACTCATCGCCGAGGAATTGGAAAGAGTCTAGGAGAACACCACGCTGTAGGAGGAGTGGGCAGCCCACGTCGCCAGCAGGGAGCTCTACTGGATGAAAAGGCCGCACAACGGGTCCACGCCGGCGAGGTTTAGGTCAGAGATACCAGGGCTGTTTATGAAGAGCTGTCGGACGCCAGAGGAGCAAAAAGACCCAGGTCAAGGAAGACAAGGAGTCGGACAAGCGAAAAAAGAAGATAGGCCATTTCTAAATAAACAGGTCCGATCTTCAGAAGACGCTGTGGATAATACGAACATTGATACCCGGACGTGAAACGGCGGACAAGATGTGGGTGCTAAGCGTCAAAGGCCTCTTGGAACAGCACTCCGATCCAGTAGAACAATGTAGAAAAATACTTGACCGAGCCAACCGTCCTGGCAGCATATATGCACGCCTCATAATGCCGCACCGCAGCACGATGCATTTCCAAGCCACCACTTTACAGGGAAGAGACCTAGATGGCTAGGAAAAGCTATAAAAGTATCCCCTGGAAGCGACCCATACCCATGCAGCCTCAGTGCCGGTTGTTTTCGCGATTCCTAGAAATCCAGGCTCCTTCGGTGAGTTATCCTAAAGAGCTACCTGGTGTGTAGAGAATGAAATATAAGAGTCGACCAGCTTGACATGTATTCTTGTTTCGTTTATTAGGTACAGAAAGAGCATGATGCTGATATTCCATTATTCCAATATTTCATTCAACTCGACTAGCAACTCGCATCTTCTCCCTCGTCTCGTTCACTGGAAAGTGCATGGAAATAGTTCAGCTCTGAACACGCTCAAGATATTCAAAATAACATCTCCATTCCTTCTCATAGTCGACGTTGCCCATATTAGACATCTACAATGTTTATCATGGAATCTTATTTGAAATTCATTCACATTGTCAGGGTACGAACTTGGGATTCACTTTATGACGCTACATTGTATCTCAACGCGCTGCTCAGATAAAGACTGGGGGATTCAAAAGCCTCTAGCCGGCATCGATATTTCAAGCTTTCCAACCAGCACAAGATCGGAACACACCCACACTCCACGGGAAAGGGCTAGACACACCACACCTTCGACGCTCGTCTAGACACCGACACAATGCCTTTGAACACCCATCGGCACGGTTCCCAAAAGGGCGACCACGAGCGCGCCTCTCGACAATACCCTATCGAAGAAATCATCGATGGCGTAGAGCATAAATTCAAAAAGGGCAAAGGTGGAGACCATTCTCACCGAGAGCAACATGAGCGCAAGGGTGAGTTCCGGCGCCCCTCTCATCGCCCTAAAGCTCGCGAAGATTCCCATCCTGAGCGACCCCATCCACGTCCCCAGTCCCATCCAACCAAAGACAAGCCCAAAGACTTCCCAGGCCAGCCGAAGATCATCAACGCCGATGGCACCCCCGACTACCCCAACATGCATACCTACATCAACTTACGCGAGAGCTGCAACAACCTCATCTCTGGCTACGACAAGCTCGAGCCTCGTTACCAAGACCTGAGCGACGCGACCCAGCGCGCTCTCCTGCGCACCCCCAACCCCATCGAGCGCTTCACGATCCGCTGCGTCCTCCACCCCCCGCCTCTTCCCCACGTCCTCAAGATCCGCGAGCTCTACCTCGGCGAGCTGCGGATGGCCAACGCGGCGCTGAAGTCCATCGTCCGCAACGAAGACGGTAAGACTCCATCTGACAAAGAGCGTCTTGGGACTATCTTTGCAGAAGTCACGAATCAGCTGCGAATTGCTACGCGCAGTCTCACTGACATCACAGGTATTCTGGTTGAGTTGCAGCGGCAGGACAAGATCCGTAGAGATATGGGGGCAGAGAAGGGGATGAGCGACGAGCGGAAGAAGTGGCGAGCGGCCCAGGATAAGGCGCTTTGGCATGAGATTTATGGTGAGTTGGAGAAGGAGGTCCCACTGAAGGAGGCGTTGTTGGGGACTATCAGGAAGTGGGAGGAGAAGAAGGAGTAGGTTTTCTGGAGGCGTTTGATTGTATCTCTGCAAACGCATTATGTCTTCTTTATTGAGGCAATCCGAGGGGCTGGTAGGCGGGATGTTCAATACCCAAGTCGATCTCCGAGCGTTGACTGAATGAGCTCCATGTTCCCCTTAAGTCCCTTAACGTCCCATCTAGGTACCCAAGGCGGCGCCATCGCATAGTCAATCTAAACTACCACAGTTTTATCTCTTGAAACTACAAGCTCCCGTCCTAGTAACTCGTGATTTATGTTACGCGACCTTTAAGATTGCTTTCGTGACTTCTTCGTATAAATGAACAGCCTCGTGCAACTTTAGCAGGCTGGCAACGGACCAAGGCTCCATTCGGCGAGTGTACCCCTTTCGTGCTCTTACACCATGTTTCCATTAATTGCAGCTATATAGAGGTCACCACAATTAAAAGTGTCAAGCTCTCATAGAATACACTTCCACGCTCTAGTCCATGTTGTAATGCTGTGAAGATTCATGAGGACATAGACTGCGGCTTGCATTTGAAATCTTTCCAGAAAATGGACTGAAGAAAGAACATTGTCAATCCCCAAATGACTCCGCCTCGAAGAGTTGTATATCGAGTCACCTCAGCCAGATCCCTGAATTCTCCAGAAGATGATATGCGCTTCAAAATGGTATTGGAAGGTTAGCTTCCTATCCCAGTCGACCTATAATCAGTCGAGGTTCCCAAAGCCGTCCTTTGTTCAAGCTTTACCCACCTACTACCCATACGCCAGGGGGTAAAGTATACGCGTCGGCGTTACATGGAAGGGACATCCTTCTGCCTTGTGGGACCAAATGAGCCGACGCCTCGTCTGCTCTCGCCCAAACTTACTCAAAATACCATTCACACCACTGCCTCGCTCCCCGCCACACGCTCCGCAGCCATGTTGCTGCCTCCAAATTGCATCTGAAGCAGCAAACGTCCCCGGATGCCGCCGTATCACCAGCACCGTCTCCTCCTTCTCGTGTCTATGTTGCTCAAGGTTGGCCTCTAGGTTAAATTCAGCACGCGGCTACTGCTTGTTAGCTTTTACATACACAGTCCTCCGGAAGCGTGGAAGAGCCGCCACCAGGAAGCTCGCCCCGTGCACGTTGGCCGATAGAGTGGTGCCGCGGGCATTGGTCTTGAAGCTGGGGAAGCAAGCAAAGAGCGCGAGGACGGGTTCGGCATATCGCTTATACGCTGGCCTGTACTCAATGCCAGAGCTCGTACACCAGGTGCGACGTCAGGTTATGCAAATCAGAGCCAGTGTCGCGGTGTATTGGCGCTGGGAGGGTCGAGTCGCGGTACGCAGGGGATCGAAAGGGCGGCCCGGTGGGCTCAGATGAGGAGACTGCTGATGATGAGGAGATGCTGCCGCGTTAGGGACGGAGTAATTAAGATACTTACGTGGTCTTTGGAGTTGTCTCCGCGCGTCTATGTGGCCGTCGTGGTGGATACTGGACTTGCGGTCCTGCTGTTTTGATTGGGACGGTCAGAGAGCGGAGATCGTAAAAATTCAAGACCTCGAAGCCGAGACCTATACTGTGCTGTCATCTCCGGTGACATAAAAATTTTCAAGAAGCGGAGGAGTCAATGTGGGCATAAAAATGGTGGCACTCTAATTTCTAAAACAAGCTGCCGGAAGTGTGTCCGCGTGTGCACCACTGCTTGGCGGAGCTGCAACGCAATTTCGGGAGCCTCAACAAGACAAAGCCTTTTCAACTGGGGCCAGGTGATGTCTCATTGAAGCACTTCAAGTCCCGGCACGCCGATGTGCCAACGGCTACACAGGACGGAGTTCTTGAGGGGTAAACCATTTCTTCCCTGGTCGGCGCGGGAGGCTGTCAAAACAAGAAGTAGCATTCAACACATCATTGACGATATTTCAAAACCTTAGAGACTTTTGATACACACCTGTTCAAGAGATATGCAGACTTGTTTAACACTGCATGAAATGGCCTGATACGGTATCAAAAGCTTGAAAACGTCAGTTTGGCTACACCCAATAGTTCTCTGGGCCACCTTTAACGGGATTAAACAATGCTAATTAAGTGTGCTTGAATAAAACGTGGCAGTTTATGAAGTTATGATTGCGTTCTTCAAATTCAATACTTAAGTATGAACCGACTCTGGGATGAGGTATACTTGCCTGGCGCCGCGTAAGGTCCTCTGATTTGGTACCAAAACCTTATAAAGAACGGCTTTGTCAATCGCAATAACTCTCTGGGCCAACCCAGACAGCGTCAAACAGGACTAGCCAGGGTTCGTCATACAAAGTTTCACCTGCAAACTATTGCTTATGCTGTATAATTTCCCGTACATTCAACACCCGCCTATCGTACTATGATGCACACTAGTTTAGTACCGCTTGAGGTCCCCTGATGCTGTATGAAAAGCTTGAAAACGAATATTTCCGCAAGACCAATAGCACTGTGGACCGCCTCAACCAGCGTCAAACGGGACTAGCCGGGGCTCGTGGTGACGTGCCGTCAGCGAATTACTAATTGTATCATAGAACTTCCGATGCATTCAGTACACGGCTATTGTAGTATGAAGTACAATTGTCTGACACCGCTTAAGGTCCCCTGACACTGCATCAAATGCATGAAATTGACAGTTTTGGCAAGCGCAAAGGCTTACTAGGCCAGCTCAGACGGTCTCAAACGGGACTAGCTAGGGCTCGTTGTAGTGTGCCGTCGTCGAATGAATGACTTTATTATGAAACTACTGCTACATTTAGTACACGCCCTTCCTAGTATGAACTACACCTCGTTTGACACCGCTTGAGGTTCTCTGACACAGCATCAAATGCGTAAAAACGACTGTTCTCGCAAGCCCAAAAGCTCCCTAGGCCACCTCAGACGGCTTCAAACTGTACTGCCACTTCGTGTTCAGTGACGTAAATGTGGTGAAAACGCGCTAGTGTTAGCGAGTTTTGCGTCCTTTTACTACTACGACGCGTTTGCTGAGCTTCCCCCTCCACGCTCCTCCTCATCCACATCGCCTCCGCCTATCATGGAGTTCTGGATTGAGCACCCAATCTACGACGCACAGAGCGTCTCGGCCCGTCAACGACCTTGCCCATGGCTCCCCCCTCCACTCTGGTTCGCGAAGAACTCCGTAGTCCACGTAAGCCTATTCCGCCTCACTTGTTGCATCATCACGATTAACAGCCCCTAGGACCCCCCTCCTACCCGCTGTGCCTATGGCAAGACCACCATCCTCGTCACCAGCGTTGTGATCCAGCTGCCTAGGGCTGTTTCCGTCACCTCTACGTCCGTCGTCTCCAGCCACGTTGAGGTACTAGAGAAGCAGAAGGATGGCACGTGCAGCATAGCCTTTCAGATTGATGTGAAGATTGACGAACCCAGAAAGTACGCAGCATCCATCCTTGTTCCATCTTTTACATTTGCTTACGTCGCAATAGGGGAAATATGGGGATCTTCTCTCCACACAAAGTCTGCTCGAGCAGACTCCTCCGTGACAGCAGCGGCATCGGACATGGTGCTGGCTTCGCTCGGTTCGATTTTCTCTCCACACAAGGTCGGGCTAAGCGTGATTCTTCGTGATGTCGTCGGCAATGGTTGTATGCTTCGCTCAGTACGTCTCCTCCTCTTATGGATCCAAGTTTTGTGCTCATCTGACACGCTTATAACAGGTTCGAGACCCGCGAGATCTGCGAGGAAATCATTCGCAACTTCAACAACACCCCGGTGTCGAAGCCCGGGGCGAAGAGCACCTCATTCAGATTTGCTACTTCGACACCCACGAGCAGAAGCTGCTGAAGCAGCAGACAGCGGCAGGACGTCAGTTCAGGACTGCCGAATACGGCATAGGCGTTGCTGGTGCTCATCGGGAAGCGTGTAATGCTGCCTAGCTTAGTGACACTGGAGTACGGCGTCGGACTTGATAAGTGGTATGCTCATCCACCGCAAAATATTCATCGAGGCTAACCATCCACAGAGGATTAGCCCTCCTTTTAGTTAATATTCAATTTGATCGACTAGCAGCATCCCTTATGCTACTGACTACTCCGGGGTGCACTTCCATGGCATGGCTCGTCCTCGAATACCTCGTCCGTCTACGCCGGTTCCTCCCCAACTCGATCCCACCTACCTTGACACTACGATTGTCACGATAACACCATGGTACACAGCAACGCCTTTGGGATTGCTCATGTATCACACACTGTCGGCTGAGTAGACACCGGTCTGCTATTCCATGGCAGGCTTGGTCAAACTCAGCCAAGATCAACAAGCCGGACTATAACGCGGGTTCTGCAACGTCAATGTCCTTGCTCCGAACGTCTAGGTTGACATTTTCGTATGTACGAGGTAGTTCAATTCCATCTTCTTCTAAGCTCCTACCTTCCATCTCTGCATTGTTGTCTCATTGTGCGCCTGGCATTTCTCTCCCCGCATTTGCTTCACCTCGATGCCGAACCAACCCATCCTTATCCCTATTCTCTTCTTCATCCTACCACCTCATCCCTCATCTCAGATCATGATATCACATCGGCCATTTACAAGCAACTTGATCTCCTCGCGAGCCCGTTGTAGAGAGCCTGGCCAAGAGCAAAATATTGCTATCCTTCGGGTGTAGCGATGCCATGAGTTGTTACAAACAGAGCGCACAACGCTAGAACAATGGCATTTCACGTTGCCTACTTCTGTTAGGAACGATGGGTGTTGGCTCTGCAATGGTGTTGTAGCATGGGCTTAGAGCGGTATGGGGGGTTCTCTTTCTACCGTAGTCGACCCGTTTTTTCGGGGGTGACGTTCAACAAGGGACCTGCTGGGACTGTTTGGCTCAAACATATATATTTAAAGCTTCTTATGTGCTTCCTAGATCAATACTATTCTTCAATCTCCGAATCCTCTAGCTTTGTAATAAGTGTACATTTTTAGAACAAGGTAGTTATCACCGCCATACAAGGTTGCCGGACCAGAGCCTCCACTCCCATCAAGGTTGCCAACCCCAACTTTTGCGAGACCGAAGCCACCTCCCGGCGCTCACACGATCATCATCCTCGACCCGGCTCGTTTTGATGCTCCTAATTCATATTGTCAATCTAGTCTACCGCAGTCCATGTTTAGTTGGATCTGCAAGAAATTTATACTCGCTCCTGGCTCATATGCCAGTGATTTGCCAGGTCCAATCAGCCAGTGTGACATTCACCCAACATGAGTTAGTCTATCGCGGCGCCCATATGTAAAGACCCTTCAACCGTTGGCCCAACGTCTTATCCTTTGCACTCGGTCTTACACGCCTCCTAAGCACCACAATCCCCCACTATCAACCACAACACCCCTTCCCAACACCCTTGTAATTCGTTCCCGTTCCTCGACTTTATCCCAGCAGTCTACTAGCTCGTCATGAGCACCAGAAACCAAGTAGGTGCTCGCCAGCCTCCCTCATTCCGCACACCGCTAACCCCCCATCGCAGCCCTCCCTCCTCTGCCTTCCACGCGAGATCCGGGAGATTGTCTACGTCCTCGCTCTGCCCGTAGTAGAGGAACCAAATGCCGTCAGCAACCAAAACAACGACTGCACCGTCTCCATCGCCGCAGCCAGCAATAGCATATCGGACGAGCAGCCCATGCTAAAAATCGACCTCGTTAGGGGCGAAGTTGCGGACCACTTCCCGCCCCTGTGCACCGTCTCCAAGCAACTGCTAGAGGAAGCGACATCCCACGTCGTCCGCAGACTCACTCTGGTGCTGAACGATAGCCCTAGCGACATCATCGCCCTAACCAGATACCTCGATATCGTTCCTATCAACGCTGCATTTAACGCCATCCGCCACGTTCACCTTCGTGGAGGTGGGATTATAACAGGTGGCTCGCCATGAACTATGCGTGTCGTCCGACAGGGGTCAACACTGATTTTAAGTTCCTTGCGCGCTGCTTGCAGCTTGAGTCTCTCACGCTCGACCTACGCGAGACCAATTGCTGCGTCCTAGCCCAGATCAATGTCGGTGATATAGATGTTCGGCGCGACTGCAATGAGACGATGGATGATTTCGATATCAAGGGGCTGTTCGAGTGCCGTAGCTTGAAAGAGGTACGCCTGCTTTACGAGCCCGTGAGGTTCAGAGAGTGGGGAGAGAGAGAGGATATGAAAAAGGGACGCCCTGTTCGGCGGATCAGCTGGGGTAAATATATCTCGAGCAACGTGGTGGAATGGATGCAGAAGAAGTTTACAGGGCGAGGTCTGCAGACACGGGTGGTGAGCAAGGCTTGGGATTGGAGAGGAGATAACTGTTCGTGCAGTTTTACCGAACAGGAGGGGTCTGTTGGTGAGTGTGCCTAGTAGTCTTCGTACCCTGGTATCGAGACGTCAAATGGGCTATGTAAGTACTCTTCTTGATAGGTATTACGATTTTCAGACATGGATAACGATGAAGAGGCGAACGCAATGCGATTTTTACTACCAAACCTTTCATCTTTGCACTTCAAATACCACTGCATGGGGTGGACCTTCCAGGTTTGTATTCTCCAATGCGATTTCTTTGACTGGCCGAGAAAATGTTGGCTGGCGGCCTCCCTACACTGCTATTTGGACAGCAAAAGAGGACACCGAGTACTTCTATTCGTGAAGAATTAATTTCTAAGACTCGGACAACGATGAAAAGTCGGATGCCTTGCATTTCCGGCTATCGACTGCATTGCTTCTGCAATATCATTACCACTGCATGTGTACCTACAGGCTTTCCTATCTTCGGATACAATCCTTTTGGACGAATGAGAACTCGGTGGCCGAGATCCCCCCTTACACTAGTATCGGGACGACAAGAGAGTGGCCCGAGTATGTTGATTCATCGCCGAACGGTTTTCCAGACTCTGAAACAACGTAAATACATATACATTGCATGATAGATCAAGGCTTGAGCTGCTGATGGCTTCATATCTGGGATTCTCCAGACTGTGGTGGCAAGTTAACGAAGTAGAAGTCCCGTCGAACTAGTTCATAACTACTGGGTGTCTCGGGCACTGGACACGATGAATTGACATATGCATTACATGTTGAACTATCTTTTAACTTGCCACCTGTACTCTTTTTTGCCACCGCCTGGGGTGTACCTGTGGGCTTTCCAAACTCCAAATATGTTACTTCTGACAGCCTAGGAAGCTTTTAGCTGGGGTCCCCCCTGCGGTGGTGTCAAGACGGCAAAGTGGAAGTCCTGACCGCATCCAATTAGGACTAATAGATATCTGGATTACTAGATCTGAAGAGACGACATATACATTGGATATTAGACTGTCGTTGCACCGCCACCTCTACTCTACTTTACCACTGTGAGGGGTGCACCTGTGGGCTTTTTTTACTCCACACACATGCTTTTGACTGATGAAGAACCTCTTGACTGGGGTACTCTTTACAGTGGTGTCAAACGAGCATGAGAAGAGCGTAGGCAGCGCTATATCAGTGGGACCCCAAAGTCATGGCATATCATAGTAGCCGGTAGCAGCATGTATCTATATCCGTCCTATATCTAGCCCTCTTCAAGGCTGAGTTGCGTGCAGGCCGTGAATGGGGTTGCTATCATTTTCCCGCCGTAGATTCTTCCAGATCTTCGGAGCCTCCATAGTGCGGCCAACAGTGAAGAATTTCAAGGCTCATATGACTCAATATCTGCGGCATCTACGAGTGAAGTGAGGGGGGCACGGCTAAAGCGCCCACTCCTTCTTTTATCGAGCCCCGGGCCAAAACCTCAACTCTCCAGCAACACAGCTCGCGATCACGGTAAGTTTTGGAATCACCTCACAATGTTGCGTCCAATGTTAATACTAGTATCTTAGATCACAACTACCAGTACAACTGCGTTTTGAACCACCCTCCATATCCATCTCATCACCACCACTTCCTCCCACACCACCGACACCAGCCGCCAGCGCCAAAACCTCCACCACAACCGCGCCGCCCTACGAGCCATGTCGAAGTACCGGTGGACCGTGAAGACCCTAGAGCCGGAGGAGTACACGCCCAAGGGCTGGAAGTTCGAGATCAAAGAGGACCCTGCGTTCGGCGAGATCAGCGCGTTCATGAGGAACGGGGAGGACAAGGCGCGGGAGAGGATTCGCCTGGGTGTCAGGCTGAGGGACGCCAGGGGCCCGCCGGAGGTGGCGGACAAGGAGAACATCGACCCGAATATTGGCACCGAGGAGGGCACAGAGGAGTAGAGGACGTCGGCTGGAAGATCTGGATGGTAGCTCCGCGCGCGCACCCTCTGCCTCACAATTTGAACTGCGCGGTCTGCTGCTTTTGCGACATCTGGAAACGGACTCTTCTTTCTTTGCATAGTGACTTGTCTAATCTTCTCGGCACATTCAGATCTTTGGCTCATACATCTTCTCATCATGCTCAAGTAAGTAACACGTCTTCTCTAACCTACATCAATTCATCTGCCCTCTTTCTTATGATTGTATCAATTACGCCTCTCATTGTGCTTTTACTCCGGCTTGATAGAGCACGACTTGGCCTCCTCGCGAGCTTGTCGTATATACCAGAAGCCTAGATCGAAAGCCGCCACTTCTTGCGGGAATGGTGGCTACGTCGCATGGTGCCCCGAGGGTTACTCATTCCCCCGGGGGGTCGGTGACGGGTGAGTGGCAGATTAGACCACTCCACAACGGAATCACGGATCACGGCTTGTTGCTGTGACGGCCGTTGACTGGGTGGAGTCTGGCTCATACATTTCCATTCTTAGATAGATTCGCACAGTGATAATTACAATGTTGATCATGTTCTTACTCTTCGAACTTTGAGATATGCGTCTTCTGTACACTGAGCGCTTGCTTAGCTGCCTTTCTGCGTGGCCGTCCTTGTGATCGCGTTGTCGAGAGCATAGCTAAGAGGAACTGCCTCCGGTTTCTTCGAGACGAAAGCTTCACGTCTTCGGACTGTAAGCCTGAGATTCTTCTACGACTCCATGGCGGCAGTGCCTGCGTAGCAGCGAGTCTGAGCGTCTGAGTAGAGGGTTGGTCGTTGCTTTGCGTAAAAAGTGATCGGCTAAATTGTCTAGCTCATACTCTGTCCAAACACGTCCAGCCATCCCTGCTGGTGTCGTACAGGGAATGAATGTAAAAGTCTCCATCCCTTCACCCATCGCTGTCCTTGCCCGCCCTTTGCCTCCAGCCTTCGGTCTGGACCTCACGGGTCGTTAGTTGGTAAAGGAATCTTAAGAATATCACCAAGTACACCGCAGAGTCCAATGCTCACCCATCGCAAGAGTGCAGAAGGCTGTGAGGAAATAGTTTAATAATAATATGCGCGGATGCTTCCTATAGATGAGCGAGCCAGACACCTTGTGCGCCAAAACAAAGCCATTCATGACGTATCGTTCCAGTCTGCTGGTGTGTTCTTGAAGTTATTATTCTGGCGTGGTCATTTGTTGTGAACCTCGTAGAGAAACGATCGTATTGGTCTGCTTCACGACAGCCTTTGACCCTAAGCAAGTTCACGGGGAAGCCATATCGAGAGCCGCAGAGTCTGGACGCTGCGTAGTCGTAGATCACTTATCAATATCGAGATGCGAGTCACACTGGAAGCAGAAGAAAATGTAATCCGAGAATCGAGCATTCAAATTGCTATAAACTTGATACACCGAAGAAGATGTACGACCCAGCAACCAACCGTCTAGGTGCAAGACTCCTAGCGTTAGTGAGCCAACGCCCCCAGCACAAAAAGGGCAGTGCCTGTTTAGCCGGGCTAGCTGGGGTGCGCGGTTATTAGTTATGCCCGAAGAATCGGCGATGGTTTCGATATTGGGCCTCGCTGCAGTATGCAGCCCCCATACGACAAGCTCGCGAGAAGTTCAAGTCGTAGGCGGGGGAGCCGTAAGAATAGCATTCACGTCACCGAGTGAAAAACAGAGGGAGCAGAAGGGAAGCGGGGCGAAAAGAGAAAATGAAAATCGTATATTGCGAAATATCGATACCCGAGGAGGGATTTACGAGCTGAACAACCATCCGCAAAGTACACATTTGCTGCGTTCACCTTGCGATCACGACGCCACTGCACCAGCACCCCCCTGATGCCGATCATTGGTTAAGCCACTACCAATGTCATTTTTCTAGCGTTGGGTCCCGTTCAGCGTCGCGGTTATCTTCCAGTCCCCGAAGGGACGGCGACGGTTTTGATCTTGGCTCAGCCTGCATACGACAAGCTCGCGAGGAGACCATGCCGCAGGCAGTGGCGCCGTCGTAGAGAGAAACCAATATAGAGGCGTTGGTGTAAGCATCAAAGGTGCTCGCGGAATGGGGTGAAGGCAACCACGGGAGATAATCGGAGCTGCATGAGGGTTAGCATGATACTGCAATAATGACGAAGGAATACCTAGGGATGCAAGCGCAAAACAGCCCTGCCGCCGAAGCCTTTCCAGTGGCGCGCCACCTTCTCCCAGGCCGTACGGCTACAGTACCGCTCGATTGATCGAGTCCATGGGGAGATGAGACCCGGATACATTTACTGCCTTGCTCAACAGAGACATTCCATTCTTCTAGCGCCATTCTCAGTGTGGAACCCATAGCCAGCTCACTCCGGCGAAGTAGCGACCATGATCTAGGCTCGTGCCCATATCAAATGGTTTGTCCATGGGTGAAAGGCGAGACGTGGGTAGCTAGGCTGAGGGGGAAAGCTGTGTTGCATGATGCTTGAAGATGGCCCAGAAGGAAAATGGATTAGTATCGAATAATAGCCATTGAGAGGGTTTTAGATTTGTATGAGCCAAATATACCTGCCGGCGACAACAATCCCGAAAAGCCGTTCCAGCGCCACAGCATCCGCTCTCGTGGGCCATGTGCAAGCGCCGTGGTTGATTCAGATACACGGACAGCACGTCTCGGAAAAGACGGCGGCCTTGCTCTTGGCTTTTGCGCATAGTCCAATGACAGCGCCATAGGTGAAGCTAAGTCGTAGGCAGCTAAGCCGACGTGGAAGATACAGCAAATAAGAGTGAAGGAGGCGAGAAGAAGACGAATTAACTGAAATTGATGAATCGCATACCAGACATTCACCTGAGTTTGTATGAGTCGAATAACCTACCGCCTAAGCCTTTCCTCGGGCGGGCCACATCCACCAAGGCCGTACGGGTCCAGTGCCACTGCATCCGCCTCCGTGGAGCAGGCTTCCCAGGCCCATTCTAGCACTGTGGTCAATTTGGAGAATTCATTGCCAGCCAGGCTCGAGAAGAGATGGCGGCATCGCTCTAGGCTCTGGCTACCCCGACAGGCTCGTGAAGGAATTCTGCCACGGTTACCGGAGCCAGACTGGAGGTGATATGTGGCAGAAGAGAACCCACGGGCTAAGGAGGGAGGGAAGATGGATGCGAACGGGTTGGAGAAAAGGCAATGAGCAGAGACGGGAAGTGGCACTCTGTGACAGAGCATGGTACACGGTCTTGCCAGGTCTTCCTACTATCCTTCCTAACCTATCGATGCCTTCGCCGCCAGTGTACTTGATCATTTTGCCCACATTGTTATTCGTTTTGTCTTTAAGAGCAGTGTGGGTCTCGCCGGGAAGATGCTGCTGGGGTGCGAGAGGGGAATTTGGGATCAGACGATGGAGAGGCAGCGGAAATGAGCCGCGCTGTAACACTGGATCAGTCGGGGGCTTTGCAGGAATGGTCGATGTGGGTAGAGCGTGACGTGACGTACCTAGCGAGAGTCTCAACGTCTTTGCGCAATGTGAAAGTGTGGCTGTGAGCATCAGAGTTGTCTTGTACCTTTCTCCACTCATCCGATCCTAAAAATTAGAAATATTACTATGAAATCCCTTGGGTGAGATAACACTTGTTGCATTTAGTAATGATAGTGCATGAGCCCAGCATACCAGCATCAACATCCCCGGAGCAGATGTTGTTTTCGTAAGCGAACTTTGCTCATCCAATGAAAGCAGGATGATCGACAGGAACTAAGCATTGATTAAGCCTCCGACACAACCCACATCGTGGAAGCCGCGGATGCAGTGCTCAGCATCCGCAAAGTTGTGGTACTTGATGAAGCCGAATCTGAAAGCGCGAGTCACCCGTGTTACGTGGAGCGAAGGAAAAGTCACTCACCCTTTGCGGAGGATGAATTCTAAGTCGATGATCGGCTTCGAGCTCTGGATGTTCCAGAACCAGGAAATCGGTCAAACTTGGTCATTTAGAAGGATCAAACGCATCCTCAGGAGCAATAGTAGTGCCGGTGAAGACTCGAAGGAAATCCGACACCCCCAAACGTGAAGCCAAATCTGAGGCTGCGAGTTAGCAGCTGACGACTGTGAGTATGGAAAAGATGCTTACCCTTTGCAGAGGCTCGTCTTCAGATCGATGATCGACTTCGAGCTTTGGATGTCGCCAAAGCCGGACACCTAATCATGAAACACTCGTTGCACATCTGTGTGGGAAAGCGTGGTTAGTAAACTGTTGTCCTGTGACGCTGTTAGCACGTCCCTTTGCAATCCTCTGAAAGTGCAGGCAGGAGAAGTGAAAGCGATAATTATGTATGACGGTATCTTCTGCAGAGTACTACGGGGAGGTTTCGTACGATGCCCTTTTACGATACGCAATGAGGTGATCGGCCCGGAGGCCCCTCTTCTTCTCGGCGATGAGCAGAGGAGACCAGCACAGCACTTAGGTTCTTCGCCGAAGCGTAAACACACCATGCTGGCGGACCCTGCTGTTCGACCGGACAGGTGCATGAAGAGCGTTATCTGTCCGGAAGGCTCGGTGCCTTCCCAAAAAGTCGAGATTCGCATCGCCTCATGCACAGAATCTCTAAATGGGAGGATTGTAGACGAGTGTAGACAAGGGCACAAAGGGGAGGTTTTCGATGACGCGAATTTGGTAGAGGAGTGAGATAGCCTGATTACTTACTTCCGATACCTGATATTGATGGTCAGCCGATGAACCACTGAGAAAAGATTCAAAATGGGAACAGTGAGTGGGGAATGTCCGTAACGTAAACACCGAGCGGCCAAAGACCTCGCGCCGTCAGATTTTCAATTACGGTTTGCAGTCGAAGAACAAATTGTTACTGGCCTTGAATGGAAGTCTCTTTGCTCAGAGAAGCGGCGAAACGACCTCCAATTGAGATAGAGAACGTAGGCATGACTCTACCTCAACTGGTCGTGGCCAGTAGTGTGGGGCTGTATTCAAGAGTGCAGAGTCTGTTGAAAAGTAGAATAGCTTACCAGCTCAAGACGTGATACTTGATAACGATTACTAGCTTATAAGTCAACAAGAAAACCTTCGAAATGGGAAGAAAGAAGGGTAAATGTCCGTAATTGAAAACACCGAGCGGCCAAGGACCCCGCGCCGTCAGTCATCTATTTACGGTATGCAGTCGAGAAACAAATTGATCTTGGCCGTGAACGGAAGTCCCTTTGCTCCGAAGAGCGACGAGACGACCTCCAATCGAGATAGATAAGGTAGGCTTGACTATAGCTCGATTGGTCGTGGCCAGTGACGTGGGATCGCATGAAGGAGAATGGGGTCTGTGGGGAGGAGATAGGCATAGTTTACCAAGTGAATGTCTGTACTCTTCGTTAACTTATTCCTTTTTTCCAAGTCAACAACGTGAGCTTGAGATCAAGTCGGTAAGAAGGAGCATGTACGTGGCCTTTGCCCCGAACGGCGAAGGACCTCGCGCAACTCGGTAGCTCTGGCCGATGGCCCACCACGCCTCGCAGTCGAGGAGCAAGTTGATCTTGGCCATGAGTGGAAGTCTCTCTGCTCCGGGGAGCGACGAGACGACCTTTCATCGAGACAGAGAACAGAGTGATAAATCTGCCCCGATTGGTCGTTGCCGGGAGTGAAACGCTCATAAATTTCGAGGAATGTGGAATGTACGTTGATGAAGGCAATTGAGGGTTAACGAGCTGAACATACCTGCAATTGATGTCCGAGAATGGAGTAGTTCTCGCTTTACGGTCAGAGCTCAGAGAGGTGCTCCATCGCTGAGGAGACTCAGAAGGGAGTGACTCCGTAATCTGAAGCCTTGTACAATATTCAGTGAAGTTCAGCAGGTCTTGGAAATAGCGACGTTAGATGCGATGATATTCGGAGCAACAGGCGTACGTACGACAAGAGGCCGGAGACCTGCTAGAGGCTGCTTCATCCGCTTCACCACCGGCGCAGCTCGATAGCTGTACCAGGCCATTTCCTTGTGAAACGGAAAGGAGGCGCTTCCATTACCTCAAGAGGCCAAAGTAGGACGAATGCGGTGGGCGCGAAGGGTGACAGAAGATGGCGAGTTGTTGATATGTTTTTGAAGGAGTGCGGGGTGTAAGAAGACGCGGTTCGTTGAGAAACAAAACATGAGCGCGTACGCCAAGCCACGTCACGTGTTTTGGAAATTCTGCCCACAACACCAGTTCGTCAGCGCGTCGCCTCCTAGACTTCCTTTTCAGCCAACAGCATCACGCTAATTCACACACATAGCCTTCCAACACTCACAAATTCACTACAATGGCTACACGCGGAGGCCAGAAGGGGAAGGGCAAGAAGGACGAAGCCGGTAAGCCTGTTTGTCACTTCAACGTGGTGCGGGAGTGTTCTAACGTGATCTTGGATCAGCAGCACCAGAAGTCCTGGAAGTGCTCCGGGACATCGAGGTATTCATCGCCGGGTACACCGCCCAGTACGCCGACCCGCATGCCGCTTTGCGAGCTGCAAGTAAGGAGACGCCGGTGGAGCTGAGGAAGGTGTGGGGAGACGTCCTCACCCTCGACAAGGAGCTGGAGGACTTGGAGTAATTACACCTCTTCCGCTTGCTGTAACCAGTCTCTCTGGCCGTAGCTAAAATCTGTACAGGAAGGAAGAGGAGAAGATGGAGGACGTGAGGGAGGACCTGCTGCGGTGGGTAGAGGAGAAGGCGGCGGAGGACTACATGGTCCCGAAGGAAGACGGCGCGGTACGTTTCTATCTATCAGACTCTTCCACCACACATACTGACACGCCTTCTGCGCAGCCTGACCTCCGCGTCGTCAAAGACTCCCCATACGAGGAGCACGCGGA
Source organism: Lophium mytilinum (assembly GCA_010093605.1). NCBI lineage: Eukaryota > Fungi > Ascomycota > Dothideomycetes > Mytilinidiales > Mytilinidiaceae > Lophium > Lophium mytilinum. The sequence goes on along the minus strand of MU004184.1, from coordinate 198,059 downwards.
GACGGTGGTCTCCCTCGTCATCAGCTTCTGCGGGCGGCGATACGCCGAGCACGTCCTCGCGGACGCGGCAGAGGAGGAGAAGGAGGAGATGAAGCCCGTCTTCTCGGGGAACGGCGCCCTCACGCGGCCATTGTGGCAGTACATGGCGGGGGAGCATCCTAAGGATGTGATGCGGCTGCGTCGCATGCGAGCCTCGATCAACCGGCGGTAGTGGGTCCTAGTAGCGCTTCTAGCGAACGGGGGCTACCGTCGCGGGGCTCAAAGGTGATGTAGTCACGGAAGTCCTTGGTGGTGCTCCCTTGGCCTTGTCGTGGGATAACTGGGTGGCGGCGGTACTGGAGTTGTTGTTTGCTTTGGTGGTTCTGTGAGTCTTGGACGTCTCCTGATCGATAGTAATTCTACACTATCAGGCCCCGTACAGGGTATCTTCTCTCGAACTAAACTTCCGTTCTTCTGCATGATTCAATATTGGAACTACTTTTGAGGAAGATCTTCACTCTACGTTTCATTCCCTTGATTTTTATCTCTGTATACGGATCATGGCTAAGTAAAAAATTTCCTAACGCTCTGGTAACGTCGTATGGGGGATCTCAATACCCTCCCGCCGCTCAGAATTGGATGTCGTGGCCACATAGATGTGAACTAGACATTGGTCAAAGGTATCCGATAATCTTGTTTATATCACATCACTGTTAAGATCGTTGCATGCTTATAGTCGTATTGGGTCGCGTTCAGCATCGTCTGGGGGCCTCAACATGCTTCCAGAATTGCAAATGAGATGTCAGGCTCCGAAATGCGCATATCAGATAGTCGGTACAAGTATTAGTTATTCGCTAGAATATCGGCCCACGGTCGAGACCGGGGTGAGATCGCATCTTCCTTTATCGTCGCTCGCCGTCGTCTGCAGGACCTCACCCTGCTCCCGGAAGTTCTGGTGGGATGCAAAGCGCCGTTATGCGGAGATTAGGTCACCGTGAGAAGCATTCCTCATTCTCTTCAATATCAGATAATGCCTCAGATTGATGTAAGCTCACATCGCGAAAGATCATCCATTCCATTCGTCTGTAGGACCTCAACATATCGCAAGAAGTCAATACAAAATGACAATCACATCGTTTACGGATCAGACAGTAATGAAACCTAGACTCACCTTGCATATCTTGGTCGAATCGACTCCATTCTGACGGTCAAATGCTACCGTCTGAAGGGCTTCAACGCACTCCTAGAGCTCCAGGCCAAATGTTCCAATCCAAGGAGTATGTATTAAACTATACTCAGAAAGTCGTGGTTGGTAGACATAGGTCACCGCCCGGGCGTGCCGCAGTCTTCGGCATTCCCCAAACCTTCCGTCAGAGCTCACTCGTTGCTTGCAGACAATGTTGAAATACAGATGGATTAGTTTTCTGTAGCTTCGTATCATTGGTCGGTCGTTTCTGCTTTGGCCCCCACGCCCAGAGCGCCACCATGCAGCTATTCTCAGCCTCGCAGGGCCACGTCGCATCCCGCTTCAGCCTCTCCGGACATCCCCGCACCCAGCCCTCAGGCTCATTCAATCCCTTCATTCTCCTCACCACAGTTACCGGGACCATCTCTTGCACGTCGTATTTTAGTGTTCGCTTCACGGATTGCCGCCGAAGGCCTTCAGTATCCCCTACGTCCCCAGAGCCGTGGAGGCTGCCGCCTCATCCAATTCAGCCTTGTTTGGGAGGGGCAGCGGACTTGAAATCTAGCTCCGATACTTCAGTCTAGTTGCGGAAGCTTCCTGGGGATCGGTCGTTCACTGTGAATTCGGCTTTGTGAGACCTGCTCAAGCTCCAACGTCTTCTATGCTAACCTTATCGGCTGTCGAGGCATCACAGGTCGTATTTCTTTGTCGCAGGCTCATACCCGAGGAACATCCTGAACCCCTCCGAGCTCCTTGAACTACTGAGCCCCTCTATACATTTCTCGCGGCCCAAATACTGATGGCATTGGCTGAGCCACACCGTGCAACACAGCCGATCATGGAGCTGGCGCTAAGCGGCTTACTCCACCGGAACGAGCCTGGAATGCGGAAGCGCCCTCGCCCTTATTCAGAAGAGGAAATCAAAACAATTTCAGTGGTACTGGCAACAGATGGGCATTATGAATGGAGTAGAAACCCTCGGGTCTACATCGCTCTCTATACCATCAACGAGGAAGACGAAATGGACGAATTCGTCAAGAGAGGCGTGAACGACATGTGTCTCCCGTATGATAGCAAGAGCTTCCCGGGAGCTTTCAAGACGGAAATTTTGAAAACCAGATTTCTCTATGCTCAGAAACACGTTCTGAGCACCCAAAATGATTTGTCCAGCGGGAAGCATCTGAATGTCCAATCATACTCCGACCTGAAAATCAGGATTGGAGATCGTCTGGGGAGAGGCGCCCAGAGCGCAGAGGTCCGCAAGATCTCCCAGAACAGTCAATGCTACGCCATGAAGCTCACGCATCGAGCAGCAATATTCGACACAGACCTGGAAACTCTTCGAAAGTTTGAGGTTGAGCTCCAAAGCGCCAAAAAAGTTCAGCATCATCACGTTGTTCGAGTTACCGCAAGTTTTACAGATACTGACTATTTTGGCATTGTTATGGGAACTGTAGGAGAGTGCAATTTGGCCGATTATCTTGTATCTCCTTCGCGGGATTCCAAGGTATTAAGGTCATTGTTCGTATGTCTTACATCTGGCTTAAAAGCAATTCACGGCGCTAGCCTGAGGCACAAGGATATCAAACCGGAGAACATTGTCCTCCGAGGCCACATACCATACTACACAGATTTCGGTCTTGCGTTCGACTTCGAGGGGTCAGGGAGTACAACTACAGGCGAAGCGCGAGGTTTCACGAGACATTACGCGGCTCCAGAGGTCAGAGATTCCTCACCTCGTAATACGTCTTCCGATCTTTGGTCTCTCGGGGTTGTTTTCCTGGAGATTGCCACTGTCCTAGCCCAACAGTCTGTTGCGAGGTTGCGATCGTATCTGAAGAATAACGGGACGACCAACTCACAGTACCCACTAAACCTCGAAGGGCTTACCAAATGGGTTAATATTATTCGAGAGGAAAGTCCAGACGATGCAGACGGTTGGTTTACCATCCCTCCACCAGGAAACTCAGATGATGCACCTTTCCGATGGATCGAGAGCCTAATTCAAGAGCAACCAAGACTCCGGCCAAGTGCGACCAAGCTGTTCAAGACCGTTGCCAAGGACATGAAGGCAGATTACACTGAAAAGTGCCTATGTAATCATTGTGTACAGGAGATCGAAACGACCCTGCCGATAGTACCGTTCATTCCCAGACCCGGTACTACGCCTTCCGTTGCCCTTACTACGCCCTCCGTTGCCCGTACCACGCCCTCCGTTGCCCGCAATACGCCTTCCATGGCTCGACCCAGTTCGGTACCTCCAATAGGGGCTCCGCCCTTCCAGAGAGCTACGGACGACGTAACTCTTTTGTACAACGTAGACTCAAATACTGTAGCCGATCGGCAGACCCACGGTTTCGGCGGTGGCGGCAAGGAAAACCCGTGGGTCTGGTCAGCCGAGCATCAAGACCACTATCGCGTTACCTATGAACAATGCAGTACGACACTTGCTCCTGAAAAGCGTTACGCATTTACTGATATCATTATAGATCCCGAGTACCACTGGTCGAAGTCTCAAAGATCCCTTCCATAGACTAGTCACGAGAGTGACGATGTAGGAGGCTGTTACGGGTTTACGAACCAAGTGCGGTGAACTGTCTTCCAATATACATTATTTGATAATTGCACGCATCACCATTTCGTATCAAATGTGCCAATCTCTCACTATAGCCATCTTCGCTAGATGTTCAATCTCTCCTCTACAAACCCACTATTTCTGTCTCCACATGTACGCCATCATTAGTTGCTCTCAGTATCCTCCACCATCAATCAACGTTGCTTGACCTCATCACCAGCCCAAAGGCACCCCCGCTACCCATCGGCCTTCTCGGCCACATGTGTTTCACCAACACCGCCGACGTGATAGTCTTCCCAACCGAGCTTCCAACTCCCATAACGGCGGCTGCAATTGCTTGTTGTTGCCTCCATGATGATGTTCCATAACAGCTTTGATCTCCCATGAGGTCCACGGATACCACTATTCGAAGCCCCCATGTGAGACCTAGCCTGCCACATTTGATCGACATGGTCAAGCTCATGCACAAGTTTACTGATCGAAAGACACGACTGTACTTTCCATGCATGGGCTCGCGTGTTGCTGTTCGAACAAACACACTAAGCCCTCATGGTCAGTCCAGCCACGCCTTTTTGATCACCCCAGTGTCCTCCTCTTCCTCGTCTTGCCCTGCCTGCCGAAGAAGGATTCTTGGAGCTCCAGGATAGTCTTTTATACCCCAGCAAGAAAAGAGTTTGCCGCGGCGGCTTAGTGGCACGGGGTCTGCACGTGTGGTCACGACGGAGTAGATTTCGGTATTGCTACGTGCTAAGCCGAGAATGTATGCTTCTAGCGTCTGCTTTCCGCCTCCGCGATAGCATGCTACCGGCTCTTACCTTCCCCTCTCTCGCCGGCCTGGTGTTTGCCATCGTTCAGTGAATTACTTCAACTGGCGTCGATCCTTCTGGAAGCCCTCAAAGTACCACGGGTACCACGTGCTTGCCTCCCTGCCGCCATTCCAGCGAGGTATAAAAGGCCCCCCAGACCTGCCCTCAACTTCCTTTCTCCAGGAATCAACCACCGCCCCCTCCATCCGGCGAGGGTGAACAGGTGGCCAGGGAGTCAAGGATATTAAGAGGCAGCTAGAATGTCTGCTGGCCCCTTGCGGGGAGGGAAGGATCAAACGAGCCTGCGCGACATGCTATGGTTCTGGGTGCTCTGCTTTGATAAAACTCGCCCTAGCTCTTTCCACGATGCCGTGGGTGGTGATGAAAATCCGTCCACCTCGATCCATGACTTTGTTTGCTCTTGCCTTGAGCAAACTCAGAGGCCTTTTTCCGGAATGTGCAGCAAAGCATTGGTCGATGTGCGTTGATGGAGGGTGTGGACAGCTGGCTGGGTGGATCCTGAGGATCAACGCATACAGAAAAAAGGTCCCATGGGGCTGGGTCCTGGTGGTGGAGATGTCAGGGAGGATGTTACGGGTGGTCCATCGTCGTACGCAGCTTGTCTGGGTTGGGGAAGGGCTTTTGGGTCTCTGACACCGTGATCGTGAGGTTCGAAGGGGTAGAACGGAGGAGGAGCGGTTTTGTTCACGCTGAAGGGGCGTTGCTGATGATGTCTACTAGTAGGCACAGAGCTCTTGGTCAGTACTTTTGGTAACACGGAAGACTTGAACGTCACTACTCTCGGAAAGCTCTGCAGAGCGCCATTGGACGCATGTTAAGAGGTTGGGGGCTCAAGGTGGTGCTCGTAATCGAGGCGCCGACGATGTCTTTTGCTTCCGAGCCGAAATAAGGGTGGTCAGCATCCTTCAGAGGGCATTCGGAGGATACATAGAGGCTTCAGGGCCCGTCGCGGTATGGGTTTGAGGCGGTTGTGGAGGAGGACGAGCGCAAGTCTCTGGAATGCCGCATAGCGGGGACATCGCCGCCTTTGGCCCCGCCCGCAATGGCTGCGTAGAGCAGCGCCCGTCCCTCACTGAGTAGACATCACGCCAATTCCCTACCTATACACGAAAAAGAGGGCTCTAGAGGCTCTAAACCTCCGCAACATCCTCAGCATGTGCATTCTCCGCCGTGGCGTGGATAGTTAATGCTCACAGGAAAAGCGAACGCGCTGTTTCTGTGCCATGCCTCACTGAGTAGGCAATGCGTCTTTGACCACTCAATATCTTTGTAAACTATAGATGCTAACTCAATTCAATCATGGCATTCTCTGCAGGCTGTTTAGCACTCGTGACGTTGATATAGAGTATGGCATTCCAAGGTTGGCCCTCGCGGTGCCATGGTTCACAAGCACGCCAAAATCGCCAGCGGAAAGCCAAATCGAAACGACCAACTCATAGGCATTAGTGTCCACTGTCTCTTATACTCTATTTAAAAATACAATGCGTACAGTAAGTGCCTAAAGAACTGAATTCCCCCGCCTTAAGACATGTTCTGCGGACGTCCCTGGTTTCTTTGCTTACCAGGGCGTCGACCGCTCCAGTGCACTGCAATCTTTGCTCAATGAGTCTTTTTCGCAGACCTTATCGGGCGCTCTCACTGCGAGTGACCTGCCGTAGCTGCTGCCGCTGTGGCTAACGGCAACCTCCGCCCCACTATGTTGATATCCAGCGCCTCGCCCCACCTCAACCTCACCTTCTACCTACCTCACCTCCGCCTTAACCATCCTCACCACCTCGCCCGCTCTTCAGGGAGATGGCAGACATGATCTTCGGCTTTATGTACGTTACTCTCTTCATCTGTTCTCCTCGTCCGCTTGAGCTGGCCCACTGCAGCCGGTCTTGTCGCGAGCCGCCCGCTGCGTCAGTGCCAGGCAGTCGACGTCTCTCAACCAAGCCTGCATGCTGACCACAACAACCCTCTAGGCCGTCAATGGGTTCGTTTCCTCCCCCAGGAAACTACTCCGGCCTCTCGCGACCATCTCCGCTAGCCGGGCTGACAGTCCTGTCGCCCCCAAATGCAGCCTTCAATTCTTCGTACGGACGGACGCCAGTAGTGGCCAATGCTTCCTGTGGACGTGAGAACATGCCGACCAACCCTCAATATGGACGAGTAAACCCAACAGGCAACTCTGCCTACGTCTATGTCCGCTGCATATCCGACGTACACCGCGTCATCGTTCGGCCCAGAAGTGGCCGGCCACAACGGACAAGCTCGCAGCTTCTATCCCAACGAAGACTGGGTGAGTCGCATGGGCGAACTTGACCTACCCAGCGGACACAGCAGACCCAGTGGGATCAGAGCTTTAGGTCGGATGCCGTCCAGTCTCCAAGTCAGCAGGTACCGCAGCACAAGCGTTTGTCGGAGATGACCGAAAATGAACGCTTCGGTCTCCCTAGCCTACTAGCCTTGACCCTACTCGAAAGCCTCCGTCGGTAAGCTCGGCTTGCCAAAGTGAGGCTTCTGCGTCGTCTTTCTCCGGTCCTCTTCTCTTCACTCCGTAGGAGAGGAGCGGTCTCGTCGGTGCGCAGAGCTCGAACAAGACTCCTTCTCCGTCATGCAGGTGAGATCGTCTCTGCCCTCCCAAAGATTCAACAGATTGCTGACTAGTAAGGTCCTTGTGCGTCAATGGACACATCTTTGTCCAGCCGATCAGCTGCGCCAACATGCCGTCAACGCTCTCCGCAACCAGAACCTTGTGGACGGATTGCTGCCTTAACACCAACCCTCATCCACCTTCCTGAGGCCGATCGCTTGCATCAGGCAGTCTAATTCACCCCACAATCTCACCTCTCTCACCTCCACAATGTCTTCCGTAACGTCTGAGGACGCGATGATGCTGGACGCGTCGAGCACCCCCACCCAGGCCATCAACATGCCGAGCAACGAGAATCTCATGGGAGGATTGGCTAATGTTCGCGAGGTAAGAAGAACTCACTTCACTTTCGCCTCACTATAGCGACTGCCTAGGAGCTTCTTGACTGACAACTTACACAGAAATGTTGGCGATCGAGAGATTTGGGAGCACGCGGCAACTACCCTCAGATTCTTGGACTCGGAGGAAGGATTGAGGTGCTTTGGGCTTGCCGTTTTCGTTTTCGTTCGTAGCTTGAGCTTCAATGAAACCCTGTCCCCCTTCTAGCCCTCGGGCCCCTGCCGAGCGGAAGTGAGTGATCTACTTGCGAATGACAACGCGGCGTCTATCCAGCCCGCATCTCAGGTATGTCTCCCTCATCAACCTTTCAGATCCATGCTAACCCTTTCCGACGCTTGTAGGAAGTCTGCTACCGCGACGCCAGCAACAGCGACTTCCACTTCCCACAGCCAACCGACCAATACGTGCCCTGCCCGCCTCTCCAAGCTTCGCCGTCAACATCCAGCACCCCCGCTCCACAGGTCCAGACTCCGGGTGCCTTTGGAGGAGCATAATCGCTTGCAGGAAGTGAAGATTTTCCGAGCACGGAGATCTCACCGTGGTTGGCAAGGAAGATGCCGATGGGGATACTCTCCTCGAATCGGAGTGTCACGGACCTGATGTACAGCCTTTGCCTTGAGCACCTCCGCTCTTGGTGCTGACCCTTTGAAACGTTCCGGCAGAGCTTGGTTCTGAGGATGAGCCGGGAGATTGCCGTCACCCTCATGTCGCGACTGGCGGTGGCACAAGGTCCTACGGCAGTGGGTGATGAAGGACCCCGAGCTGCCACAGCCAATCCGCATCTCGTAGCAATAGGAGCGGGGTCGGTTCCTCTTCTTCGACGTGATGAACTGGCGGCGGGAGTGGGTACGTCCCACCAAGCCCACGTATCAATATGATGTAAGTCCACTCCATCTCCTGCTTCTAACGACCTACTAACGACTGTCGCTAGATCACCATCGTGAGCCAGAACCCATGTTCCGGTCTGCATCGTGAACGACAAGAACAGGGATACAGCGATGCTCGTGTCTAGAAACAAGTTCACCTCTCGCCCTCATGTTCCAGTCTACATCGTGAACGACAAGAACATCGATGTGTAGCGTCGTATCAAGAAGTTGTGTGATGGTTGCTGTGCTCCGAGCGCCTTGTCCTCTGTAACCCAGCAAGAGCAAGCTATGGGGTTCCTACAACCTGAAGACCGTCCGATATGCGGTGCGCTCGCTCTCCTACGTCTCCATCCTTAACCAGAGACTTATTCGAAAGGTGGTGCGCTCGCTCTCATACCCTGTCGGTCAACAAACAAGGAGTCGGTTTCGCCAAACCCCAGCGCCCACTGCCCTGGCCGCGTTCCTACAGTCAACTCGACCCCTCCCTCTGAACACCCCAGTCAAGCCGAGCGTTCGTTGTGCGCCCCACCGGAATCAAACCAATTTTCGAAGCTTACTAGAAGATACCTCTGCTAGCTGTTGGAAACTCTCCCGCCGCGATATCGACAACAAGGACCGAGCTCGAGAGACAGCCAGCTCAGACCTGAAGGACGCCATCCCAGCACTCCTGGAGACTATTCAGTCTGACATGTTCAAGAAGGCTGACTCTGACTTCGGCGCCCACCGAGTCGAGATCAAGAACTGGAGAGAGCCCGATGCGTTTAGCGATGAGCTTTTCTTGATTTCCGTTCGCGGTAGAAGGGTCAGGGAGTCTGGGTAGTTGAAATCGAAAGCTTTCTCTCTTAGCCCTCGGGTGCTCCTTGCATCGTGACGGCGCGACTCGAATTGATCACAGGGACTTTTTGCGTAGGCGAATGAAGATCGAGTTACATTCCAGTAGGTCCGACCGCTCGTTTTCTCAACATCCAGCCGTACTGACACCACGTCTATACCAGACATTCGAAAATACCGACTAGACCTCCGCTAGCCCCTTCCTATCTTCCGACCCTCTACCCTTCCAACTCTCTACCTTCCGACCCTCTTCCTCATATCCACCCTCATCATCCAAACACAGTCCGATTCGATGCTATCCGTCACACAGCTGGGAAATTGCCAGGACATTGTCGTCGGGAAGAACCTGGTTGACGAGAGGAGGCATACGGGACAACATCCATCTGAGCGACGTGGCCTCAGCACGGTCTTAGTCATACAATTGGCAAGGGCTTCCACAGAGAACTCGTGGTGTTGAGCTACTGTGCAGACTCAACATCGCTCGGCGCCTCAGGCCAGCTTCGGTTGCTGACTCGATGCCGTCGGGCGATGTAAGCCAGCTCGGATGACCACACCACTCCCCTCCGGAGGCCTCTCACAGCTCTTCTTGACACTAATCTGTGGTTAGATGGCCATGCCACAAACGCCAGGCGTCCTCTCGTCCTCTCTCGACTTTCGACTGCAAATCCCCTCCACTACCCCGCCATCGCCACCCGCCGCACCACGTCGACATCAACATCACCAACCCCTCTGAGGTGCATCGAACATATGTCCTCTCTCTTTTTCGACTTTCTCTGAGCTCTACCAAACCCTGTCGTGGTGGGAGATGTGGGTCGTCTCTCAAGCGCTTCAAGAGACGACGTTGAAAATTTCCCCATCGAGCCAAGCGCGAACCACCACCGTCGCGCAGCGTCCACCAATCACGATTATCTCCACGCCCGATGGTCTTCCTGATATGGATGCCAGCAGCGAGGGGCAAGTAAAGACCGCAGGAAACCCCCCTAAAAATTCGAAATCGCGATAGAACGAGAGGATGACCCCGCAAGGGTCTTGGGGATGCCGGTCTGGCTCCGGTGGGGATCTCGACGGCTCAGCACTTGTGAGCGCCAAAAGAAGCCCGTAAGTCTTCCCCAATTCAACATCTTTGCGATTTGCATTGTCGGCACCACTCCGTTGTGGAGTTCCATCTATCCGACTCGGCTTCCCCATAGCCGAGCTCTCGACGGCGATGCCAAGATTGATATCCCGTCTTGCGTTTGAGGCAGATGTTCACTACTACGGTAGTTCCGGTCATGCCACTTCGAAAGAAGTAAGAAGCACTCTGATCCCGCGCAATGACCGTGACGCTTGGGCATGATCCCCGACTCCTAATTGCATCCGTGGAGGATCGGAACCAGTATCAATGGACGCTCGGCTCATACATCCACTCACATGAGCTCAGGTTTTTAGCTGCGATACAAAAATTCTCCTCTTGTTATCGTTGTTAACGAGGACCAGATCCGTTTTCTCTCGCAGCTGACTCCTAGCTGGGGGCGCAGCCGTTCTCCGCAAAGTACGTACCGTCTCCCCTTCATCACTGCACCTCCCCACCCCCCCGCTACCAGGATGACGGCCCTCGGGCCAACAGATACTGCTAAGATGACTGGGATTATTCTGCCCTGCGCCTTGGCGTTGACCACTACATGCGTTTCTGGTTTGGGGTCACCTGAACAGCAGTAAACCTAGTTTTGCGATCGTCCTGGCAAAGGTGTCAGAACCTGGTTATCAATGATTACAATACACTTGTCTGAATCGCGATACATCATCACATCTCTTCAAGCAAGCTTTCACATTGCGAGTACATGCTGACTTCGAGATCAATGCAGGACTGTCCGCCTGGGGGGGTAATGAAGATGCGAGAGCGGGTGCAGGCGTGTGGGTCGAATGGGGCTGTTTGAAGGGAGGATGCTCTTGGATAGAAGAACACAATAGATATCTGACTGTATACTTCAACGTGCTCGTGAATCAATCGTGATATGAGTGACTTCAACGGGAACGCCTGAACCGGGCTGCTTCAACCGTGCATGTGACAGCCTCTGCAACACCACCAACCACTCCCGGTCAGGCATGAGCAGAAACACCATCCTGCTACTGGCGACATGGTTGAAGAGGCAAGACTACTGCTCTTGCACCCCTCAAACTCGAATCGGAGTGACTCTAAACTTTGTGTCTACCCACAAGCCGTCACGTGCTACCCCAACCGGCACCAACCGGCGCAGCACAATCTCAGCTCGGCCACAGTGAAGTGGAGCAGCAGGCAGCACGTCACGTGTTGGCGCCAAGGCGCTAGTGCGGGGGCTGCCTTAAAAACTTCTCACGCCCAGCTCAACCCACTCTTCTTCCTTCATCACGACACGACACAACTGGGTGCGGTGCCTACGGGCCATCAACTGCTGCATTGCAGTTGGTTATGGTGTGTTTTTTTCTTGTGGGGGTCGGGAGCTGCGGGCGGTACGTTCACTCCTTCATCACTCCTTGTCGACGATGCTTCTCATCTCCGCAACATGGCGCTGCTGGTCGCTGTCGAGGACAGTCATCAGCACCATCCAACAACGCCATCTTCCACTCTCCTCTCTTCATCATGCTGACATTCGATCATCAGGCTCCTGACCGCCACTGGCGAAATGTCAGTTTTGAAATGGAGCGGGGTGCTCTGCGGGAGGTAAGTTCACTGTTTCGTCATCATCTTTTCACTTCCTCGACACACTCGTCCTCGCTCTCCTTCACCACAACCATCAAAATCACTGCTCAGCAAGATCCTATTCCTTCCCTTTCACTCCATCTAACGTCTTCGCTCAGGCCCCGAGAGGCCCGCGACAAGGCCGGTCTTGCCGCCGTATCTACAGCATTCGCGCACCTTCGACCTACGCACGGAATACCAGGCTGGCAAGCTCATCATGCGGAGCCGCCTCCCTTCGGCTCGAGCGCTTTGGCCAACATCTGTGCTGCTCTTGAAGTCGAGCCAGTGCCGCTGCTCCTTGACCGTCCGCGAGCGGGTCTACAACCATATCCTCTGCGACGAAGGCAAGACCATCCGGGTCAAGACCAGTGGTCGGCTTTGCTCCGGCCTATTCTCCTGCGGCATCAACTCCTTCGGCATGTCCGTGGCGGCATCCGGGACGCGTTGAGATTTGGAATTCGCGCTGGCGACAAGGCAGTTTTTCAGGTACGTCAGCCCAACGACAAGACTATTTCACTATGGCATCACTAACTAAAATGCACAGGCCGAGAAGGACCGCGATACTGGCCGTAGCCGTGGATTGGGCTTCGTGCGCTTCTCCCATGTCCCGCTGGTCATTTGCGATGGTAATCATGGGTGGAGCTGGCTGGTGCGGCGGAGGAGATGGCCTGGCAATGGACCATTTTTCAGGTACGTCGGCTCACACGACAGAACCACCTCACTGCAGCGTCACTAACTGAAAGACAAAGGTCAAGAAATTTCGGGTCGCCCGAGTCTCTCCTGCGGCGAACTGGTACGTGATTTTCTCTTCTTCTCAACCAACACCTTCTCTTCCTTCCTCATCCCCCCCACCCGGCATCGCCCCGTCGAAAGTGGTCGGCTTCCTCTTAGCCTTCCACAGACTCGGGTGCCGGAGAACAACGCAGGCTACGTGAGCAGCGGATGTGGATGGCTCGACGGAGTGTCATCCGGACTGAGGCCATCGGACCCGCGCGTAGCTGTGACGCTGGAGAATGACCAACATCGTCGCACTTCTTGCACTTTCGAAATGGCACACAATGCAAAAGTGGAGCTTCAAATCCATCGATGGTAGTCTTATTGCCGTATCCGGGTTCTCCAGCTCATACACCTCATGCTGTCGTTCGCGTTCATTCCTTTCCACTTCAACGTTTCTGCTCTTCAGTGGCTCTTTGCTAACGCGGTTGCAGGCTCGGCTTCGTGCGCTTCTCCCATGTCTTGCTGGTCACTTGCGATGGTAATCATGGGTGTTCCTGCTGGCCATTTGCGATGGTAATCATGGGTGCGGCCTCCGGTCATTTGCGATGGTAATCACGGGGTGTGGTCTGGCCAATTGCGATGGTAATCATGGGCTGCCGTCCTGTTCCAGGTGGATGGTTCCTGCGTCTGGTCATTTGCGATGGTAATCATGGGTGGGCCGGGCTTCTCCGGATGGATGGGAGTGCCGGGCTGCTTCTCGCGGACGAGAGTGCCTCGTCGAAATACCAAATTCAACCTTGCTTTGTCCTTCCGTCATTTCACTTTGCATCTTAGAGCGTGATGAGAAGTGTTGATCGAGTTATCGTGCTCTGTTTAGTCTAACTTGCAATGAATGTTGTCCCTCTTCTAGCCGTCGGGCACCATGTGAAGCGGAAGTGATGCCGCGGGGTCACGGTCGGTCGTGGCCTTCTCCACCAAAAGTTCCACCCCTTTGCAGCCGCGCTGGACCCCAGCATACCAACGACTTCTGCCCCCTGTTTCAACTGCCTTTCACCTTCCTTTCACCTTCATTTTACTCGAGGAGCTACGCTCAAGCTCGAAAAGGTCTTGTCCAAAACAATAAAGTCAGGGCGCCAGTAACAAGCAGACAATGGGACCGGAAGGCATTTCTTGGTCTCCGCGCTGCCATAGATACCACAGCAACCTCGACTGGCGATGCTTCCGGCCAAGTAAACACGCCAACTACGACATCTACATCATACTCATGAGCCTGGGCTGCATCGTCTGCATCACTACTTCGGCGAACCGTTCTCAGTACCACTACTCCGTCGGTATGAGCTCCGCCCCGTCCCCAACTTGTCGCAGAGTCGCTGAAACTTGTCCTTGGACCTAGGCGCCGAGTACTACCTACCCTGCGCACGAGTCTCCCAACTCCGAGGATGAGAAGATCGTGTTGGCATCGGAACAGAAACAAGCCATACTTCGGCAGCTTGATGGCGCCCCGGCTTACTTCGTCTCCAGCCTTCATCTACGGAGCAGCCACCTTGACACCGCCAGAGCAAGAACATCCCGCTCAGGGTTCGGAAGCCAGCCTCATCCATCGAAAATATATTAGCTGCCGTCAAAAACAAGCATCACACGTATTGGTGGGACGAGTTGAGGATAACGTGCGACACTGCGGAGAAGAATCGGGCGGGCAATGGGAAAGAGTTGGGCAGAATCGACGGCCCAAAGATCTCGAAGGCCAAGAAGCAGACCTTCCATCCTGCACATGTCTGTCTTTTCCCCGAGCTTCTGGACGCCTTCAAGCTAGCTGTTTCCGGAGGGGTCTTCGTGGCAGTAGACGCGGTGTTCCAAGCAGCTGGGTCAAGAACGGGATCTCTACCTGTGGCTCGACCGTCCTTGGACCTGTGATCTTTGGAGGCGACGACAGACACCAGCGGGCATCGCCTGAGAACGGTTGACGGATACCTCCACTGGCTATCCATCACGGATAAGACCTTTAACGAAGGCTGGTGCCGCCGCCCCACCACCCCAAACCCCTCCGCCGATTCCTCGATACCTCAAGTCCGGAAGACGTGCGACTGCTCCGCTGCCAGCCTACCTCCCTCCAACGAGTTTCTTGCCACTACAAAACCAGAAGATGAACGAACCCGCCATTGCCACTCCACGCCCTGCCTTCCGTCGACTCCTTCGATGCCGTAACCCGACCGAACGACTGCTCCACTACTAATCCAACCCCCCCGCCCCCCCGCTCCCCGGCCGAGTTCTCCGACACCACAAACCCCAATGACGAGCAGCTATATCACCGCATGGACGCTGTCGGGCAGGTATACAAGCTTGGACGACACTGGTGGACGACATCGCGTTCCCGGTTCGTGATTGGGAGACGACAGACCGCGGACTCTATACCCCTTGAGAGATGAAACGGAGAGCTGCTTCGGCTTGCGTTCACTGCCGTTACCTCTTCACTTGATTTCCGAGAGTGAATTTTCGTCTTCTTCAGTTGCCGTCGGTCTTTCTTTCAATCTTGCATCCTCAGCCAGCGCGTCCGCTTCGGCATGCACAAGGCCACGCCACGAGGTCCTCAACAACAGACGAGCCTGCCGGGCCAATCGACAACGCGAACAGCAGAGTATGCTTACTTCAAGACGTCGTGGCGGATGGGTCCTCAGCAGCCACATAATCGACCTCAAGCTCGAGCCGTAGACTGGAATATCAAAACCGCTGCCGTTTTCCAGCGCAAGACGTCGGATGAACACCGTTGTCGTCGCTGATGAGGCTTACTTCAAGACGTCATGGCGGATGGTCCCTCAGCAGCTATATGGTCAGACTCACCTTGTCGCCGTGAAATGAAACATCAGCACCGTTACCGGCTTGCTCGATGGACCAAGTACCAGCAGTCACATGATCGATCTCAGTGAAGACGGATGACTGGGGGATCAAAACCACTGTCGAATACCTCAAGCGCACGGGGACCGATGAAGTGAGTGGCTAGATGTGGAGATCGGTATGCTGGGTTACAAGATGGACACCAGCATCATGAAGAACGAGGTGGAGATCGGCATCATGGGTGGAACGGAAGAGGTGAGCGCAGCAAGGGGGTCCACAAGAGAGCTCAGGAATCCGTAGACGATGTTGACTTGGGCGATGGGCTCACGAGTCTGGAGAGCGAGCCCGACTAGCAGGCAGTGCCTACTCTCATTAAGTAGATATAGAAGGGCGAGGAAATAGAGATTTATAAACACGTGTATCTTTTTAAACTTCAGCATGCTCCTCAGGAAGTAAAATACTACAAGTGGGAACATATTCTTGTAGTGCGGCTCAGAATGCCTTACCCAGTTGCAGTATTGCCAATGTAAGGCACCGCCGTTGTTCGCCAGCGACGGAATGTCACATGACGCACCAGCTACTGTTATTGTATTTGCGCCAGCAGCGCGAGACGTGCAATTCTATCAGACGTGATCTAGTGAGGTAGAGTCACATGTGATAACTGCGCTGCCTATGACGTAGGCAGTAAACAAGCGGCGGAAGCAAACGGGCTCTTTCTAACAGTATATATTTACTACAAAATAAGACCCTCCGCCTTCGGGCATTTGGTCAATTTGAAACAACACAGAGAAGGTGTGCACTATCCCCCCTAACACTCAGCTTCAAAACTAATATCTGTCAGATTAGCATGGCCCCTGCACTAAGGATGACACGCTTTATCAAAGAGTAGCTTAAAAAATTTTTTTGTGTTTTGTTTGGCTGGATGAGGTTCGAGCCTCGCTTGGGGTGGGTTTTCTTTTTACTTTCCCCTTTTTTTTATCGCTACAGCGCTATCTACTAACTGGTCTACTCTTCTTGTCAATGAGAGAAATCTTATACTCACTATTATTTTGGTTTGCAAGTGGTATTAGGAGCGTCGAGTGGTGTTGCAAAATCGACCTTCGCCGCCCTGGAGCTTCATCCCCGCCTTTGCTGGTCAGCGCCTCCGTCCTTCTTACACACCACCACACCTCAGTCTTTGCACCAACATTCAGCATCCAGTGACAGCGCATCTCCAACAGCGCCACCGCCAGGCTGCCTAGCTGGCGACAGTGCAGCTCCTTCGCCTTCGCAGATGTCGCACCCATATGCTCTAGCGCAGATGGGCAAGGCTCAGCTCGGTACGCCCTCAGAGACGCCTCTTCCCACCGCCTTCCTGTCCTTAACAATCGTGCTAACAACCTGCAGACGCTAAGATTGAGCGCTGCCGTGCCCAAAAGCCCTAGCTAGGAACCAGCCACTGCTCAAACGCCAGGAATCAACGGAAGGATCATGGCTGACGGGCGCCTCAAGAAGAAGGCATCACTGTTCCCGCTCTCTCCGGCGGGGACAAAGGCAGTGGCAGGCGCTTCGGCCATGGGGGCCCTGATGAACAAGGAGGACACTTCGTCTCTCACTGTTGCACGCCAGACTTTTCACTGCTAGACAAGTTGTCTTTCACTACCGGAGGGCCTGCACTTCACCCCGGGACAGCGCCTCTTTCACTGCCTGAGCGCAGGTCGAGAAAACGCGTGTCCGCGCTGTTTGGTTGGCTTGCCCGCGAGAGGCAAGAGTCTGATTGCGCAGAAAGGTAAACCTCTTCTTCTTGGGTGCTACAGATTCATGTCACGTACCTAACGCTAACCTTGCTCTCTGGGGCAGTCGTCAGATACCTCCACTGGCTGTTCATCACCGCTGAGACCTTCAATGTCGGCCAGTACCACCGTACCGCCACCCCAAACCCCTCCGCAGAGTTTTTCGACAACACAAACCCCGGAGGACGCGGTTTCGTCGCGCCGCAGCAGAGGATGCGGTCACCGTCATGTGCAAGTGGTTCTCTGAGGACGGGGGCTGATTGCTATACTGGACGCGACCAACTTGGCCAAGGCCCGACGGTGGTGGATCAAGAGCAATGCGCCAGGGAGAACACAGAGACACTCCTCGTGGAGAGCAAGTGTGACGACGAGGACCTCATCATGAGCAATGATCGGGAAGCGAAGGCGACCTCGTTAATGCAGGAGTCCAGGCCGAGGACAGACGGATATGCGTTAGTGTAGTTGAATTGCTTGCGAGAGGCAAGAGTCTGATTGCGCAAGAGAACTGTCCTCACCTATTTTGTGCAATCTTTGCCGTGAACAACCTCTTGCCGCCCTCAATGTGACCAGTATCTTACCTGCGGCGTCGCACCTAACCAGCAGTAGTCGCCCCTACAGTGTCACGCAGTATTGCCTATCGACTACTATCCCCATTCCTATACCTATCGCAACAAGCTTGCCAATCGCAAAGTACTCCTCTATTGAGACCGCCTGACCGGACCGGTTCTGGAGGGCTCAATGCTGGAGTTTGTTATCCACGCCGCAGAGCGGTCTCGAAGAGCGAGACATGATCCAAACCGCACAGAAGTTGTAAGGACTCAATTGCATGAGCCAGTATCACTCTTCAATGAGATCCCCTTCCTAGTATTGCGTTGTGATAATGATGATAGAAGTAACAAATCACGTGCGCATGTCATGTGACCCGAAGCGAAATATGTCATCATCCCGACCCGCCTCACCCACGTAATACTCAGCATCCTCATGGACCACCAACCAGCCCTCGGTCGAGCGATGTGTTGCATCTAGCTCTGTCTGCACCTTGCTTCGCCGTTCATTTTTCGAGTTTTCTGCCCACCGTCTCCCGCTCTATCAGCATGCCTCACAGAAAGAGGCAGCTCGTCTCAGGCCACGTCATCATGCCATCTCCTTCGACTTCAGCCTCATCAACAGCGATCTCTCGTGCACAGAAAGCGTAGGTCGACGGACAGAAGGGGTGGGGTACCATTAAACCCGATGCTGACAGCACGTAGTCCGCCGTTGTCCGCCCAAAGCTCGCCGCTGAGCTCGCCGCCTACTCCTGCCACCGCTCTCCCAAACGAACGTCCTCTCTCTCAAAAGCCTCTGCAAGCGAAGAAATCTGCCTTCGAACAATCCTGCTTCGGATCCGCCATTGAACCAACGCCATGCTCCTCCAGCAAGACGTCCTCGAACCTCATTTTCTCTCCGAGACCATCCAGTCTGACATGTTCAAGAAGGCTGGCTCCGAGTACCGTGCCCACCAAGTCGGGATCGGCCCTGGAGCGGGTGGGACGACTGCCTTCTGGCGGAAACGTTGTGCTTTCCCCGCACTGCCACGGAAACAAGTGCGAAGACGAGATCAAAGACATGAGCGCCCGCAAGGACCAGGCATGGTCAAGAAAGCTGGCTCCGAGTACCGTGCCCACCATGTCGGGATCAGCCCTGGAGCGGGTGGGACGAATGCCTTCTGGCATGAACGTCATGCTTTCCCCGCATTGCCATGGGGACAAGTGTAGGTTCAGAAGCGCGGGCCGAAGCCTAAGAAAGAGCCCAAGCCGCCGAAAGAGAAGAAACCCCAGCAGCAGAAGAAGAAGACTGAGGTGGGTTACCTAAACCATCATACTATGAACATATGCTGACTGGGACACAGGGCGCCGCGCTCATTGGCATTGACGTGAACAAGGAAGTCGACGTAAGTATCCTCCGGCATGCGAAATGCACATTCACTTTACTAATTCACATCAGCAGCTTGGAGAATGGTACCAGCAAGTCATCACCAATGGTGGAACGACTTCCTATGATGATGTTGCTGGCTGTTATATCCTCGAACCCGGAAGCTACGCCATCTGGGAGTCTATCAAGGACTTCTTTGACAAGAAGATTAGCACCGTGAAAGTCAAGAACTGCTATTTCCCCATCTTCATTAGTGCCGATAACTTGGAGCGGGAGAAGGAACACATCGAAGGCTTCGCTGCTGAGGTCGCCTGGGTCACCAAGGGAGGCAAAGCAAAGACGCGAGTGCTGGCAAAGAAGCAGGCGACAACACAGCCGTTGACTCGAAGACCATGACGATGGGTGTCAAGACCTTGTGCATTCCGTTTGAGCAGCCGGTGGAGCATTGTTGAGGGCGAGACTAAGTGCATCGATCCGAACTGCACGAGTCTTGCCAAGTCATGGGTGCTCTTTGGTTGTAGCTACTAGCGGATCAGCATAGCGAGCGGTGTATGGACTTGGGAAAAGAGTCTTGTGTTCTCAAGGGCGTCTTTCTGATTGCGTGTATGCGGATGCAAGTGATTTCACGAATGTTCGCGGAGCTGGCCTTCCCGAGTGGTGGATCACAGCCAAAGATAAGCCTGTTCATCACAGTGCACACAACTTGAATTTGACATTCCTGTGAAGTTCAAGCTGTCGAATGTCTCTAGTTTTGAGCTTTGCAACACAGTGTATATAGCGTACAATGTACAATTTACATCTGCTGTTGGTCGAGGTAAGAACCATCCTCACGGGAACAACTCGGTCTTCCTCACCATGAACACAAGACCCTCACTTCTTCTTCGATAAATCAAGAATGCTAGAAGAGACCTGTCCATCGAAAAGACACGAGCCAGACTCCTCACGCTGCGAATCTGTGGAACTAAAGCATGGCGCTTACGCCTCAAGCCTCGAAATCCTTGACCATCCATCACTTGAGCAACCACCAGCTATACATGTTCGCCCTCGATACCGTTCAATCTCACCTCTTCACATCAATCAGACCGGCGCTGGTATTACCCAGCCGGTGGAGACGCCTGCGAAGCCCCTTTAGGCCGACTCGCCGACTTCCACCCCATGACAATACCCCTCATCACCAGGCAGAGCGGCAGTGAAGTCATGCATCACTGTGCAACGTCCAAGCTCTGTCAGAAGGGTACAATGCCGTCTTTGCCGTGTCCGTTGTGGGGCGATATCGGTTTCATATCTTCGGCGTGACGCACAGGTCAAGTGAGCTGTTTGGCCACGCCGCAAGCGGCGGCAGGAGCTCAACGTCACCCCGATAAGACCACCAGCACCAACATAACCAGGCAGCGGAAGGTTCAGGACACTCAAAGAGTCCTCGCCAGGGCGATGGCGTGATTCTTACCATTGGACCTTGTCTTGTTGCTCACTGGCGACCGCCCACCGCGACGCCGCTCGCCAGCAGTTGCATCTTGCTGGACTCCACGGGGATGACATGGCACTTCAATTCTTGCACTGCAGTCTCACACTAGCTCCACACGAGGCAAATTAGCCGCTGCCTTCTGTAGTGCCGCTCAAATCAGCCCCCTCCGCTCAATGGCATCCTCGGACGGCAGACCTCCACTCGCAATCACCGAACTTTGTTAACCTCCGCCACTGACACCTGGCATCGGCCGGTGGGAGGTGCCCTCAAGGTAGCACGAGCCCGATGTGGAGAGCTATCCGCTGCACTTTCCCCCCAACAGTGCTCAATGCTCAGTCACTGGCACCTGTAACTGGCCCCGCCTCCATCACCGGCGTTTCGTTGGGCGTACCTTCACCCGACACAGCCTTCCGCCTGCCCCGATGACGCGATATCAGGCTGCAAGATTGGGGGCCGGCGTCGGAGTGTGGTGGCCCCGCCCAGGTATATATTCTTGCCGTCGCCCACTTCAAACCATCCGTCTTCCACCAACCTTTCTCCACCAACCGTCTCCTCCATCAATCACCCACTTCAATCTTCCTCCATCACGACTCTTCCTCATCCATCCTCCTCATCCTCATTTGGTCAAGTGAGTCCTCCTTCCGTCTGTCTCATCACCTCTTCACTTCACCCGCCTCTGGTCGCTCTCACTAACACTCCCCAGTTGACCACAGCCGACGACAGCGAGGCCAAAACCGGCCCCGACCCACCCCAGTGGCCTTGACCTCCTCCGAGCCTCATCGAACTCTACGCCGTGGGCTCAGATGCTAGAAATCCCGGTCCTGCTCGGCCACCCTCTTCGCTGAACCCGCTCGACCCTCGTCTGTCCGAGTATGCTGTCAAGGTGGAAGATCACACGCCCACTCATCCTCCCATACTCGACCAGGCTACCCGGTACCGGTCCTTCGCCGCCGGTTCTCCGCCACCAAGGTTGCCTCCAGTCAAGGCGACATGTCGATCCGCCTGCATCAGCATGGCCAGCCTGGGCTTCTTCCTCACGAGGGAGCCGGGCTGGTCATGCTTGCGGGTATTTTCGACAAGCAGCAGGCTCGCCGTCCTCCTCAGCGTTCGTCCCCGACCACCCTCCAGCGTGCCTCACCGCAATCCATTCCACGCGTCGATGGCAACCGGGACACGCAGGCTGCGCGCCGCCAGTCCTCCTCGTGGCTAAATGACATTCAACCGCACCGAAAGGTCTCACGCAGCGGGGCCTCGCAGACCGGCAATTCCCAACCTCCCACCCCGGTTACCGAACAAGGCATGAACCAACCACGCGTTGGACCAGTCAGCTTCCCATGGAACGCGGGCGTCTTCACCTCAACCCGAGACGACCTACCCTCCTCCACCCCGCAATGTCCGCCGCCGCCACCACGGCTGACTCCAGTCAAGGCGACTCGTCGACAAGTCCCTCAGCATGGCCAGTCTGGGCTTCTTCCCCGCGAGGGAGCCAGGCTGGTCATGCCTGCGGGCAATGGTGCGTTTTTTTTCAGCGGCTTGGTCGGCCTGGACTCCTTCCCGGCGATGGAGCCAGGTCGGCCATGCCTTCGGGTGATGGAGCTTCTTGGGACGTGGCCGGCCTGGTCCACCCTGGTGAGTTTTCTTTCTTCCAACCTATCCTTCTTCCACTTCACCTGCTGACACTTCACCAGACAAGCACGGTGTATATGTTATGTCCGTGTGGGCCAGGCCGGTCACATTTCGATGGATGATGGAGTGGTTTTGTGGTTCCCGGGTCGATCCGGTCCCACCGGTGAGTCTTCTTCCTCCTTCTGGTCTATGCACTTCGCCTTACTGACCCTTTGGCAGCCCAGAGCACGGCGTATATGTTATGTTCTGGTGCGGTGGGCCGGATCGATTAGGGCGCTTGATGAGAGAGTGGCTTGGGATGGCCGTGACCGACCCGGATCACCGGTGAGTCCTATTCCAACCCTTCTTCTTCTCATCCGACTTCACCTTGCTGACGCTCTAATAGTACCGAGCACGGTGTATATGTTATGTGCCGGTGCGGTGGACCTGGTCGGTCACGGCGGAAGACGGGTGTGGATGTCATGGCCATGGCCGGTCTAGTCTGCTAGTGAGTTTCTTCCACTTCTTATCCTCTTTCAACCTCACCTTGCTAACCATCTTCTCCAACAGCGACGATCACGGGTAACCGTGCTCCGCAAGTGGGACCAGGCCGGTCATGGTCATGGACCCGGGTGTGGACGTCATGGCCACGGCCGGTCCAGTCCTCAATCACCACTCACAATATGGTGTATATGTTACGAAAAGACTCATGGGGACTGGGCCGGCCAAGGCTTCTAGCAAATTAAAAACTCTAAAAACTCCAATCTTCCTTGCAATCGTGATCTGCTGTGATATGACTGATCTTCGACTGAAGTCTAAGTGAGATGATCTTGTCCGTTGGAAGCCTTGGTGATGATTGCGAGTTGGAAAACGATGCGAATGGGAGTCGTATGGCCATGTCATACCCACGAAAGAATCAAAAGACGAGAGTTGCTAACGCCGGAAGCAAGATCACGAAGTAACAGCAGAGCATCGCGACACCAAGGACACTGTCCAGCTTCGAAATTTGTTTTACATTGTGACTCGAGTAGCAGTCTGTCTATGAAGAGTCGCGGTCCCTATCCAATGCCCTACATGCTCATCTCAAGCAGGTCAGACGCGGAGAAATGCCTCGCTGCTGGAGGGTTGAATTTGTCTCGCCATGTGCGTCTTCAAAATTTGTTCCCATCGTCACTTCAAAGCAACACCATCATGATCTCCCCCGGGCTTCACACGTGGCTGGGATCGGAATCTTGAGGAGCCCGACATCCTCAGCGCAGGAGGCAAAGGTCGCACGACCACCAGGGCGACCCCACCGCATTAGCATGCCCTCGCCCCTTTGCTCGTCTCTCAGGCCTCAAAATGCCAAATACAGAAATATATAGCCTCAGCTGCATCATACCATCTAGCTGAGGCTGAGAATTGAAGCGCGGGGATGTCGCACTGCGGTCGTTGGCGATGCTGCCCGCCCCTGAACACTAAAGGATGCCCGCAGCTCTTCTCCAACTTCAACCCGACCGCGCAGCCTCCAACCACTATCACCCACTCCTGCCAGGCCCTCCCACGAAGCATTACGCATGAACAAGGTACAATCGAGGCCGCCGAAGCCCGCCTACCCATTGTCCGTCTTAAGGCTGCCTCCAGCGAGCGGGAGAGGAGATCGAGGAGCGAGACGCCGCCACCGCGTTCTGTGAGCCCTCGGACCGGGAGAAGACAGCGGAGACACTCTCGGAGAGGGCGAAGACTCTCGGAGATCGAGGGTACACCATAAGACACGAGCTGGTGCTACAGGACCTCGAGCCGTTAAAAGATTGACTCCATTGACCCCACTGACTCCAGCTTTCAGGATGGCCTCCCTACCTTCACGAACTCCGCACACCTCCGCATTACGATACCGTATCATCTTTCTTAACGGACGACATCGTATACTTCCTGGTGGCTCCAGGGGACAGCGCCGGGCGCCTCTGAGCCTCTCTGATGTGGACGGAGAGGGCCAGCGGCGAGCCTCATATGACAACGGAGGGACAAGGGCAGCCCACAACATCGAGCGGCTGCATGTGAAGAACAAGAAGGGTGAAAACATAACCTGGAGATGGCCTCCTCCACGGTAATATCCTTGAACCCATGGGCTTCAGGTCCTTTGGCGAGGGCCTTGGAAGCTGGCTGTCTAACACACTCCGGACCCAAATTGCCTATCCCTTTCTTCCCTCAGGCAGTACTCCAGATAGCCAAAGAAGTACTGTATCTATAATGTCTGCATGCATTGTGAACACCCTCATTGCCCTTGCGTGAAGCCCTCGCCACGATGCAGCTCACGATACCGCTGCCCCTCAACACCAAAGGCCGCCCCACGATGCCCGCTCCTCCTCTCCAGACCCCTCCCCGTAGCCCAGCACCCAGCCGCCACGGCAGCCCGTCTTCATCCAGCGAGCGACAAGCCTCTCATCTACCTACCAACGAGAACCCTAATCCTCTCCGCCATCGCCCCGACGCCCCTGAGCAACCTCAGCGAAGAAAGCCATTCGAGAAGTGACCCAAGGCTCCCGCGCCATCTCTACAACCTGCCCCACCAAGCACGGCATCCTGCACACCCAAGGCATACCAGCAGAGCAACAAGAGAGGCCACGCTATCAAGCTGAAGCCCGCCGAGACGAAGAAACATGATGATTAGAATCTCCAAGACTGGCGGTGAGGGATTCCCGTCTCAACCTTCGTCATACCCCCCGCAACCTCTCCTCCGCCACACGTCCTGCTCCTCTACACGATACTCCAACCCACCTCATGCGTTTCCATAGCGGTATCGGGCTGCCAACCTCATCGCCATGTCGTTGCCGGAGCCCCGAGACGAGAGCGTGGATGGCGGAGATGGGCGGCGAGACTGGAGGGTCGGGGCGGGGACGAGAGCAACACGACAGCTTCAAAGACCACGAGAGAAGACAACAGAGGGGAGGGCACAAGGGGAACACCTTTTGCGATCGGCAAAGCCGATGGGTATGGCAGGCCGCAGTGAATTGTCTTTTGGCTCCCAGAGAGTGAACGGTCCGTAGCGGACCTCCGCCCCGAGAAAAACCTACGAACTGACGATACTGGGGGAGGCGAGGAGGTGGCAGTGGACAGTGTGCAGAAACATGGACGAGACGGTCAGACAAGACAGCAAATCCACGCTCAGGGGGCCGTTACGGGGCCAACGTGCAGATCAGATACAAACCGAGAACACTACTACCTCCATGTCGAGATGAGGCAGACAGCACAGAGCGTTGGAAAGAGGCA
Source organism: Lophium mytilinum (assembly GCA_010093605.1). Classification (NCBI taxonomy): domain Eukaryota; kingdom Fungi; phylum Ascomycota; class Dothideomycetes; order Mytilinidiales; family Mytilinidiaceae; genus Lophium; species Lophium mytilinum. The sequence continues at coordinate 172,572 of MU004184.1, read as the reverse complement.
GAGGGACCCGCTGACGTCGACTTGTGGAGAGTATGGGCAGTGGGCATGGGCGTCATGAGAAGGGAGAGCAAAAAAGAAAACGGGAGTGGTTTGACTTCTTCGGTCAACACCACCTACAGTAGGTCTCTCTTTCAACTTTCCTTTGGATCCCATGTTGACAACATGAAACTTACAGTTTACGGCAGATATCTCCTTGGCACCACAGATTCAAACACTACAGCAATGAAGAGAAAGCCTGCGACGCCGAAGCCCCCTATCCCAGACCGTCAAACCAGTCTCGGACTCCTCCGCGGAGACCATCGAGTCAGAGGCGCGTTTCTATGAAATACAGTAATCTATGGAGGTAGATAGGGAAGCACAAACACTGCCGGTGTCCACTTGGAGACTCTGGATGGCTCGTGGAGGCAACCTTGGTGAATCTTTCCAAAACAGCCGGAAAGGGGGCCTCCGCCTTGACTCCCGGACACAGAGGATAGGCAGAGCCGAAGCTGCATACACCCATGCCGCTTTGGTGGTCTAGGAAATCAGCATGGTACCGCTCCAATCTGTATGTTTAGACTGATTTCCATCATTTCAGACCAACAGCTAACTCTCCTTGCCAGACTTGCTACCATCGACGTGCCATAACATCTAACTGATTCAATAACACAATGTTTGGAGCACAGTAGTCCACTAACCTCTATCGACCTGCTTCCCTCCCTCTCTAAGCCTTCGAGTCCAGACACACCCCATTCCATCACGGAAGTTTGAATTACGGCAAGGCCCGCCCCATATCTGAAGATTGGTCAGTATTACGGAGCTCTAGGGATATCAGAAGAACGCCTACCTCGATATATGCCAGGTTATGGGCAACAACATCCCTATTTCACTCTTCCTCAATGACTGACCCTCCTACTAGCTTTGACGGCGTCCTGCAAGACCACAGCTCCACGACAACCAGCCCAGAGCCCAAAGTTGATCAAGTAAATTCGAAAGAGTAACCACACGCACATAGATAAGAGCCGAGAGAGCGTTGCCCACGTCTAATCGCTGCTCCCGGTACCGAAGAGGCCTCCAGAGACCGTCCTGCGCTCTCGCGACATGATTTTGGCATCCCACCCCTTCAGCTGCAGACAGCTTGAGATAGGACACCAATGAAGCCCAAAAGAAGATCGGCGGAGACATAGCCTCTTTAGCAACGGACATGGAAAGGAGACAAGCCACTTGATCCAAGGCCTAGTACCATATGCGACTCCAAACCAGGAATTTCGAAGACTAGATCTGACAAGGTTAGACCTGAGGTTCGATGCCATCAGTAGCTTGGAGCATAGACTGACATGATGGGGTCTTACCTAGTATCCAGGCATTCTCTGCACGATGCGAAACCCTCCACAATCTTAACCCACGAGCGAGACCGCGTACCACTCTTCCCCAAACGACACCCTGCGATTGAGCGAAGATTTACCTCCCGCCTACGTTATGTCCCACCTCCCTCCCGCGACACAACGAGATCGTACCAGCCTATCTACTTCCTACCTCCGACCTCCTACATCCCTCCTTCGAGACCACGAGGTCAAACGACCCTATCTCCTTACCTAGCAACACCAACATGACCAGCGATACCTTGGGGAGGGTGGTGGTATGCACCATATCACAAGTATGACGTGAAAGAGACAAATGTGACGACTTTTCGGAGTGATTGAAAGACGGGACGGCATGGAGAAACATGCATTTGATGCCTCGAGGCGAGGGGATAACGGAGCGCCTCACAAATTGCGCTTGACAGGGACATCAGAGAAGAACAAAGAAACATGGAGGACAAATCCAAAGAACAGGATGAGGAATGGAAATACCTACCTTGCTTACCTGGGTTGTCGGAAAAACGGACGCGTTTCCTGGGAATGAATGCAATGTGAGGCTAGGAAAGAGACGAAGAAGCATGCGAGACGGCGAGACATCTAGACCTTTGCATCGAAGTTGAGTATGAAAAGACTCACCACAACGTAGGCTCGGAGCCCTGGAGGTTTGATGGAATCCCTACCATACCCTCTTGTACTGAGAAAAGAATTGAGACCGCGAGAGAAGAGATCAGGTCTGAACTGCAATGACCGGCGATGCGAAATCTCCATTGGAAACCGAGATGATAAAGTGAGGGCACTGAGGCCCGAAGACCAAGAAAAGACTTACCGGAGACGGTTTACCTGCGATGCCCTGCGCAGAAGAAAATTGGGTTCCGACGTAAAGAAGAAGAGACACCGACCGGCAAGGAGAGATCATGGAACGACGATCACCACATGGGACGATGCACGAAAGAAAGATGAGAGGCACCTACCTTCGTAAAGTACGATGCGATGTTGACGAGAACGAGACTTTGAGGAAATGCCGATGCCGGAGCTAACGCTGCTGAAGGAAAGCCTACCTACTGGAACTCACGGAATGAAGGTGACAGTAACAAAAAAGCATGAAACGACGGCTAACAGACATCAGGTACGCTTACCGTTCGACAGGAAGATCCGACATGGTCGACAGTGAGATGTATCGGGAGGACTTGCTCAAGAAAGACCTACCTGCTATGATCGAAAAAGAAAAGATTGAACGAAGAAGCATCACCCACCCGCAGAAGAGTGAGATCGAAATCGGAGGAAAGAGGAGCGCAAAGGACATGGGACAAGGCCTGGAAGACGTATGAGATGAGTTTACGATTTGAGCCGAAGACGTGAGGTTGACATGAGAGATAGCTGAGGAATGGCCGATGCCCGAGAAGAGAGTACTCTGGAGAAGCTTACCTGGTATGAGGTTGAGGACGGAAAGATCGAAGACGCCAAGAAAGAGGGCGGGAAATCACATATCTGGAAAACGAAAGAGACGAAGCGGAGGCCAGAACAGCGGAAGGAAGGACGTGGGAACCCACCCAGGAGACGTATGAGATGACCCTACCGTTCCGGAACAAGACGCAAAGCTGACGTAAGAGAGATAGCTTGAGAGGATTGATCCATGCCCGAGAAAGAAGACTCCACACACGCTTACCTGGTGCGAGTTTGAATACAGAAAGATCGATGACGCCAAGAAAGACGTCGATCACACACCCGGGGGGCGGAAGAGACGAAGCGAAGGCAAGAACAGCGGAAGGAAGGGCACGTGAGAACCCCCAGGAGGGGTATGAGAAGAGCTTACCGTTCCAGAAAGACGCAAAGTTGACATGAGAGAAATAGCGTGAGAGTTTAGGCTGTGCCCGAGAAAGACGCACTTCAGGAAAGCTTACCTGGCATGACTCTGAGGATGGAAGAATTGAAGACGCGGATACGACATCGCCTACCTGCAGAACGAAAGAGATCAAAACAGAGGCGTGAGCGACAAGAAAGCATGGGACGATGCCCCAGAAACGTATGAAAAACGCTTACCGCTGCAGAGAGAAATGAGTATCAAGATGCGCGGAGAACGGTTGGCAGTGCCCAAGAACAAACTGCTCGGGGAAAGCCTGCCTGCTGGATATGGAAAGAAGAAGAGACGAAAGCAGCGGAGACGGTGACGAGGCCTACGGATCATGAGGAAAGAAATGAAAGATGAGAGGTAAGAACGTTATGACACTGAATGAGGGAGAAAGAGCGAGCTGCTAACGAGATATGTGGAAGGATGCCATTAGCAAGCTGAGCTGCCAAGGTTGAAACTCAAAGCCTGAGGAAGAGAAGGCCAAGATGCGTGAGACGTGTAAAGAAATCGAAGCGCCGTTACCACCGGGAAGCCTCGTTGCGAAGCCGCAAAGGATTGAAATCGACACCGGGAGTATAGTCAAGCCCGAGAACTGGAGCCACGAGCGGAACTGACCTACCTTTCGTAGACACATCGGTCCGAGAGACATGTAAAGACTGCGGGATGACAAGGAAGCGCATGCTGAAAAGTAAAGAGACCCCAGAGCCTACCGATGAGGAACAGACGATGTTGCACGCTGACAAGAACAGCAAAACCACGCAGGTAACACGACAATTGGAGGAATGACTTGAAAGGGAAAAAAAGGTATTTCACGACTCACGTATCGACAAACCTCGTAGACTCGTGGGGATGCCACCAGCCGGCGACTCGGAACACCTTTCGCGGGCAACACCTAACCAGCCCTCAAGACACCTTGGGATTCTCCCCAGGGTCGGCGCATCGCGCGACCGCAGAAGCGCCCGCACAAAGGTCTGGACTTCTCCTGGGAGAAACCTCAAGAAACATCGCAAAGAGACAAAATTGACCAGCCGAGAACGGCATGCGAGCACTCCGGTATGTAGGTCACGCCGAGCTGAAAGTTTAGTGCAAAATGTGTGTAAGCGCGTGGGTCAACGCCAGCGACGTCCGAGAAGCGGTGGAGCTCAAGAATTGGATCCTGAGATAAAGCAACCGGAAAGACACGCAAGCCGCTATGGGCGGATGAAGAGACCAAGCTGAGGGGTGAGCGCAGACGGTAAGCGTGAGACTACAAGACAAGAGCAACCCGGACTTACACTCGCAACCGTGGTACGAGATGCCGGCAAAAACGACATGGCCGACACTAGGGGGGATTCCGAAACACGCCAGAAAATGCCCTGGACGGAAACACAAATCCATTTCGAGAGACGAGAACATTCAGGACTTACACTCGCAACCGTGGTACGAGAAGCCGGCAAAAACGACCTCGATGAAACTGGAGACATTTCCAATGATACTTGAATGGAAACACAAACCGGTTCTGAGCGATGAGTATGCTCGGTAGACATGAGAGACTTCAAAGCAAGAGCATGCGGACTTACAACTTGCGCCAAAGGCGACGAGGTGCCGGCAGAATCGACTCAGATAAAAGAGAAATGACCTACCAATGCGCCGTGCGCAGATAAGAGAAGCTGTGCCGAGAGATGAGCGAGGACGGTAAGTAAGATGCAATTCAAAGCAAAGCAACTCGGGCTTACACTCGTGCCACGGGTAGCGGATGCCGGTAGGACTCGAGGAAGCAGAAGCAACAAGCGGACACGCCATGGGCAGAAGAACGGAGCCATGCTGGTGGAAAGCGCTGAAGGTAAGTGGGAGGAAAAGAAAGACGAAGCCGGACTTGCACTGGCGCCATGGACGACCAGAAGCTGGGAGAAGTGACATTGACCGAGCAGGAATTACAGGGAGACACCATCATCGAAGAGTGAAGCTGTACTGAAGGGTGAGCGAGAACGGTAAGCATGAGATAGCGTGGAGTTGTGTCCAACAGAGCAACTCGGGCTTACACTCGCACCATAGGTGACGGATGCCGACAGAATGACTTGGTTTCGGCTGGAAAAGTACGACAAGAATTTTGGTCGAGCAATGCGAAAAGAGCAAGGATAGAGTCTAGCGGAGTTCGAAGTGTCGGAGCACCGTTGACGTTCGATGAGGATGGGATGAAAGTGGAGGAGACCTTACCGTGCTTTCTTACCTTGGAGACCCACCCGACATATCCCTCGACCACTACCTCGGATGACCGAAGAGAGCGAGGCCTAGAAAATGACGAGTCGTCGGTGCACCATTGGTGTCCGGTAGGGAAGGCTTGGCTGCTGATCGTGATACAGAGACGAAGAACGAAACCGACGACGCAGAATTGCCATCAAGGCACGAAAAGACGTCAAGACGAGCATCATCGGTGCACTATAGGTGTGCGGGAAAGAAATCTACTCGTTGCTGCAACTGAAGAGCCGAAAGAAATTTGATCGAGAGCAAGACGAAACGCGAAGTCAAGCAGAAAGGCCTCCAGCGCGAAAAATGACCTCAGGAGAGAACATCGGTGCACCGAGAGTGTCCGGAAGGAATGCCTACCTAGTGTCGGCGACAAGAATAGCGAATCAGGAATGGGCTGAAGACGCGATGAAAGATAGCAAGCGGAAAGGAGCACGGGAACGAAGAAGAGGCTGAGAAAATGTAGTCTAAAGGGAACCACTGATGGGCTGCCAATGACTGAGTCGACAAGGAGCTATCGGAAGCATGAAGAATGACCAGGAGGAAAGCTTGACAGAAAGACTTCGAAAAGTAGATGCCTCACTCGCCATTGGCATTCGTAAAGCGCTGGAACGAGCAACGATCTCACTCCGAGATGGTATCCTACCTTCACTGGACCCACCTTCGAGGTTTCCAAACTCCACTCCACATGAAATACCTTTGGTTGCCAACTCCGATCGTGCATGCCCCCACATCAAATTAGCTAGGATTCCAATGTTGGAAGCGGACGAAGAGCATGGGCCATTGGAAATGAAAGGTTTACCCTTTAAAAGGCGAGAGCTGAAAAAGCTATGAACGTATGAAGACGGAAGAATCATGCGACGGGACGTTCTGAAAGCATGAGAAGCGAGACCCGAAGATCTGAAAGCAGACAGCGACCGAGACATGCCGAAAGCTGATGGACGTGCAAGGAAAATGAAGTTCACGACGTGAAAAGAAAGTTGAAGACGTCACGAAAGTTGAGAAGGATCAAGACATGAAAAGGAAGGTGACGGCGCATTAGCTAACGAAGGCATAAATCCCCAAAGACCATGGAAGCGACGGATCGCGAGCGGGAGAGTTGATCTGGAACTGGTATGGAAAACGACCAAACCCCGAGAAGAGAAATATCTACCTTGGGCCCACTTCCAGCTTACCTTCATGCAGAGTCGCTTCTTTCTACGCCGACATCAGCTCCCATCATGCGCAAACCTCCCCTTGAGTCGACCTAGCTTGATTCCTATGATGGGGTATGATGAAGTTAGTCACGTGATATGCAAAAGACTGAGAAGCATTGAGACGAGAATAAGGACCAAGAAAGAGATGAGCAGGTAGAAAGGAAAAGCCTTCAGCGCAAGAAAAGGCCTCAAGAAAATGACATGGCATCTAACATGGGTGGAGAGCGAACGCGATCGACGGATGAGATATGACGATTGAAGATGCTGAAACACGGCGGCCCGAGCAGGCCACGACAAAATCGAAAGAGATGCCAACCCAGAGGCATAGACACCCGGAGGCAATCCACAAGACAGAAGAGAAAGAGATGGACGCAAGAGTTGAAGCAAAGATGGTCTGGAAGCACCATGGGTGCCAAGAGACGAGCAAACGGAACCTACCATGGGAGGCGAGAGAAGGGAAAAGACGTCGAGGGCATTGAGATACCGCTTGAGTCCGTGATGAAGGAGATATGCGCGCAGAAGGACGAGAAAGTCCAAGCGACGCGGACTATTTGCGTAAACGAAACACGATTCCTAACTGTGATGGGTGATCTTGACGATGAGGTATGATCTTCAAGCGTCCAGAAGCTGACTCGGGCGTGAGATGCCATTGAGATTATGCAGAAGACCTTACCTTCGACCTACGATGCGGTTTTACCTGTCCATGCTCGCTGGGAATGCCCATGGACCCGATGGAGTCAGGATGCCGCAGCCTGCTCAGACGTCGGCCAGCGAGGTGGAGTCGAATGAAGCGGAAACAAGGCCCACCAGCTTGTTTCGCATGCTCATCTGATCCTCCGTGCGAAGTATCGATGCCCTAGGAGGCGATCTTGTGCTGTGCCCGTAGGCAAGGGGCAAGTTTCGGGTAAACTTCGGCCGATGCCAAGTCGCGATGCCAGCTTGGTGTTGAGGAGACGTTAAGAGATGCAGTTTTCGGACTCGAATGATGCAAGAGGCGTGTTAGACATCCCACCTGAGCTTGCGCAAAGACTGAAGAGTCGGAATTGGGTACCCACCCTCATGGCTGGGGCTGTTGCAGCTGGGCGGGGTAAGGGGATGGGGCCGTCGACAAGGCATTGAGGGTCGACGACGACAGCTGTCGACTGGAAACAAAGCCTCTGAGCATGCGACATCGCTAGCGGAGTTGCTCGGGAGGCAAGGTGATCGACCGAAGCGGTCTTGAGCGCAGGCTGGCTGAGGCCCGGTCGGCGGAAGAGGGGAGGATCTGCGTCAGAAGAGGTGCAGCGAGCAACGAGCTATCACGGTGGAGAAGCTACTAGGGATGAGGCTTACCTCGCTCTGCTAGAGCTTCTCAACGCTGCTCACGGTGAGCCAAGTCGTGGTTGTCGCTGCCAGGCTATCGGCGGTCGGTCGCTGCCCGCCTGGCGTACCTGCTGGCCCTCCAGCCCCTGCGACGAGGCCATCGAGCTCGAAGCCGCGATGCCATCTGTCGGAGGAGCTGGAGGGAGTCGACTTCTCGGCCCTCAAGCTGCTGCTGCTGTGGGTGAGTCGCGTTGAGTGAGTAGGGTGGGCAAAGAGGGGAGTCAGAGGCAGATCCGGAGATCCCCTTTGACGAGCGACATCACGCCTCAGGGCCGTCGAAAGACCGCTGCTGGGCATGCGGAGGGTATCCTGGACGAGCTGAGGCAGTTCTCCAGGCACCGGTGGACGATGTTGAGGGGTCGTGATGAGGGAGGGTTGGTGAGAGACGAGGAGAGAAGGCGGCCTGGTGTTGAGGAATTTCAGTGGGCCGCCGCCAAGCCAGCTCTCGACGACAGCTCTCCCCTCGCCAGTCTCCTACGCCCTCCTAAGAGCCTCGCGGACTCTCATATCGACCTCCGGAACCCTCTCATCGCTCTCGGCAACCTCGAAACTCTCTCCTCCGAGCTTCTTGGGTCGATAGGGACTTTTGGAAGGGTATCGCGAAGCTCCGCCGAGCTCAGGAGCTCCCTGCCAGCGCGCTGGTCCAGCACCCCTTCTGCGGCCTCACTACACCACAACACCGGAGAGGCTCTTCAGCAGGGCCTGAGTGGAGTCCCTGGGGGCCATACTAGTAGCGCACGAAGTTTCAGGGGGTTGGAAACGAGCGTCATCGAGTGCCGGCCAGCGCGCGACCGGGAAGGCGGCGGAGGAGGGTGAGAACACACCAAATAAAGCCCTGCATATATCACGACGGCCATGGCATAGCTAATTGATGCTTGACATACTACAGACGCGCGATTTCCTGCGCCGCTTTGGCTATACAGACTCCTCCATATCCTCCGCCCGCACCAGCGCTCCAAAACCCACGTCCGGCCAACGCGCGCGAAAGCAGAACCCGTGGGATTGGGGAACCGTAGGCCCCCATGATGTTTCCTTGTCGGACAAAGAATAAAATGTACCAGTGCGTTTGGCATTGCATGGAGATCTGCTTACGAGAACCATCAGGGGCATACCGCGCGAGACCGCAATCGAGAAAGCATCGCGGGGACAAAGGATGGAGGGATCACTGGATTGGGCGAGAAAGGAGCTAAAAAGAGGATACATCAGCTCTGAAAGTTTCAGCGTGTCACCGCTTCGTGTATCGTAAGTTTACCTCACGAGCGGGGCGATCAGGCACAAGAACGCAGCAAATGAGCATTTGATGTAAGTCTATCAGCATAGTACATTCCGTCAAATCTAAGGGTCAAACGGGCAGGCCTGAAGTCTGCGCAAGCTTGCGTGTTCAACGGTAAGCTGATGGAAGATGAGATGGCGAGTCCGACCGGCCAGCGAGACCCGCAGTGAGGCTAGATTCACAGTAAATTTCCTAGCATTTCGAATGGCAAACCCCTATATTTCTGTGCCTGAATGCTGCTTCGTTTGCTATGAAGGCATGAGGTGAGGTTGAGGCATCTTGCCTCTGCGTAGTCGTGATCACGGTCAAGTACGCCCCATCCCACCCCTCCAAATTTCACTCCTCCCCACCCTCATTAGATACGCCACAGCCTTGGAGACCTGGTAGAGCATATGGAAGGTCTTCAACAATGTTAATGCAACGCCAACACCGTGGGGGATAGCTTGTGACGTCAGGCTCATCAGCTACAAAGGTGCGTCATGTGGTAGAATGCGCGTAAATTTTGGAGGGCGATGGATATTGGTCGCGAAACAGTTGCACTCTGTCTCAACCGTCAACTTCCCATTGAAGGACCTCAGACGGTATGATCACATATACACAACCTTACGCTGACGTACTCGATTTGCACTCAGTCCCCTCAGTCAAGCGCTTTGCGGTAGCATTCGCATCTACTCGGAACCATGTTCGATATGCAGCGCCGGCGAGCTTACATTGCTACGTCAAGAATCTCCACCCCTGGAAGGTGCTTCAGAGCTATATCTGCGCTGTCAAAATTGACCCCTCGTGTACGTGATCTTTACATGGTCGCTATTCATATATCTTGAGGGCATTCCCGATCCAAATGTCCAATCTCGCGCATTTGGAAGGCTACATCGTCTTCCTCATCCTCATACAACCTCAAGAAGTGCTTCAAAGCTCCATTGGCACAATCAAAACGGCTGCGTAGTGTACGTGATCTCAGCCCCAGCGCAATTCGCACTTCTCAGCCGTATCCTTCACCCAAACCTCAAATTTAGCGTGTGGAGAACGTGACATCACTACTCAACCAAACTTGACCCCTTAATCCACTTCAGACGATACGATCACTGTATCAAAACAGTCCGTCTTCCCTTGTAATTCTCACTTCACCCTGCAATGATACCTGACTAAGCTCCAAATTCGCTTCCTATTTCATCACCACCTCAGCTTCAAATTTTCCTTCTTCAGCCTACACAACTCACGATAGATCACGTACATCCTACTACACATCGCACGTTAGATCTTCCAAAGCCACAGCTTCCTACTATACTCTCGTCACTACAACCACCACAACCTCAACCTCAACCTCAACATCGCCGCAATGTCTGCCGCCAACAACAACAACAACGCCAACACCGCCGCCTACAACGCCGCCAACCCCCCTGTCCGCGCCGACTTCGTGTTCCTGCGCCGGGACATCGTGATCCCGTGGGACCTCACGGCGTGCCCGGACTGCATCATGCTGAGCTGCCCTTGTGGCACCATCTACCGCGCCTGTGAGGTGCACAAGCCGGAGGTAAGAACCCCTCAAACTCTTAAATATTCTCTTCTGCCTACATATCCTCCATTCCCTCCCCTTCTTTCTATCTTACCCTACCTCCACTCCTTTCTTATCCTACTCATCCTCCACTTCCTAAACTTCCTCAACCTCTTCTTCTTCCTCAACATCCAACTAACCCACCCCCAGAACGACCACTTCGCCGCCCTCTCCGTCCGCGTCCTAGGGCCCACCCCCCACAACACCCTGCCCACGCCCGCCCCCCTCGTCCCGGATCTGGAGGACCTCTTCGCGTGGGTGACCCCCCGCAGCGTCATCGAGCTCGTGCGCGCGGCCGGCGCTGGCGGCAACGTGGCTGGAAATGCCTTCATGAAGGCACCCGGCGTCTACACGCTGAACGAGAGTATGTACCACCCTGAACAATTGCTTCAAGGACATTTGCGGGTTCTTGGGGTTATAGGGGATCATGTGCTAATTTCAACAGTCTGCCCGGTTGCGAGTGTGCTGGAGGGGGTGTGGAGAACGAAGGCGGGGTGCGTGCGGCAGCGGAGATTGGGGGAGAATGGGGAGGGCGCTGCTGGGGCGGGTGGGCAGGCGAGGGCGGTCTGAGGGGGGCGAGATTGGGGGAGGGGAATGTAGAGGGTGGGAGGGCGTGATTTGGGAGGAGGCTTTCCGGCTGCTGGCTGTGGGGGTGAGGACAGTCCGGGGGTGGCGAGATTCGGAGGGGGGGATGTCAAGGAGGAGAGGGTGAGGATTGAGAGGCGGTTCTGCGGTAATGGGTGGAGGGTGTGAGGACAGTCTGGGGGTGGCAGGATCTGGAGAGGTCGATGTCAAAGACGAGACGGTGGGGGTTGAGAGGTGTCTCGGGCGTGAGAAGAATCAGAGGCTGGAATAGATAGACCGGAGTTGCGGAGCTGAATTGAAGAGTCACATCACATACGAAAAGAGAGACAGCATGATTTGAGAGGTTGTTTTGATATCGATCTATATGAAACACTGGTGGATGGCGCACTTCGACCACCCCAAACCCCCATCCAAACAAATGTATCTAGGCGCTATGGTCGATGTGCTCTTGGTTGAGGACCACATGGTTCAGCAAGAAATGGGTGGAGATTCTGAGCAGCCGCTTGTCTGCCGGCAGTAGTGGGGACCGGAATCGTCACCTTGCTCGGATCGAGGCACTGCATGGCGGACGGGTATCTAGGTGCTATGGTCGATGTGCCGTCGGTGAGGACCACTTGGTTCAGTGAGGAAGGGGTGGAGACCTTGAGCAGCCGCCTGTCTGCCGGCGATAGTAGAGACCGGAATCGTCACCTCGATCGGATCGAGGCACTACCTGACAGATGGGTATCTAGGTGCTGTGGTCGATGTGCTCTTGGTTGGGGACCATACGGTTCAGCAGGAAATGGTGGAGATTCTGAGCAGCCGCTTCTCCACTGCCGGTGGCTTGAGTAGCCGCTTTTCCACTGCCGGTGGCTTGAGCAGCCGCTTGTCTGCCGGCGATAGTAGGGACCGGAACCGTCACATCGATCGGATCGAGGCACTGCTGGACAGATGGGGGTGTCTAGGTGCTATGGTCGATGTGTCGTCCGTGAGTCGAGGCCAGATGACCCTTTCGAGAGCCATGTGCTGTTGTGGATGCAAGGAGGAAACCAGAATGAATTGCAAGGATGCCTTCATGGTAGTTAGCCGCTGCCATGGAAAACCCGGAGAGAGAACCAGGACTGGAGACGTACCTGCGGATGTTTGACGCTGCCTAAGGAACTGCAAGGACGTCGTTGAGGTGTCGGAGCACTGCCGGTGGACCTGGCTTAGTCAGCTTTGGTTTCGAGTCAGGCTGCCATGAGGAGCGGGCAGAGGACAGCAACCTCGCAGACAGGAATGATGATGGGGAAGATACTATCATACCAATGAAGAGGACAGACGCTGATGGGCATGTAGCGAGTCTTGATGCAAGACGTAGAGAAGGTAGCGGAGTGGATGGCTCGGGAGCTCAATGAGAAGGAAACTCGCCCTGGAAGAGCGGTGATGAAGCCTTTTGAGCGTCGACGGATGAGGCAGAGATGGAGGTATTGCAGTGGAGATGAAATGGATGATGGTTCAGTAGTGGGTTGAGATGGATGAAAAGTGAAGCTGGTGTTGATGAGGTGGAGGAAGAAGAGAAGAAGAAGGAAGTTGGACGCTTTTGAGGAGGAAAGGCGGGCTGACGTAATCCGCTGTAATTGGGAAGAGCGGATGCTGAGACGCCCAGTTGGACCAGTCCGGTGCCCCCACCTCTGCATGAAGCCTGCAACTTGGGCATAGAAGGGTAGCAATAGTTCATGGTCTGCAGTGAATGGCGCAAGAGCTCCTCTGGTCTGCAAGTGAACAGCATAGGGCTATCAAGAAGCTGTGGTGCGATTCCTACCTATGGCTATCCCTCATCTTGGCTTAGGGCTCCCCATCCTCTCCACCACCAAGGCTGCTCACGGTTACTATCCTTGCCCTACGCATCTCACCTTCCGTACTCTGTTGCATACACAAAGTGGAGTAACTTGTCGTCCTATAACCCGAAAGAAGGGGCCGCTCTCGGCGGCGTCGGTAGCGGGGCAGCTGAACCATGGGATATCGCGGGTCGACCGCTACTCTTTTCCAACCTCAACACCACGTTTAACACAGCAACGACCGCCAGCTGCTATTGAAGCGCTCTTCCTCTGCTTCTCCAAGAAGTCTTCAATCGGCGAGGATAACCTTCTTCGGACACCACCGACCCCTTCATGCCTAACCAACGGGCTCGACATGCATTTGCAAGAGCACCCCGTCGCAATTCCATATCTCCTCGCTAGTTCTCCGCTCTGAGGCTTTCCAGAAGAATACTCGCCAGATCTGGCTTTCCTCAGTGAGTTGCTATTTCATCTTTTATATCCCGGTGGAGTTGTGCTGATTTCCGCAGTTCAACATCCAAATCGCTCAGCTTGCCTAATATACGATCCTTTCAACCTCCTCCGGCCGTCGCCACAGCACTAAGCCGTGGAATCAATCAGGCTCAAGCATCTTAGATAAACAACGCGGCTGGCGAAGATACGCGGCCTCTGACGATGTCCCTGACTTTTGCATTCGGAGCGTCGTTGGCCGCAGCGGCGAGGTTACATGAGAAACATAAGGTACTTCGCAAGCCTCAGGACAGTGTCAGCCGTGGCTCGCAAGAGTGCTGCCGGCGAGGAGGCTGGCGAACCTGGCCATTCACCGTCGAACTCACAGCTACAGCAGATTTCAAGCCTTCTACAAGGTACGCCTTTTATTGAGCTATTGGCTACGCGCTCTGACAATTTGCAGCATTCTTGCCTTGTGCACCGACGACTCGACTCTCTATATCCTGTTGGAATAGGTCAGCATTGCGCCAGTGTACGGCAAACCTGAAATCCGTTGCCGGAAACTCGCCCAGCGGCCCTCCTGTCCAGCATCATAAGCTAACACGTTGGCAGGCCCAATTTCGAGTCGAACGAGTCCATTCATACTGCCTTTCGAAGCTCCGGAGAGCTCGATCACCTTTTTTCCCTTAGCCTCTCAGTGAGCACGGAAGCGCAGAAACAAACCCGCCAGAGTAGTGGCTCGGAACCAGAACAGTGATGGTGCGAGGGGACGGGCTGAATACTCAAGGAAGATTGTTTGGATGAGTTCTCCTTCAGGTGCACTGTTCCTGGGATACCAAGGTTGGATAACTCGATGTCGTCTGGCAAAGCCACCGTCCATTCAACTAACAGGAGGTCGCGGCGGTCGCGGACGCGGAGGAGCTGGATTTGGAGACAGCGGTGGTAGAGGTGGATTCGGAGACAGCGATGGTAGAGACGGCTCTCGAGGCGGTTTCTGCGATTGAGGTTGTAGTGCTCCCTGAGGACAAGGTGCTCCTCTTCGACGTGGTGGATTTGGAGACCGTGGCGGCAGAGGAGGCTGCGATCGCGCCTGAGGAGGTGCTGCTGAAGCAAAGAGTGGGCAGCAAGCTTGCACGTCATGGTCGGATTCATGTTCTGATAGTGGTGAATTATTTTCTTAGGGAGCTGGTTTCCACTTCGTCGAGCAGGAGCTCATCTACTAGGTCGCTGGCCGCCGAAAACATCTTAGCTCATCCTGTATTCTGTAAGTATGTCCACCCCGTCATCCCACACCCCACTTCTTCGAATGCTGAAGCTTTATCACTTGAACTATCCGAAGCGCCCAACCGCATTTTCCATGCATAGCTAGCTGAGCTTGTGGAAACCAAAGAGCCTGACACTACGCCCATCCTCACTTTGTTCGGCCTGTAGTTCTTTATGCAATTGCTAAATGTTCTTCTCATAGACGCTCTCTATGACCTCTTACACGTTGAGAGAGCGGAGACCGACGAGATGGTTGCTACTGGACGACTGGGATTCCCGCTCTTTAAGAACAAATGATCGGGGGCGTGGTCATCTTGGACATTGTCATCAGCCATCATGGCCAAGGCAATCAAGAGTCAAGGTCGAAATACCAGCCTTTCTCCGTTCCCTACGAGCACGCGCGATAATATCTGCAAGTAGTCTTGCCTAGCATCCCGACGACGCAGCTCTCTGCAATGATTTTGTCAAGTTCAACTCTGTGATATTGCCTACCAGATTCAACCATCTGTCTCTTTATTTGTGAGTGACCTTCTTCAAATTAGAAGAACCTTCCAGATCACTGACTGGGAACGGCTAGGGTTGTATCCTCATGGTTGTCGCCCTAACGTAGAGTTCCTCAAACAGATCGGCAAGCTCGTCGCAATTACGGCCCTCGTCGACGGGCATCGACTTTTAGAGAATATCTACCATCTTGCCCGCCCCCTCCAACAACAGTCGCCATCAGAGCAGCGATCCCGTCGACGCGACTGACGACATTCCATAAAGATTCGGAGGGAAGCGCCGGTCGAATTCCACAGCCTGGTGGATCGGACCACGGAACCTTTCTAGCTTCGAGGACCTTGTCACGAACCCACATGGCCTAGCCAGCAAAATCACAAACGATGTGGAGGAATAACAGAAGGAAGGATGGGCTTTAATATTCTTGGAGCTGCGCAGGAGTACCGGAGGCAGTGGGTGGGAGAGAGGTTTGACACCAAGAGCAAGGTCGGTAGTGGTCTTGGCCCTAGGAATTCCGAGGCATATCTAGGGCCTACCTTTTCCACCCTTCACACTACGTTGGGAGAGCTGGTCAAGTGCAAGCGGATTATGACTGACCTAGCTCCTTGCATCCGTGTTTGATCTACTGGTCACCAAAAGCCATAGCATTAGTCGTGCGACCATGGCACGATGTTCAAGATGTTCAACGGGTAAGCGTTTCTCTCCGCCTTCCTCAGCTCAGTCGCGGTCAGGATGTAGATGCTCATGAGTAGTTTTGCGTAGCACATCGAGGATACGATCATTTGCACGAAGTTCGAGAGTCCCACCGCTGTTGAGGAGGCAATGGGGACTTCAGGTTTGGCTTGGAACAACAGCGATACTACCCTCCATACCCTGTATAGGTGAAGATATCGGTACTATCACCGAAGCTGGGAGCAAGAGGGCTGGTTTGTAGCTTGCTTGAAGCTAAAGCTACGTCATGGACTGATTCATCCTAGATTTCAGCACTGGGATTAGCAGAACGGCAGCGCGAATAGGCTTTTTGAAAGCTCAGCGTGCAAACTTCTATTTCATGCAGCAGTTGTATATTAATTGAAAGACCTGCCGGAGTCACTGGCCTTTTACACATCGGATTATCACTAGTATCATCATGCTGAACGGCTCATCATGCACGACCTGAAGCGACTCTTCTGCTTCACTTCTTGAAGCCTGCATGCGTCCAATTCGCCCTTGCCTACTACCAACTGCCAGACTGCTCTTCTTTGCCATCAAATCCTTATCTTGTCGCCGATGCCGGCCGCCTCGTAGAGTCGTCACTTCCTCACTGCCGGAGAAGGAGCCCAACCATATCTCCGCCTGACCTCTCACGCCATCCCCAACCTCAACGCCAGCTTCCACTCTCTATATACTCCACCCTTCCCATCATCATCACCATCATCCTATTCTATCGAGTTATCCCATCCGCATACTCCAGGCATCACTGCAGCATCCGTATCCAGTCGAAACATCGAGCGTTTATTGCTGCCGACCATGTTGTCAGCCGCACAGGTAAGCTTCCTGACGACGCTCCGCTCTGAACCCCACGGAGGAGGGTAAGTCTACCACGTTGATGCTGATACACCTGCAGTCGTCAAGTGAAGCCTACGAGAAACAGTGCTGAGGTCGATCTCTGCCCACGAGACTCCGCAGACGCACCCTCGCACTAGCTGCCGACCAACCTCGAAACAGCCCGATCACTGCCTTCCCTGTCCCATTTCACCTGGACAAGTCTTTCTTTCACTTTATGTCCTTCTCTTCACGTCCGGAGCGGCAAAAGGTATGCCATATCTAAGCACTGCTCCGCAATCTGAGGGAGGGGAGAGCTTGGTATGACTTCTTCAAGCCCTCACAGTGTCGAGACCTTGCTCACATCTCTGCAGTGTCGTGATTGTCGTCACCAGCATCGGAGAATCAGCATGCAACATCGCTATGAACGCTCGGCTGCCACAAGCCAGTTTTCAGCATGGTGCTTCGGCAGAGTTTCCCAACTGCCTCGCCAACATGCCTGTTCCTTGCTTCATTCTCCTGAATTTCATCATCAGCCGGCGGAACCCAGCCATCGGACTCATTTCGGAGTACGGTACGATACTCTCGGTCATGATCCGGCAGATGGTAGCTTGGCGGGACTGCCTGGTCAGACAGCGGCAAAAACCGATTGCCTCGCCAGCATGTCCGTCCCCGGCACCACTCCCTCGCACTCCAACATATGCTCGAAGAACCCAGGATTCTACACCAGCTTACCTCCTCCTGCCATTCGTGTTGTACATCGCGCACCACATTTTGGTACCGACTCCGGTATCGACTCCGGTTTGAATTGTGTAGAACCAGCCCCTCTATTCGACTCCGGGTCACCCCCAAGGCTTCTTCACGGGCCTCCACGCCTGCCTTCTCCGCCATACACTCTCTCAGCACCCAAGCACTCTCCTTTGCACCTCTCTGATCTTGTCTGCCGACTACCTCTATATCCCACTCCCAATTGCCTCGCCAGCATACCCGTCACCGGCGGGGCAGAGTGGTGTGCGGCTCGCCTTGATTGGACGTATATTGGGCGAGCTAGACGTTGCAGAAGACGGCGGTCACACCGTGCCTTTGCACTGCAACATCTGCACCGAACTTCAGCGATGTTTCCCACATCCTCATCGCCAGGGGCTGCTCGACAAAGAGGAGGGCTGAGGTAACTATCTATGGCAGGTCAATGGAACGTCGAGAATCTGATGTCGGACCGGATGAGCCATGTCCGTCTGTTCTCGCTCCAATCGCCTCGCCAGGATGCCATCAACTACCATGTAGGGGGTCTGCAACGGCGCAGAATGGTGTGCGGCGTGTCTTGGGTCGGCGCATCATTCCCTTGCATTGCAACATTTGCCCCAAAAAGCCGAACTTCAGCGATGGCTCCCACCTACTCACCCATGTGGGCAGCAAGGGCCATCTGTCACACTACTAGGGTGTCGGAGCATGCTCGAAAAATCGAAGAGGAGATGCGGCGCTTCACATCAGCGAGGTGACGATTCGTGGCAGGCCGAGTGGAACGTCGAGAATCTGATGTCGGACCGGATGAGCCATGGTGGATGAGGATGGAAGCTCACGAGAGGAATGCGGGGTGCGACCAGGAATGTAGTTATGGCTCAGATGTATGAATGAAAACCTTTTGAACTCGCGCTCATTACCGTCCTCTAGGACTTGACATCCTCTTCTCGGTCAGGATCATGTGATGAGCCACCTCATGCAGCGACGTCATAATGTATCCATCCTTTTGCTTCGGCGCTGGATGCCATCACATGAAAGACATAGGCGCGCTTGCGATGTGATAGCGCAGCGCATTAAGCCTGCTCTCATCCTCGTTGTCTGAGTTTTTCCATCCGATTCCCGTCCCCGGTCATGTGACGGGGCACCTCTTGCGACGGTAAGCTCGTACCACTATCCTCTTACCCAGACACTACGGATCCTGAGATGAACAATGCTGGTGCGATCATCGTGAGTTTGGGCAAGAAATCTAGAGCAGGTCTCATTTACGCGCTCTACAGATATACATTTATATTTCGTTTCTAATCAGCTGACGAGGCACCCCATACAGCGGCATCTCGTTGCATCTATTCCTTTACTAACACAGTAAAGGTCATAACAAGGACGGCACTGTTGCGATTGCGGTGATTTAGTACAAGCGATTTGGACGCGGTCTCGCTCACGTCCTCCGAGCCGTTACATCCCATCCTCGTGTCCAGTCCATCGACGAGGCCCCTCATGCAGCGGCAACCCAATGTCTGCATCTATTTTTCTACACGCTAGAAACCGCGGTATCTCCAATGCGGTTGCGATTGAGGTGACTGAACGCAAAAGCTTCGAACCTCATGTCACTCACGTTGGCGAGAACGTGACATCTCATCTCGAAACCCAGGAGCATGACCGGGCGCCTCAGACGGTTGCAAGCCAGTGCGTTCATCGTTTATCTAGATACCGTGAACTACAAGTCCGAGGATACAGCCGTGCTTTAAGGTAAATTAGTGAGTGAGTTGTGGCTCACTTCTCGATTACGTTCTCGAAAACTTTACATCACACCTCTCTTTCTATCACCGTGTCAAGGTACCTCATACAGTCGCAAGCTATATCTATTGTGCATTCATCTAAATGCTGATTCTGATGGGATGTGGGACAAACTTACGATTTAGTTGAGTTATCACAAAAGATTTGGAGTTATTCTCATTTACATCGCGTAGAACTCGACATCTCGTCCTCTTTTCCAATGCCGGGCTCAGGCTCCTCAAACGGTTGCAAAGCAGTGCACCTATCTCTTATTCTGGTGCTGCATGCCGTGCCGACGAGCATAGGGTTGCTATTTCAAGACCTGATCGCAAACAAATTGAACTGGCTTTATTTCGCGCGCTCTAAACTTTGAGATCAGACCTCGATTCGCACCACCACGACAGGAAACCTTAAACAGCGGCAAGAATGCCCCAAAAGAAGCTGATACAGGCGCTGAATCTCCCGCCAACGAGCGTGGAGATGCGGTTTGCAAAGCTAATCGCCGTTGAACTGAAGTCGCTCTCTTTCACGCCCTCCGAACTTTGACATCAGGTATTGATTCATGTCACCACAGCAGGACACCTCAAACAGCTGCAAAAAAGGGTACAGATCTGCTGATCCAGTTGCTCCATCTAAGGCTAGGAGTAGAGGCTTACAATTTATAGAGCGAAATGCAGCTAAAGTGAAGCTGCTCTTTTTCACAGTCTCACGCACTTGACATGCCACTCCGATTCATGATACCATGGCAGGACACCTCAAATAGTCCGAAGCCAGGTTCAATATAGGACCGGACCTACTCTCATCCAGGTGCTAGAAAGGATTACATCCTGAGTACATTGGAGATCTCATGACAAGGGTCCTCACGCGGCGGTGTGATGTGCGGATTACGAAAGGTTTGATCGCGTTCTTATTCGCGCCCTCAAAAACATTACATTTCGTTCGGGTTTTCTATGCTTCTTGGCTTCTCTGCAAGGCACCCCAAACAGCGACAAGATGACTCCAAGGTGATTTGACTACGTTCTCATTCCCCATCTTGAAATAGTTGCATCATATCTAGATTCATCAACGTCAGGCAGGACACCTCATGCGGTGGCATGATAGACTCTTTACATTTGCCTGGACGTGTTCCAATATACGTTATCCAGAACATAACATCTCATTGTCTTTTCAACTCTACTACAGGGCACCTCATGCAGTGGCAAGATGAGGTCCCTACAGGCTTTCGAAGTTGCTCCAATACTCGCTATCCAGATAATCACATCTTATTTCATTTTCAATCCTATTGCAAGGCACCTCAAACAGCGGCAAGAAAACTCTACAGAGAGAAATTCGACATAGTGCTCATTCACGCTGTTAAGATCCTTACATCCTCCTTTGTTTCCTGATTACAAGGCAAGGCACCTCATACAGCGGCAAGATAAGATCTCTGCAGTCATTGGACAGTTCCAATACTCGTTGTCAAGAACATTACATCTACTTCTCCTCTCCGACCATATCACAAGGCACTTCACGCAGCAGCAAGTCAATTCTCTTATGCAGATTGGAACAGGCTCAATTCTCGGCCGCGCAGGCACAGCATCTCCTCTCCCCTCCCGCTACCGAGCCAGGCACCCCCCCACGCCGGCATCACTCCGCCAAACCCTACCTCCCAAGGGAGCACCACCAGGGACTTCCGTGACTACATTGCCTTTGAGCCCCGCGACGGTAGCCCCCGTTCGCTAGAGCGCTACTAGGACACACTACCGCCGTTGATCGAGGCTCGCAGGCAATGCAACCACTTCAAATCCCTGGGATGCTCCCCCGCCCACCCCCGACAGCGTCACCCCTCTGTCAAAAGTCAGCAGCCATTCACCCATTTCACAGGACAGTCACTTACCACTCGCTCTCCAGCTCCATCTCCGCCGACCCCTCGCTCTTCCCCTCCACCTCCGCCTCTCCCTCCGCCTCCGCCTTCTCCTCCTCCTCCGCCTCCCAGGGGAGCCCCTCCGCGATCACCGCCTCCTCCCAGTACAACATCTCGTCCGCGTCGTAGTCGGTCTCCGGGGTCAGCTCGACGACCGGGATTGCGGAGTTGGACATTGTGTGGTTGTTTGTGGTTGATTTGTAGAAAGTTGGCGTGGATGTGTGGTTGGTTGTTGTGGTTTTGTTGGAACGTTGCGCGGAAGTGTGGTTGTTTGTGTGAGTCTTGGTCGAAAATTGATCGAGGTTGTGGAGGCTGTGATGATGTGCGCTGTTGGAACTTGGTTGTCAAAGGGAGGGGGAGGGGGAGTTTATATAGTTTGCCAGGAAAGGTCCAGGGTGAAGGTACAGAGTGAAGGGAACTGGCACAAGACTGGACACTGGCGTGCCAGACCGGCGCTCCTGGCCACACCCCGTCAGGCATCCAGGAGCCGCCTGTCCACACTCCCGCCGTGGAGTTCGGCTCAACAGACTTGAAGTCAGGCATAGCCTTTCGGAACGCCTCCGGCGTGCTCAACGTCGCGTCCACTTGTCCAGTGTGATGCCATTCAGGGAGTGCAGCCTGAAACATGCTCAAGATAAGGAGTCTGGGTGCCATTATGCTCATTCATGAGTAGAGGTCTCGCCCCTCTAGCTGACGTTTCCCCTTCATAATGCTTCGAGCTTTGCCATACTCTCTGCCTCTTCCCAGATCGGCCTAGCTTCTCTCGCTTAACTGTCGGTCCACTGTCGCCCGTCTTAAAAGCCCGACCGTCCGCAACACGCTTCCTCTCCACAACATCAGCGACCACTGGGAATCCGAGGACGAAGACTTCCATCTCGTACGCAAACCGCTTAGAGACTCTCACGAGATCTACGCCTTACGAAACACTCCGCGGCCTCGAAAACTCCCTCAAACCCCTCCGCTTCGACCAATCCTCCATCCCTTCCAACTCCCTCCGCACCCATCCGGAGCACCAACCGACCACATCAGAACCCCAGAACCATCAGACTACCACCACTCACCGCGCCGCCCACCGCTTCACATGCTTCAATAATGACCTTCCTCCGAGCCGCCAGCGTTGAGCTCGCAATGTCCAAGCTGCACAGTGTGCACCTCGCCCGCCAATGGCACCGTCTTCGTCACCGTCCGCGTCCCCAGCGTAAGTCCTCCTGGCCCCTCTTGGGCCAGCCCAAGTACCTGCTTTCATCGCTCGCCTAAACCCACCTCCACCGATCAAGCTAATTCTCGCTAGTCTTCGTCGCTGTCGTCGAGATTCCACTCCTACTAGCATTGGTCGCCCTGAGGTTTCCAGACTTGCTGGATGACGGAGAAACTCTTCGGAGCACCGAGGAACCGGAGACGGAGCTCCTCGATGCTGGCACTCCGTCGTCCCGTTCTTACAAAACTGCCCCTGGTGCGCAGGTTTGTGAGGACGAGATGGCGGAGTGCCAGCATCGTGGCCACCCGATGTCGCAGTCCAGCATCCCATCGATTGTCAAAGTCGAGGGCGACGGATCCAACTCGGACCATGACGGCGAGGCCAAGACCACCCCGGCCACACCAGTCAAGGCATCTGTGGAAGATGCCTCCAGCTCTAGCCATGGCTCCACCCGCTACGACTAGATTCACCGACTCTTGCCGCCCTCATATTTGCTACATCCCCGAACGCTCAGCATTAGGTGGTGGAGTGGGTTCTTGTGGATAGACTGGCTTCAATTGATCGAATTTTCTGAACTCAAGCTCATCTCTTGTTGCAATTTGAAACCTGTGATCCCCTGTCTCTCATTCACCTATGTTGTCGCACACTGCAGTAACCCCGCCATGGATATCGGACTACACTTTGCATAACCTTTTCTTTCTTGATGCCACTGTACGGGGTAGCCCAACCAGGACTTACCCGCTCGGTCAAAGTGCAAATTAATGGAGCTAGATGTTGAAATCAGATGCAAATGCAGTGTACAGTACTTTGCCATATATCGGGCACACGAATATTATCACCTTTCGGCTCCAATACTGTTCACTGGACACCGCTGTGAGGAGTAGCCCAGTTAATCAAAAGGCAGTAAGTTAAACAGCACTCTGATATGCACTGCCCAAAACTCAACATTATGCCTAGATATGTACTACACAATGTTATAAGTGTAGGTACACGAGATTGATACTGTTCGGCTCCAATCTTGCTCACTGTACACCACTGAGAGGAGTAGCCTAGCTGGTCAGTGACCAACGAGTCAAGGAGCAGCCTGATCTGCATTGCTTGGAATTTGACATTGTGCCTAGGCTTCCGAGACTCATAGAGGGTACCCCAAGCAGTGGCAATAAGGGCGCAGCCTATGTCTAGGTACTGTCCTGTTTTGAACGCCATGGCTTCCACGTCTCTACAGTACTAAGCCACTAATTCAGGAACTCGGATACACTACTGCTATAGCTCCGCTCTTGCTCTCTCCACACCGCTGTAGGGAGCGCCCCAGATAGCACATCTGTAACGAATCAAAGCGTAATGTGATTTGCACAGCGTTGATAGTTACATCGCATATGGAGAAGTGAACGCGCGTCAGGGTGCCTCAAGCAGTGGCAAACGGGTGTACACAGACTTATGGCCTGCCTCTCAAATTGTAATGTCGTCTTCATTGAAAGAGCTCGGGGTCACAATTTGAAGGCATGGCAGTATGAATGCGTCCTCGAGGCTTCATTTCCAGCCAATACCAAATACTTTCCAATATTCATATTGGATCAATCCAAAGCCCCCCAAACAACATCACCAGCTCGTCAACCAGCGCTGTCCGAGCCCCCAATCTGAAGTCGTCACGGTAAGACATCCTCTTCGCGCCAGATACGTGCGATTAAGGTTTTTAAGGATACAATCTGAAGGCAGGCCACCAGGAGTATGGTCCTCGACGATTCATTTCTAGCTAACATCAAATGCTTTCGGATGTTCCTACTCAAAACATATAGAACCCCCCAAACGGTGTCATCATCCTCGCAAACAACGCCTTTTCCCCCCCTAATGTGAAGCTGCCGCGGTAAGACATTCTTATCACGCCATATATATACCGCAAAGCATGTGGAGGTCTCAATTCAAAGGCATGCGATGGTAGGAACGATCATCAAAGCTTCATTTCGAGCCGACAGCAAACACTTCTTAATATATATATTCGATAAACTCAAAGCCCCCCAGACAGCGTCATCTCCTCGTCAACCATAACCCTCTAGTCCCCCAATATCAAGCTGTCGCGGTCGAAGATCCTCTTGGCGCCCCATATCTACAGTCTCGACGCGTGCGCGGATGTGGTTGGTTTTTAGGGCCTACACCCAGGCCAAAGAGCAGAAGGAGCACCCCGAGTCCGTCGTGGATTCTTCTGACTCTTCCTCAATGGTGTCTAGAGTCGCCACGAAGGGCGCCCGGCGCTGCTGCTGCTGCTGCTGCTGGAGGTGTCTGATCGCGGACCGGCCGCGTGCCTCCAATCGACGTTTTCGGCGCAAGTAGCGCGCTTGGCGGGCGGCTTCTCCGGCTGTTGTTGGCATTGTGTTGACTAGATGGCACGTTGGGTTAGCAAAGTGGGTAGAGCTGACAGGGGGAGGTCTGAAGGTACGTACGTTGGAGGTGGCCGTGAATGTTGGTGAGTGACGGTGGGTGGAAGGGACATTATATAGGCCGTCAGAGGAAAATTCAGTGAAGTGAAGACAGAAAGGTGAAGGTGGGTGGCCGCATATCCCAAGCATCTCACAATGAGGCAGGTTACCAGGCTTCCTCCTCGTTAACTTGAACTTCACCCTCCGCGCAAAATTCTTTCCTTCGCTCTCACGTCCGCGAACTGTCTTCAAGCCGCTTCAACCTCTCGCAAAGCACCGCCCAACCGCACTCAATCTCCTTCATCTGCGCTCGCCACCGCCAATATGAGCTCAAACAGCCTGATCAACCTCCCCGCCGACTCCGCCGCCCGCTCCACCAGCGTGCCCTGGTACGCCGAGCAACTCGAGCCCAACCAGCTCGCCGAAGTCAAGCTCTTCTTCATCCAGTACTCAGACATCCGACCCGACGAGGTCGAAGCTCACATCCTCCGCGCTGTACGTCTCCCCTTCCTACTTACCTTCCCACACTCTCTGTCCAGAACTCAAGCTAACACTGCTTCTTAGCGTGACGCCGCCTGGTCAATCTCCCCCTGGCCCTGTATCGGAGAGTTCTGGTTCCTCACCTTCTCCCTGAGCCGCCACCCCGCGTACACCCACATCCTCGACACGCTGCGCTTCCAGTCCCACAACGACCCCAACCCGCCGTACAAGCTCCTCGACCTCGGAACCTGCCTCGGCCAAGACCTCCGCAAGCTGGCCTACGACGGCGCCCCTATTCCTGCCCTCCTCGGCGCCGACCTCCTAGACTTCGAGGCCGCAGGCCACGCGCTGTTCCGTGACTTGGACCGCTTCACGCGGGGGCACTATATTCAGGGGAACATCTTCGCCGCCGACGACGACGCGGAGGATAAGCTCTTGAAGACGCGGGGCAGTTGGTTCTTCGTCC
This sequence comes from Lophium mytilinum, assembly GCA_010093605.1. Classification (NCBI taxonomy): domain Eukaryota; kingdom Fungi; phylum Ascomycota; class Dothideomycetes; order Mytilinidiales; family Mytilinidiaceae; genus Lophium; species Lophium mytilinum. The sequence continues at coordinate 146,698 of MU004184.1, read as the reverse complement.
ACGTGTCCATGTTCCTACATATCTGGCCGCTGGAGCAGCAGGAAGAGGCTGCCGCAAACATCCTCAAGTTGTTGAAGAAGGAACCGGGCGCGATGGTCATTGGCACGCAGACGGGGACACTCACGGCGAAGAATGACAAACTTGAACCGCCGTTTTGTAGGCAGGGCGAGGAGAAGTACGTTTATAGGCACAATTGTGAGAGCATGGCCGCGTTGTGGCATCGTGTGGCGGACGCAGAGGGGGTCAAGGTGGACGTTTGGGCGGGGTGGAACGCGGAGCACCACCAGAAGATGGAGAAGATTAGACGGGAGGTGCCGTACGAGGAGCTGAGCGATGCGCACCGAGAGCAGCTAGATGAGAGGAAGGTCGTATTTTCTGTGACTAGGGTGTAGAGGGGTGGGGGGTACTTCGGCGCAGTGGATGAAGTGGAATCGTGGCGATCTCTGTGGTCTGATTTGCGGTGTTTTTGGGGCTCTTCGTGCTGTGGAGTGCGAATGAGATAAATAGTTGAATGAGATAAATAGTTGAATGAGATGATCGTGTTTCCTATTTCGAGACGTATATTACTTTCAGTTGCGTGAGTAATGACAGCGTTTGTGATGCTGCAAAATAAATTTGAGCATGATGACACGATTCTGATGCCGTGAATGGAAATCAACCCGAATTACCAATCTGACGTTAATGAGAATCCTCTCTTCTTGACTTTTCGTCTTTGTTGTGTCTATTTTGCATGCGGGACAGCGGGGTTTTGGGGAAAGGTAACCAGCTGTCAGGGAGTAGCGGTAGGGCTACGGCAGGCAGGCACGTGTTACCTCTTGTACATAGCCTCGCTTCCTCTAGACCTCTCTTCTCTCCTACATCATCAATCCTTCATCCAATACATCACGTACACGGCCTACAGCTCCTTGTTCCGTGACACCAGCCCTCCAGATCGTCAGTATATCGTTACAACTGCCTCCGAACAGTTAGCATCTGAAGGTGACTTAGGTGGAGGTATCCCTGCAGACTACCGGAACGTCGTGTCTATCGCGAGTACTGCAAACTCTATGAGTCCTATAGACAACCTAGGCTCCTCAAATTTCGTACTTCTCAATTCGAACATCAACATCGAATTTCTCCTGCTGGTAAAAGCTTTCTTGAGTTACTATCGCAGCCACGATTGACCCAGGCGATTGGTGCGGTCTGTCTGCAAGAAGTTCAACCTGCACAAGGAGGCAATATCGAAGCTCTGGTAACAAATAAATGAACCCATCAACAAACTCGTCGATAGCGTCCTTCTATACCAGACCACGTCGATCCCGAACCAATCCTGACTATCTCTAGTTGTCAGAGTAATCGCGAATGCTAGGCTAGGAGCCGGCTTATCCCCAGAAACCCTCGTCCACGCCCTCCAAGAGACCAAGAACGTCAGACTTCGACGCCGTGGACTGGAACAGACATGACATGAGGATCTGAAAGTACTGGAATTGCTATCACGTTGATCCTGGAGCATGTGTAGGCTCTATTTGCACGCGGAATGACGGGGTTTGAGCGCCTTCAAGGTAATGCATAGCATGCACACGTGATGTGAAGCGTTCGACGTCTTAAATTGAAACGTACGTACTTTCTCTACCTGAACCTCGTGAAATGGCTGTCCTCTGAAATTCAAGGCCCGTATGCATCTGAATTGATTGCGGGATGAGGGTGTTTGAGTCGCTTCGTAGAGAAAGGTACGTGGTAAGCACGATGTAATGATCTCGACACCGTGAATCTGAACTAGCCCGGGATTCTATCCAATACTATTAGAATTGCCCTGCTCTTGGTATCGGGCAGAGTTTGCGCTTGAACTGCACCTCAGATGACGACGTTTGAGTGGCTTCCTGGGGTCGATATACATTCACACGGGTGTGAGGAGTTCGACGCTGTAAATTGAAATTGTATCCTACATCTTGCTATACCGCACCCTTTATCTCACACGAGCTAGATCAGTCCATCTGGGCGTATCTTTTGAGGGTATACCGAGATGCATGAGACAGCCCCCTAACCGAGGGAGAGCCAAGTACCGTGAATGTAAAAGACTCGAGGCTGTGTATCACACTTGCGTTTTATATTCAGTCCCACTGGGTCCGATTCCTCATCATCCACCAGACCGGGTCATATAAGCGTATGTTTTGGGGAACGCCTAGTTGCGTGGGACACCTCTGGCAGGTGGACAGTTGAACGGGGTGAACGTCGAGGTGTGAACGTTATGAATTGCGATTCAATCTTCCCCCTTGCACCGTTGCAGTGTTGTTCTCGAGAGCTCTAGACAGTGTCGCAGGAACGTGGGTTTCAAAGGTATGCGAAGCTGCGTGAGCTGCTCCCTGCCGATGGAGGTCTTCAAGAGAAAGCCGTCATCTCTACGCCCTTGGACCGCGACATCTTCACCTTCAACTCCGTGGCCCTACTCAGCGACTAGGCCGGCATCTCCCTCCTCATCCTCGACTCCTTCATCTCGAGCATTCATATCGGCAGCCATTGCGAGCCCGCAATCAAACCCTTTGGCTGGAGCATGATCATCCTCCGGACGTCCCTCGCCGTCCGCAACTACAGACGCTGCTGCCGCGCCATCCGTACCACGGTACAAAAAAAGCAGAATTCGGTGTCGAATTGTCAGACTTGGAATTGTTGCAAAAGACCGGCTGTCGTTCGGGAGGTGGGGGTGCGTGATTTGCAGCTGTGATTGCGGCGGTGGAGGCGCCCAGTAGGGACAAGCACATCTCGAACGCAAAGCATCGAATTGGAAGTTGTATCTTAGCAAAGATGTCAATAGAAGTAGCTGTACCCATGGATAATGCAGAGCCAGCGGATCCGCCAATGGAGAGTGGTCTGCATGTGTGATGGTGGCGTTTGAGTGCTTTAGCGGCGTGAATAACATCCGTACTCAATATGGAGAAGATAAGATCGCGAATAAGGACAGACGCGAATCTAGACTCACTATTCTACGTATCTAGCAGCAACACCTGTTTTCAACGTCGTTGTGTAGCTCAAAACTATTCACTAGCAAAAAGAAAAAGATGACCGCTGCGCGGCTCGAACCTCGTCTAAGCACAAAACAAAACACAAAAAAAATTTTGAAGCTACTCTTTGATAAAGCGTGTCATCCTTAGTGCAGGGGCCATGCTAATCTTCTCTGTGTTGTTTCAAATTGACCAAATGCCCGAAGGCGAAGTGCGTTGAATTTATAGCAAATATATAGCCCAAAAGCGGGCGGGGTCAGTGCGCGTTTGTTATTATTGGGCCACTACTACGGCTTAACGCCGGCTGCACAACCCTTCTGCTGCCCTAGAGCACCTGCGCACGATTACCGCCGATGCCTTTAACAGTTATTGTGCGTCTTTCACGTTCAATTTAGCCTGTCCTTGTGCTACTGCGAGGACTTGCGCATTGCCGCCTCTATTTTACACTCAACTAGTAATCTTCCCGCACAGAGGGGCGTCACTGGGCTTAATAGAGCTGAGTCTATGGCTTGCATGAAATCAAGTTGCGACTCAGGCTTCGCCTGTGTCAATTTGTCCACGCCTAGGGCGAAGCGGGCTAAGCACGTGTGAAAGTCACGACCACGCACCTTTGAATTGCACTCTAAGCTATGACTCGGCGACCATTACATTAGCTTGACAGCAAGTATGTAAGTCAAGTACGTAGATATTGCTCTTGAACCTGTATAGGAAGGTTTGTAGACAATCTGAACGTCGCATTTGGCGCGCTAGTGAATGCTTTGTCCCAGGGCTACAAAGTCGTACTCTCGGCTACGAACTTGTTTGAAAGACGTTTCACAGAAGACGTCTTAGAAAGCGGGTCTAGACCCTTTCTATAAGCCTTTGTACATGTATGTAGACTCTCCGGTGGGCGTGGGCAAGAAATGGGTAAACGTAATATGCAAGAGATTTGGAACTACATTATCTAGAGCGATAGCATATTAAGAACGCCGTACCCCTGATGGATTCAGAAGAAGTGGAGTTGGCTGTTCTTTTGAGAGCGTGCAGGCTGATTTATGGATGCTCCGGCCGCTGCAAAGACGACCGTGATTGAACGTCAAGATCGAGGCTTAGCAAATCTCGTTGCGAAACTGACTTCTACCAAGATGCCTCAAGGAACCATGGATACATGGGCAGGGATATGCTACTCTATATCTCCAGCGGGAATGCGACGTAGGCGATAGCCTCACGTGACTCTCGGGTCTGGGTCGCGTCCCCCGCCGAAGCACACTCGGGTCGCTCTACCATATCAATCACGTCCCATCCCACCATAATATCCACTCTTCTCGCCCACCTCAGTTGCTCTCTTTATGATTCTCCGCCTTTCGAAAGAACCTTCCTGCCTAGACAACAGAGCGCGACAAGTCCCAGGACCGCACTATCCTCTTGACCGCCTCCTCGACAACCTCAAGACCGCCGGTGTCTACGGAGATGTCACCGGCGCCCAGAATTGCATTTCCACAACCGCTGCAAAATCCAGGCTACATGACTGTTCAGCTCGCCCACGACAGCCTTCGCCGCGCAAGATCCTCGCTCCTTGCATCAGTTGCTCAGCTTGAGTAGGCCGAACTTACGATCCACACTGAGTCGGAACAATTCGATAAGGAAGCAGCCTGTAAGCTCGGGGCACTCAACCTCACCCAGAGCTGCGAGAGAGAACCTTCGATCTTTGAAGTCCATCTTAGGTCCATTGGTAAGTCCTACTTTTATCTACGCAGTGAGCACGTCCAACATCTTCTAACCCTTACCGCATTTCCAGCCATCTAGACCGAGCATCATCGCTGAGGCCTCGCTCCTCACACTAGCTACTCTATCACAGCCCGCCGCGCTCGTGAGAATCTTACTCGGGAGCATGGCCTGTAGAGCTCTCGCCGGCGATGTCCCGTCTTCTCCACTCCCAACCGCAACATCTCCCTCTTCATTTCTCTCTCTACCAAACACCACACATCCCAGGTTGTGGAGGCGGCATTTATGGAGCCGTTGGACATCACCCTCGCGGAGAAGAGATGCTGTGTGAAGTTTCAGTCCTACCACCTGGCATGATATCCAGATCTGCATCCTCTCTTCACTTTGCGCTCTCCAGTGTATTCTAAGACTTGAAACAATACCACAGTCTTCCTGCGCCCTCTAGACCGCACCTCATCGTCCACACTTTGCCATCTCTTCTCCGGGTGCCGAACATAGCACGCCGCACCCGCAGGAGCAATCCGCGCTGCCTGGGAGAACCATCCTATGGAATCGGCCATCATGCCTATCGAATAAGCCTCTTGAGGGACTTCTAGGTATTTCGCTCTTCACTGCATGTCCAGAAAGTGAAGCCTTCTAACACCTCCGAGGTATCGCAGAGGCTTCGATTCAGGCCGCCTACGACGGGACTTATCACCAAGACTACGCTCTCCTCACAACCACCAAAGACGACGAGAATAGGAATGTCGGAGCAATGCGGCAAGAGATTGGGGAGGATTTCGCGAAGGTACGTCAATCTGCTCCTCTTGCATACGGTGTACCCGCTAATTGTACGTGCAGTTCGGAATCTTGGAGAAGGTTTTCCCGGTCTAGGGGACCGACCACTCACAGGCCCCAGTCTTCCTGAAGTTCGCCAGTGACATGGGCGCGCACGTAGCGCTAGATCAATCCAATGATCCGACCAAAGCGGGCAAGGAAACGTCCGCCAAGTTCTACAACTTTATCCAGCCCTATAAGAATAGGTGAAAGGGTATCCGTCCGCTCTTTACTTCAAGCTCGCAAAGTGAAAGCTAATATCATGTAGTTCCTGTATTGCTCCTTCATCGAATGCCCAGCAAGTGAGCTCTGTTGAGTCCCCTCCAATGCGACGCCGCCGCCTAGTCCGACAAGACCACCCAGTACGTCCCCTTTCCGCCTACTCCGAAACCCCAATACCTCCCCCTTTCAATACCATACGGCTCCACCACATCCACTGAGCTCGGCTTCCCATAGCCCCGCTCGCAGACAGGAGAGCCAAGAGAAAACCAAAGTCATCGAGCGTGGGCGAGGGGCCAGGCCTAAACGGTTTCTGGCGCGTAAGACCTCACGCAAGTCACCTCTTAGTCCTTTTCCAGGGACTGCAGATTGAGCAGAATCGAGGCAGCACCTAGCGATGATCGAGTCACCGGAGTTACCACGGCGCCGCACTGCTCTGCATCCATGGCGCCGGTGGAGGTGTCTGGGCTCATATATGTTGATTTCTGAGAATACGACGATGTTTACATGATTGTTAAATACAGATGCTGACGACATAGGTGGAGTAGGTTCCTTGCGAGACAACGTTTCGAGGGCGAAGCGATTTACGCTTTGATGCCACACTCCGTTCTGACCTTCCGGAGCGGGCAACGATCGTTAGTGTCTCTCGAGGGCCGTAACGAGAGTAGATTGGCATGTTGACGGGAAACCGCTGTTCGGGGGGTAGAGATCAAAGACGATGGGGACGATTCGAGTTGGTACGGTCAGGGGAAGGAAGAGAACGATCTATCTTGAAACAGAGCGATGGCTTAGTCTCTCGCTCTAAGACTTTACTAGTCTATATCAACTCTCTCACCTTCATCTTCACCTAACCTTGCACTGGTAGAAATCATCTTGGAGCCCAAGACATACCCGTGTCACGAAGTATTGCACGGCGTCGCTCTAGACTGTCCTCACTACCGCCCATCTGCTTCCTGCATGTCTACGCATCCTCAAACCTCGATATCAAACCCTGGGGGATGGTCTACTCCATAGGTATCTGCGCACGCCCTTGCTTCGGACCTGGGACTATGATGTCCAGAGGTCGCGACAAGGTTCCTCTTCAGCGAGCTGATGGCTAGCCGAAGATATAATGCGAGTGCTGTTTCCCTCGAGTGAGAACCACAATGGAGGACTCTTCCTTCAGCTTGTCGACAAAGATGAAATTTAGGTCTGCTATATCGTCAAGATAGCCGGCTGGTGCTCCACCGTACGGCTTTCGATTTTGGTCGGGTGGTGGCACTTATGACGTGAAACCCTCGATCAGACTACAAGCTGTTTGCAAATTCCAAGTATATTCTGGCGACGACATTTATAAGACTATAGACAAAGTCTCCACTGTCATAAGTGAATCGAGATGGGGAGAATGCCCTAGCTATCGCAACTGATTAAGTGAGCGTTGCTCTCTATAGAGATTAGCAAACCTTGAAGGGATACTTCCATACGAGAGATTACGTGACGGGAGTATACTTTGACAATTTGATGCAGGTAAAGGACTTCAAAATCATTTCAATTCTCACTAGGACTGGATGGGTGAATCATAGTGCTGAGATGTCAACAGACACTTCAAATACTTACGGCGGGTTTTGGATTGGAGGTGTTGATAAAGATGATAGAAAGAGGCCTCGAAATCCGCGCAAGCCCCATTCCTGCGACCTTGGCCGGAATCAGAGCAGATGCTACTGGGCCGAGAATGAGTGTGGCGTTGTTGAACGGTGGACGAAATGCGCCACTCGAGCTCTAAAACATCGCACCGTTACGGTGCAGGCTTCCACCAGGGTACCGCCCTCATAAGGCTTCAAACGCCCCCCAAACAACTCCCTCTTCTCAGTCGCAGCTAATACTCGATACCCTTGGCCATTTTCTCCTACCTAAATACTGAAAAGGCTCGAACACGCCACGGGATATAGGTTAGCTAGTCCCTGGCTTTCCCGATCGCAAACTTCTCCGACCTCAATCTCATCTTTAAACTTTCACAAACACCATGCCGGCCTATCCACCAATCCTACTAGGCTTTGGTATTCTCTAAAGCTTCATGAGTCGTCCGGCTTGCCGTCGAATCACTGCCGGAATTGGCGAAGTTCGCTGCCCCAACTCAAACATGGATGAAGAAACCGATTGCGCTCAGAAACAATCAGAGAACTGCGCTACATCATCCACGGAGACGAAGCAGTTTGACTTTACCCCCAATACTTAGGACACGCCTTTCTTATTCTACCACGCGGCGTTACTTCTCTCACAACCGTCATGGACCATTACCGCGTCCGAAACGGCGGCATATGCCGACGGAGAGATCCACCGGGAGTCTCACAACCAGATCAGCGGGTATTACTATCTATTTTATCAAATAGATTACTTGTTGGTGCATCGTACTTCCTATCTTAATTTGTTTAAACTGAACTAATGAACATAACAGTTTGCCGCAACAGTCGAAAAGCCAAACAACTCTCCTTTCACCCCCGACGTTTCCTACTAAAAACGGCACTCGGAAATCCTTTTCGGAGATAAATGATGATATGGATGGGTTGGATTACGATAAACCTTCATTTGCCGGCAGCGGGACAAAACACACATACTCCACGAACCCGCATAAGACTATACCGAGAAGGCGCTCCTCCCATTCACCAAACGAGCGATATCGGGAAGAGAAGGCGGCGAAAAGACGAAAGTATGAACACCCTGCGACCGCGGCACATGGCACGAACGAATTTGCCATGGGAGGACTACAGACGGCGATCAGAGATACCCCAAGGTGTTTGGGCAACGAGAGACCCAAGGATACTGAAGTTGGGTATGAGAAGAGCCGCAAGCGAAAACCTCTACCGTTGAAGGGCCGGTGGTAGCAGAGTAAAGCAAAACACGGTATCCCAAAGGGCAATGCCCAGCGCTGTGGATAAGGAATACACGAATGGCCTCGGCGATAAGGACCCTCTTGTGATGGAACAGTTGAGGGCAATCTCAATATCACGAAAAGCAGAAGAGACCGCTAGAAGAATGGGGCTCCATTCAAACTGAGCTCTGTAGAGAGCACTGAGGAAGATGCGAATTTCTTTGACAAGGGTCCGTCGGGCATGGAGGTTGGAGATACTCAGTTGGATATTCGAAGACATCTTGGTCAGGGAAACGAGCTGGTCTTGTTGAGCGCTTTCGTTATTCGTAAGAGGTGGATTGGACAACGTCGAATGCTTAGGGCTCGGAAGAGGGGCGTCCGACTGAACCGATGGGTTGTGTTTTACTTCAGCGGACGCCATTCATTTTGCCTTCTTCGGTATCTCATTTCATTTGTTCTAATCGTCCGCTTTACTATTTACGCAGCTTTCCCCACCTTCAATGTTCGGTCTTCCCAATGTCTGTCCCATCGTTGTTAGGGCTTGAGAGCTCTACAGCGCCGTCACTCACATGGAGATATCCATAACGAGAGAGGTTCTAGCTAAATTCTGGTGTCTTGCCCTTGCAGCGGCGCCCATCAAGTGATCTCCAAAGCTATTGCGCCAACTTACCTGCTTGACGAACGGGCAAACATCCGAGCATCCCCACGTTGCAGGTAATTAGCGCCAATGCCTTTTTGTAGGGTGGCAAGGATCTACAGTTGTCTAGCAACAAAGCTAGAAGCCGACGAGCTTGCAGAGGTCAGAGAGCGTGATGCATTTGATGACCTCGAAGGTGTACGCCACGAGGAAAGAGTCGTGGACGGTCAATGAGGAGGAGTCCAAAGTATCGACAAGGTGTTGGTACGGAGCTGAACCTGGGCGCAAGGGGGCCTAGAGGAGGTGGTAAAGGAGGTAGTGCAGTGATATGCCACTGATGAAGTGGAAGCAGGGATCTGCCTTGGGTTCGAAGCTGTCTGTAGAACTTAATTAGTATATTGGATAGTCGATAAGTACCATACGTAGCTTCTCTTACTATGATTAAGGCAATCGATACTTACTGTCTGCATATGCTGTTTCATGTGTATTTTAAAAGGTTCCCCAATCTCGTGCTAATTGGACATCTCCGAAATCCAGCATTCTGCCGGCCCTCTCCCACGGCGTGCCGGTTTTTCCTATGACTCCACACTCTTCTTCAGGATTTCCTCGTCTGGGCGCATCTATCCCGCTGGTGTTAATTGTGCTTTCGATAGGTGAACTAGATACTATGCTAGCTGGATGTAGAGAGAAGCGTACCATTGACCCGTCATGATTCATGCTAAGTTGAATCAATCCCGTTGACGAGACGCAAAAGCAGCTGGTAGATCCTATAGAATAATAAGACGGAATTTAGCTGCATTTTCACAGGCTTTATCGGCGATGCACTTTGAAATTTCGCTGAAGTGGGTGGGCTGACACCGACATCCGGCCTGCTGAAGACTCATCCCATCAATAGCCGTCGCAAGCAGGCACAGCCGCTAATCATTGAGGCGAGACACTATCTAACTCTGTAATCATTCCAGATGCTCCTCGAGCCCCGGGGTGGCCTATGCGGAATTCGCCGCCTCACTGACGGCCTGGGGGATGACTAACCAGGCACGCGCCCCCCCACGCCCGTCTTCACTCCTCCCTTTCCGCTCCGCCAGTTTCCACGACATTCCACCGCACGCAGACACGGTTATACTGCTCGGTTAAACTGCCTAGCGCTGATGAGTCAGCTGAGTCAGCGGGCTTTCCGCCAGACTATAAGAACTCGGCCAGCCCCCGACCCCCCTTCCTTCCTCATACTTGGCGGCGGTGCTGGAAAAACCACCACCGGCTCGGGGTCTGGGAGCTCATGAATTCCTTCGACCTACTGGCCTCGGCTGACTTCATTGCACAACGGGTCGAGCTGGGGGGGTACAGTGTGGCGAACTGCCGGGCAAATTTTTGATTGCAGACCAAGTCGGATGAGCTATCTCTTCGCAAAACCTCTTTTTCATTGAACTGCCTGCCTTGTGCGGGTACTCGAAGAAGAAGCTTCTCTTTCCTTTACTGGTTCGAGTAAGGCAAGTTGTGGTTGGGCTTTGGTGTTTTGTGGTGTTGTTGCTTGTTGTTGTTGTGCGTGGTGTGTACGCGCCAGCCCCACCGACTCTCTTCTTCTTCAGGCGCAACGGTTGTGGCAGTGACGATGACGGCGTCACAAATGCTTGCGGTCACAGAGTCTATGAGTACTTCAGATCGAGAGGTCTATAGCTGAGTTTTGAATCCATTTAAAAAAACGTACAGAGACATACCAAGCAGCCGTGTCACGATGTCCACGGGCTTGTTGCGAGAGATTGATTGTGGCGATAACGGCCTAACAACTGCTTGCGGTCACAGAGCTCAAGAGTCCTTCAGCTCGTGAGGGCCATAGCTGGAGTTTAGACACAAATCAGAGAATGTACAGAGGCACGTCAAACAGCGGTATCGCGATGTTCACGACCTTGTGGAGATAGATTTATTGTGACGATGACGGCCTATAAGTAGTCGTGGTGACAGCGCTCATACATGCTCTTCACTTCTGCGGTACACAATGGGTGCACTTTTGACGGCTCGACCACCTTTCAGTCAGGCCAACCCTCCCAGCCGTATCAGGTGAGCGAAGCTGGGGTGCAAGCAGCAATATGTGCGTGTGCCCTTCTGCTTGCTTGCGTCTTTGTCTTCTTGCTTGCATGCTTCTTGGTGCTTTGAACTCTGTGGTTTAGCCTCGGATAGATTCCTGTACTGGGGAGCGTGTGCCGCGATGGTGAAAATTCAGGCAGATACGTAGCGATTGGCGCCCACGAAGTAGGAGGATGGTGGTCACCTACGAAACATCATAGTTACAAGAACGAGCACTGTGCTCTGTTGATGCAATTCACTGATATCGCTTCGCAGGTTCAGATAGAGAAGGCTTCAGCTGTACTTTAGATTCATATCAAAGACAGTACAGAGGCACTCCAAACAGTGGTATCTCGTACATATTCCAGCTTTTACGATGTGACTACCACTTATTTAGACTTTGTGATGACGTGCCCTCGGCCCGACATTCGTTCCGGAGCCTCTATTTGATAGTTCACCCAAGGTGTTCACTTCTAACCCCAGCAACAGCTCCGACACCAAAAGGTAAGTTTCAAATCACCCTTTCTGCTGTAGTTGATGATGATCAACTACGCCTCGTAAAGATGAACGCTAACAAATGCGACGCAGACGTAACAACATCCAAACCTTCGCCGAAATGGCACACCTCCTCCCAACCGTCTTCGTCGCCGCCAAGGCCACGCTCGCCGTCTTTTTTGCACCAACTGCCGCAATCGCAGAAGAAGTCGCCATCACATTCTCTCTCATCGCGTGGACCGCGCCGGCCGCTTCCGTCGCTTCTTTGCGGGCCTCGGTGGGACTTCTGGTCATGGAACGCGTCTTATGTACTAGCATGAGGATAGAGGTGGAGGGTAGAAGGGTACGCGTCGTGTTCGACTTCGTCGACGAGGAGGCCTAGCGAGCCTGTGGCTTCCGGTGTGGAGATCGGGCGGTTTTTGCGTTGTAATTGTAGTGAATCGAAGATCAGTCTCTCGTCATAAGCTCGTTGACATTGTGATACCACCGTTTGAAGTGCCTCTGCAAGTTCTCAGGAAAAGAGGAGAAGTTGTTCAGACATGGTTTGAATTATACTTCACCGCTCTACACTGCCCGCATGTCAGGCTTGTTTCCTTCTTCGGTTCCAGTGAGCTAAAATCTGGCCTCCTATCATAAGCCCATGGGCATCTTGACACCAGCGTTTGAAGCCTCTCCGTAGATTATCAAGAATAGAGCATTGATCGTTTTGAATGATCTAGAAACACGCCAAGCCACTTCAGACGGCGTTCTACAGCTCTACACTACTCGGATTTAATCATCCACTGCTCATGCAACCCCATCATCATCACCTGCAAAAGTGTCTCCCAATGCATCGCGTCCCAGCTTTTGACACGCATCCGAAGCTGGACCCATGTCATCATCCGAGAGAGTGTCCAAAGCGCTCCTCTCTCTCTAGAAAAGCACGTAGATGTAGAGAACCAAAGACATGTTGGCGCAGAAGCTGGATTTGAGTGTTAGAAAGGCAGAGTGGAGGGGACTCAGCAAGTTATTAGATGACTCACCTCTTGTAACCACATTTTAGATTGCTCTCGCGATCAAGGGACTCGTCGAAAGGTTCTATTGATACATCGACTGGAATTGGCGGACACGGCTTTGGAACGACACATGCGGAGGACGGGGTGGGGGGCTACAAGTTGCCGGTCGGCGAGGCGTCATCGAGTAAGGCCTTTTCCAGGGAGTTGACTGTTGTTCAGCCATGAGAACGACTGACGGCGTGCGGCGAGCGGGTTGGAATTGACCCCAGTGAGCACATTTTCGCTTCCATCTTCATCACAATATGAAGCGGCGGCCCATCCCATCATACCCAGAGCATCAGACAGGTTGCGCAGGTTCAAATATTCAATTGGCAGAGGCCGACGGCCGGAGACGCCGCCCTGCGTGTCCCGGTTGTCATCGACGCGTGGAATGGATTGCGGTGAGGCACGCTGGAGGGTGGTCAGGGACGAACGCTGAGGACTACCCTCACAACCGCCATTGCGAGACGACTTCTGATCATCGGAGGAGCTGCTGCTGCTCTGCTCCACCCGAGCGCGCTTTTTAGCTGGACCGGCCATCGTTGCTTCTGGTGAGATTTAGTGATGAGAGACCAGTGTAGAGAGCGCGGCAAGCGGCAGGCGACGAGCTTCGATGGCTTGTGGAGATGATGTCCAGTCTAGGGTCGGACGGCGAGCCTGCTGCTTGTCGGATCTTGTTCCACCAAAGCCAGGAAATGACTGGGTGGGCTTTTTGTACGCGTGCGACATGTTGAAGGTCTGTCGCTTGAGCGCTGTTGAAGGAACGGAAGTATGAGTGGCGATCTTTCTCGGAGGAGGGCGCGGAAGAAGAGCGCATTCATGTACGAGAGGTGGCCTTGGGGGAAGGTGAAGCTTGTTCCGTCTTCAAATTTGCCGGCCGTCGCAAATTCGTAATCGGTCGGTTCGTGGAAAAGCAGCCTGTGCTGGCCTATATCTGAGGACGCTCTGGAAATATATCCGTATGTACTGGCCGTCCACGAAGATTGCTACTATCAGTGCCGCCCCGCTCAGCGCGCTGCACCAGACAATGCATTGCTTGACGAGCAAACAGGGAATCATAGCTCCATCTCCCATATGTCTTGAATTAGCTCGGCCTTGGGGGCAGTTGTGCCCGAGACCTCGTGTCTCTTTCGTTCCATGTAGATGTTCGGTCTGGTCAATGTGCTGTAGAAGCTTCGAATCGTTGAGATCTATATCCGGTTTCGATCTCAAGTCCAATGTGGCAAACCCCATTGTGTCATAATGGCATTGGCATATTCAACGTTCGGAGAGCTAGCATTTGTCGTCCTCGACTGTGATGGCCTGTCCAGATTTTGGACTCGAGAAAAACTGGGAGTCGGTTTTCCTCTATCTGAGCGATAAGGAGGAGAATTTCCTGAAGCGCGCGGATCTTGCGGACTTCGTCAAACCGCTAAGACAACTCTTCTTCAGCAAGCGCCTTTGTAGCTATAGATCAACTCGGGGCGCATGATATCGCAGTCCAGATCTTGAGGTAGAAGTTTGAAGTTGCGGAGGTGAAAAGTGAGGCGGTGCGTTGCTAGACAGGACTGGGTCGCTGAAAAATGTCTTGACAGCAGCGGGCAGAGGGTGTCGCGATGTCAGCTGCGGATGGGACCAAGATTCTGAGCCCGGTCGACGGTTTTGAAGGTGTGCCGCAGGCCTTTTCGTGGCAGAGGGTTGACGGCGTAGGAGTTGAGGTAGGTCGCGGCGAAGAGGCAGGTCGTGCTGACCAGTCCGCTGGAGGGAAGGAAGAGCGGAGAAGAATGCTAGGTTATTGGATGGCAAAGAATGATACGAGAACCACAAATCGATTTTTGTAACACTGTGATGCTTGTTCGGTGCGGTCGCTGAGGGGGTGTGGAAAAGATTGAACCGTTCAAGTGCCGTGAGAGGTTCCTCAACGCACGAAATTGCTGCTTCTAGCAGCTCGATCTCTATAATCAGATAACGCCACTCATTCTCAATTGCATCCGCTCGGAGTATTGATGTCACCATCTCGATCATAACACCACACGCATCTTTCGACTTGCTATGAGCCAGCCTTGCTGCGACTAGAAGAAACATCTCCTCTAGCTAGAGGGCCACAGTTTACAGAGTAGCTAAGATTTCTACCTTATGCAGCGTCCGCATTTTTTTTTTGTTGTGTCCCTCAAGATCAAACTCTCCCAGGAAATGCACGTCCCACTACTCAACGCCGTGATCCCCAAAACCATGCAAGGGTGATCTTGGAACAATCGCCCCAAGTTCCGACGTGCCACGGCGCCATTAAGGCTGCATGAATCACGTTTCAAACGGGCGCTAAGTTGACATGAAACGTGCCGAGGTTGATGATCTTCCAGTCCGCGGACACCTCCTCAACATCCGACCTTTTCGTCTAAGTCAGGCACACTACCCCGCGCAAACGCAGCGTAATCTTCCCCGCATTGATCTACATTGTTATATAACAAACTTTTAGCACCTTCGGCAACTATCTAGAAAGAGAGTATCCGAGGCATCGCCAACACCTTTTACTAAGATCACACGTTATTCTACCCGGCGAAACAATACTCGTTTCAAGTGTCCTCCGGGCAGACCCATCGACAATGAACATCCTGGCACCTATCTCCTGATTTGAGTGGTTCTTTCAGATAACTTGTCAACGCCTCGTCCCTGGTCGCTCCCGTCCCACGACAGCCTGTGCAATGTCGGCTCCGCTCCGCTGGCGTCGCCAATCTAGGCTATCCCAGTCTGCCGCTTGCGATGACCTTTTTGAACCTATCAGCAACAGCATCGAGGAAGCACTGCCGAGGGAAGCATGGATGCTGCTTTTGACTAAAGCACGAAACAACTCCCGTGGACACGAGATGCATGGACGTCGGGGAAGTAGACGGGCTAGCGCAGCATCTTCCACTACACGCTATAGTCATGCCTCGGAATCTTTCCTACCAGAGGTTGGGAGGGCGCGAGGAAGAATAAATACTGGTCGATGGGTGTCGCAGAGCTTTGTTTGAACTGCAAGGGATTCTTCCCCTTTACCACAAGCGTCCAGTTTCGATTCGAACTTTTACAATCATTCTTCGTTTCAACAAGCTCTATCATTCTTTTCGCTGTACTCGGCCCTTATATCATCGTTTCCCATCCGTTTCGTCAATATGCACCACCAAACCATCCTCCTATTTCTCCTCTCCCTCCCTCTCGCCTACACCCACCCTCTCCTTGCCCCCCGCGCCTCCCCTTTGACCTCCGACACTCAAAACGATGTCGTCGACAATACTGGCTGCAAAGCCGTCACCATTATCTTCGCGCGCGGCACCCTCGAGAGCGGGAATGTGGGATCTATCGCCGGTAAGCCCAAACCCACTCGTACCATCACCGTTCCCGCTCCGTTCCAATGGGCTATCAACACTTCTTTCGCCTGTTATCATGACTATACCCATGTCCGCCCCATCTAACCCGTTCCCTCGCAGGCCCCCCCTTTTTCCAAGCCCTCGCCACCTCCATCGGCGCCGACCAACTCGCCGTTCAAGGCGTGGACTACCCCGCCGACGTCGCCGGTTTCTTAGCCGGCGGCGACGCAGCGGGAAGCAAGCTCATGGCGCAGCTAGTCGGACAGGCGCAGACGCAGTGTCCGGATACGAAGGTGGTCATGAGCGGGTATAGTCAGGGGGGACAGTTGGTGCATAATGCTGCGAAGCGGATCACGGCGGCGCAGGGGGCGGCGGTGAGCTCAGGTACGATTTTATTCCAAAGTGGTGTGGTAGGAGCATTTGAGTGGGAATGGCTTGCTAACGTTGTGCAGTGGTCATCTTTGGCGATCCGGATGATGGTCAGGCGGTCGCGAATGTCGATGCTGCGAAGGTGGATATCATCTGCCATACTGGCGATTTGATCTGTCAGGGGCAGGATACGATACTGTTGCCGCATTTGACGTACTCTCAGGATGCGGCCTCCGCGGCGGCGTTTGTGAAGACGGCAGCTGGGTTGTAAGGGATACGGGTTTCTCGGGTAGCGGAGAACATTTCAAACAAATCAAGGCAGTGCATGGTCTAGGTGTAAGATCTTTCGCCGGTTTGGATTCATTCGATTTCGATTTCGATTTCGATTTCGATTTTTCAAGTACTGCTCTCCTATCAATAATATTGTGTCTACCTCAGTCTCAAGTAGTGAACATATCTCAATCATCCGACTCAATCGATTTTCAGAAAGCCCAGCACAGCCTCCAAGAACTGCCCAAATGAGCTGCCTCCTTTCCACGTGGTACCAGACTTCGAATGTGATATGCATATAGAGTTCCTTCGAATAATGCCCTATTTCTTCTCTTTCCCCTCGTTAATCGTCGCCGTAGGTAACTTACACGATTGCATAGTCGTGTAGACTTCCCTTGCCGCTAGAGAAGCACCATTATTGGCCAGTCAGCGATGGAATGCAAACTTCTCATCAGGGTAATGTCTCAGAAGTTCTGTTTCCAATGACTGCTCCGTCACCATTAATTCATTATCACCGGCCCAATACCGCGGCGAGCTTCATCCGACATCACCTGCGCCGATAGATGTCACTTCAGGAAGCTTTACATGGCGCTTTTCGATCGGCAACACAGACAAGTAACTACTAAATATGGAGATCTGCGTTCAAGCCACTGCTTCATCGAGACTTTGGAGCAATCCCAACATGTGCCACTCTTTAACCGAGGATTTATGCCAGGTGAATGAAAACCTGTCGATACGGAGCGTTCACTCTCAGCAATCTGGGAATCAGGAAGAACGCATGCTTTCCTCTCATGCTTTGCTTCAGCTCAAGTAGGAACACGCTTTTCTTTGTCGAATCTCAAATCCCAGTCGCTTTATTCCGCGAGGTAACCAAAGAAAGTCAATATAGCTGCAATTCGAATTATCTTGTCCGGTACCAGGTTCGGTCTTCGCAATCGGGTCAATGGATCGCAAGCACCGCGTAACGAGGCCAACTCGCTGCCTCATAGTGTGTCCTTGCCCAGCTCAATAGTACTTCGAGAAACGCCCTGGCGCCTCAAACAGCGTTCAGAAAAGACTTCAATGTGCAAATATCTGAACTGTTCTACGAGATCATGTCCAGAGTTCGCTCCGTATCTTCACCCCCGATCCGTATGAATCCCCACTGCGAAACTCAATCATCAAACTCTACGCAAGCCTGTTACTCGACCCATTATGCCATCAAAAGTTACTCCGGGAAACTCGAGAATCACTAGAGTAGATTAGCCTCTGTTTTAATTAGACATATCGTACAAGATCAAGTCTCGATGCACTCTAGATCAATCCCAATTCTTTACCGTTTATAATTTTCATCCCTAGCTCGCGTCTCCACTTACGATGTGCCGCCTTCAAAGACGCTCATTGATCTAAACAGTCGAAAATTTAGACAAGGTTCATTTCTCATCTACCTCCATCACTCTTACGTTTCGTGAACTGGACCATAGGTGACGATTGTCACCATCGTATCGAGCAGACCGCTAGAGTCAGTTTGCCTGCTCCCTAGAATGTCTTTGCCCCAAATAGATAGGGAATATAAAACAAGCTTCTGTCTCCTCCACCCCTTACCACCCAACGTCCATAAAATCGCCAAAGCCAGTGAACCTTTCACACTGCTCTGTTTCCAATTGTCTACAAGCAGCCTGCTTTCTCGATGGTGTGCTGTGCTGAGTAGGCGGGGGACGACATAGAATATGATCCCATTTATTCTTCACTGAATTACTCCTAACCATAGACCCAAATTCTTCCCAAAGTCCCTGGTCTCTTTCATGGCATCAAGGAAAATGTAATTGCCGTCGAAGAATTTAAAGTGTCTAGAAGTGTCTTCCACACCTGTCCACTCTGGCAAGACTGAATTCCGACACATTACAACTCCGCTCGTCACGTCAGGCGTCTACAGACAAATCGCCTGCTCCGTAAAAAGTCATCACTTCGGACAGGACTTTGAGGGAGGCTGTCATCTCTTCCACCTCCATTACCTCTACGCTCCACGAATCATCGCGTCAAGAGTCTATGAACAGCTCGCCTGCTTCGTAGCATCTCGTTACTCTGAACAGAACTATAGGAGAGCCTTCCGACTCTTCCACCTCCACCACTCCTACACTCCACAAACCATCACGTCAGGCGTCTACGAATACTTCGCCTGCTCCGTAGCATGTCGTTGCTCCGACCAGAACTATAAGAGAGCTTTCAGGCTCCTCCGCCTCCATCACTCCTACACTCCACAAATCATTGTTTCAAGAGTCTACAAACAGCTTGCCTGCTTCGTGGCAATACGTTACATCGAGCAGAACTAGAGCGGCTACGAAGAGTTCGCCTCCTCCGTAGCATTTCGTGGCTCCGAATAGAGCTATAAGAGAGGGTTGGCGGCTCCTCCACCTCCATCACTCCTACACTCCACAAAACAGGCGAAAGGTGGCGGATGCTTGATACTCCTCTACTTAGTCAACCAAGACACACGGTACACCACCAAAGAAATGTCAGAATAAGCTCAATTGTATATCAATCGGAGCCCTCCTAAGAGATCGACGCTCAGACTGCTCCATTCAAGGCCTTGGTTCATTGATGATCGACACCAGCTACCACCTTCACCGACGGACACTTCTCCGCCGTCAAATCCCAACATTCAACCAGTCCCTTCCCACACGTGTGTTGTCGGCGCACAAACCTCATCCACTTCACCCGATATATAAATTCCCACCAGGCCCTCAGCTTTCTCGTCCAACCTCCAACCTCCTTCAACAACCGTCTGATCACCATCACCAAACCTCACGATGGCGGCCCAAGCTTCAGACTACGATCGCGTCCTCCAAGACACCCTCGACTACATCCACCACGCGCCCATCACCTCCGCCTCTGCCTACGACCTCGCGCGCCTCTCCCTCCTCGACGCCCTCGGCACCGCGATCGCCAACCTCTCCTCGCCCGACCCAACCTACCGCCGCCTCGTAGGCCCCATGGTCCCCGGCACCACCGTCCTCTGCGGCTTCCGCCTCCCCGGCACCAGCTTCGAGCTCGACCCTGTCAAAGGCGCCTTCGACCTCGGGGCTCTCATAACCCACCCCCACGGCAGCACCTCTGGCCCGCCCACCACCACCCCAGGCCACCCCTCCTCCACCCTCGGCGCCCTCCTCGCAACCGCAGACTGGCTCAGCCGCACCCGCACCCGCCCAGCCCCGTCCTCGCGCTCCGGATCCTCCACCCCGACCGCGAGCTCCGTCAGCTCCCTCCCGCACGCCAGCGCCTCCCCGGAGCCGCCAACCGGCGTGTCGCTGCGAACGCTCCTGACCGTCCAAATCGAGGCCTACGAGCTCTACGGCTGCCTGGCCGCCCACAATCCCACGCTCTCCCCGGCCCTGCTCGCCAACGTCGCCGCCACGGCGTGTGTGTCTCACCTCCTCGAGCTCTCGGAAGAAGACGCTCTCGCCGCTCTTTCCAACGCGTGGGCCGACGCTGGCGCCCTCCGCGTGCCTGGATCCGGCAGAAAGAGCTGGGAAGTCGCCGACGCGGGCGCACGCGCGGTGCAGCACGCGCTGTTGGCGCAGCGGGGGCAGCCTGGCGTTCCGATGGTTCTTGGGGCGGAAGGTTGGGGAGTGCAGGACGCGGTGTTGGGGGGAATGGACGTAAGACTGCCGGGAGTGTATGGGAGTTTGGAGAAGAACGCGTACTTCCAGCTGGTGCCGGCCGCGTGGTGGGCTGTTTCGGCGGTGGAAGCGGCGGTGGGGTTGGTGGGCATGCTGCTGGAGATGGGCCTCAGCGTCGAGAAAGACGTGCAAAACGTGGTGTTGCGGACGACGAGGGCGGGGAAGAGGAGTTGTGGGGGCGGGAGTGGGGTCGGGCGGAGGGGTGATTTGGGGTACGTGGTGGCGGTGGTTTTGTTGCTGGAGGGGGAAATGGTGGAAGAAGAGGACTACGAAGACGACAGCGCGTGGGCGAGAGACCCGAGAGTGGAAGCGCTTAGGGGAAGAATGATTGTTGTTGAGGATGAAGAGTTCACGCGGGGTTACGACGACGAGAGGACACGGAGTGCGGCAAATGGGATCAAGTTGCTGCTGGGCGTGGACGCGGAGGTCCCAGAAAAGGTGGTGGAATTCCCAGTTGGGCACCCAAAGAGGGAGGACACGGCGTTGATGGTCGGAGAGAAGTTCCGGAAGAACATGCAGAAGGGGGACTTCGGAGACGACAGGGTGGACGAGATGCTGGAAATGGTGGAAGTAGACGACATCGAGGTGGCCGACTTTGTGGACTTGTTCTGGAAGTGGGCGTAAGAGTGGTGGTTGTGGGCAGGCGGCGTGGGCTTTATGTGGTTGTTTCTTTGCACAATTGATCTTCTTCGAACATACAGTGTCGTAGCATGCGCTGTGTGGTGAACCTAATATGAATTTGAAAAGTGAACGTCTAAAATTAAGAGGCTGATATGCAATACTGTGACTCAGCTTTTGCACTTGTTATAGTACCGTCTGAAGTGGCTCAACCTACTAAAGAAATCCCATGACCCATGTTAAGAGCATGGCTACTTGAATTAGAAGGGCTGGTTTCTGAAGCATTTGGAACTGTCATCGTACCGTCTGAAGTGGCTCGACCTACTGAAGAATTCCATACTAGATGTCAAAGTTATAGCCACTTGAATCAGAATGGCCGGTTTCTCAAGCATTTGGAACTGTCATCGGACCGTCTGAGGTGGCTAAACGCACGAAGAAAATCTCACATCTAATGTCAAAAGCATAAGTGCACACATTGAAAGGCCCGTACATCCAGGCGCTTGTACCCTTCTTAGAGCCGTCTGAGGTGGCTTAGCCTGCTAAAATATCCTGATTGGATGCAAAGGGCGCGGGAGCGTGAATCAAGACGTCTTCTTATACTTGGAGCACGAGCAGAATTCTCGGGCAATTGCACTCACGATGTGACCGTCTGAGGTGTTCCAGGCCATCAGAAAATAGCCGTATAGCATGTCAAAAGCGCGGGCGTAGAGATTGGAAGGTCCAGATTGTCCGTCGCTTTCAGGGCGTAACTGTATCGTCTGAAAGTGGCCAGGCTAATGACTTTTTTTTTAATAGGATGTGAAAAGCACGGGCATGTGATTCGAGACCTTGTTCACTTTTTCGCCTATTAGCGAGATGGGAGCGGTATTCCTATTCGCTTGCTATCACCTTAGCATCGTCTGGAGTAGCTCATAATAGGCCTGGGCCGTCAATTTCGATGTCAAAAGCAGGACCGCAGAGATGAGGTCCTTGCCTCGTTCATGATTCAGAGCAACGTATTCCTGTAGCCCTTCTAGTTCAGAAGTAAATGATTCCCACTTTGCCAGCCTCTTGGGATCGTCTGAAGTTGCTCATCACGCTTTCAGATAGTTGACGTTGATGTCAAAAGCTGCAAAATTGGAACTTTGCCTCGTTTATCATTGCAAACACCACATTTTCGTGAACCTCCTGTTTGGGGGACACATGCTCGTTGAATTGTGCTTGGAATAGTACCGTCTGGAGTGGCGTAACATGCTATGCGGCGATCAGCTTCATTGTTAAAAACGAGCACCCACGAATTAGGACCATGCCGAATCCGTGCTAGAAACATTATATTTCTGCTAGCCCACCCATTTAGCAGCATTGTACTCGACCATCTGCTCCCGTAGCAGTGCCGTCTAAAGTGGCTCAACGTGCCGCTAGACAAATAGCGTCGATGACAAAAGCAGACACCCAAGAATCAGGACCTCGACGAATCCGGCCTTAAGTTTCAATGATTCCGCTGTCCCGTCCGGTTTAGGCTACGGTTCTCGTCGATTTGATGCCCGTGTAGCAGTGTGTGAGGTAGCTCAACATACTGCTAGGCAATCAGCCTCAATGTTGAAAGAAGGGAACCAAGAATCGGAACCTTATAAAGTCCTTGTTCAAAGCACCATGATTTTACTACACCAACCAATCAACAGCACGACTCTCGTCCGTCTGATCTCCTCACAAAAACTGTTTGAGGTGGCTCAGCATATAGGGGGATAATCAGCTTCGATGTCGGAGGCGAGACGACGAGAAACAGGTTCTTGGCAGATTGATCCGTTCAGTAGGATGATTTCGCAGCCCCCTTCCTATCAAGGCAGAAGATTTGGTTGTTTGTGGCCCTGATAGCGCCGTTTGGGGTGGCCCAACATAGTCACCAGCCCCAGGAAGGCATGTCGCAGCTGTCAGCACGTGATCTGGGAGCTAGAATTTCAAGGACTTTGAATTACGCGCCTGTGGGATTCTAGCGACGATATATTACAGATCGAAGCATCCTGGAGTGCTATTTGAGCGACAAATGCCACTGTTAGAGGTGCCCCAACATCCTCGCCAATCCCAGGATAGGATGTAAAGCCCCTCAGCACGTGATATGGGAGTGAATGATCACGAGCATCTATTTCACGCATTTCCGGACACTGCGATAGGCCATAGTACAAGTTAAACAGACAGCGAGTAGTCTTTGGCAACCCACCACGTACATCGAAGCCTCCCTGGGTCTCTAGATCGTATACCTGAACTGTGGATTCTTCGTATCCGTGAGATCGTCCTCGTACGCATGCTCAAACCCCTCCATCGTCCCGGTCTCAGCCCTCTTGTGGTTCTCCCAGACGCAGACGTAACTATACATCACCGCCAGAGCCGCAGTAATGATAGAGGTTATAAGCACACCGATAAAGCCCGGTGCGTATTCCGGCGCATCGGCGGGCTTGAAGAGGAGGGGACCAACAAGATTGCCTAAAGGTTCATCAGCAACGAAAAGCACGTGGCAATGAAAGCAGACGACCTACCTAGGCAGTAACCCACGAAGATACCAGAAGAAGTGTCAGACCGTTTCGTATAGCCGGCCGTATTCGCAATCTGCATCCCCATCGCGACACCCCAGCTCCCCCCAAAGCTCGCGAGAACTTAACACCCAAACAGCAGTCCCCCCTTCGACTCCCGCGGCAGCAGCCATAGCAGCCAACTCGCTAGTATAGTGCCGCATTGGCAAATTACGATGATCCGGCTCCTTGAATTCGGGATCTTCGCGGCGGCAAGTGGCGCCATGATCTCGATGGTTCCAAAGACCGCACCGGCTGGTAAGGTTAGAAGGAGAGGGTTAAGCGGGCTGTACCCAAAGCCGGCAATGATGATGGGGATGAAAGAAGAGACAGGCCCGTTCGCGATCATCATGAGAAAAGCGATCGCGAAGACAATCCAGAACTTGATATCCAGCAGCGCTTCATAGACTTGCGCGGCTTTGAAATGCGTATTCCGCACGCCGGCATTATTCTGCCGCATCCTGGCCACAGCGATATATCTCTCACGCTCCGAGAAACCGTTCGCGCGAATCGGATCCGGCGGCATGAAGAAGAATATCACAGCCGCCCACAACATTGTGATCGCGCCGGCGACGAGGTACATATACTTCCAGCTCGCCAAGCTCCCCTTGATACGCCCGATCCCGTAGTTGATGAGCGGAGAGACAGCGCTCACGTACCTCGTGCAGCAGTACTATGCCCCCATGCGTAGCGCCTGCTCTTTCTTGTTATAGCACTCGCCGACGACGAGCATGAACATCGGGGAGATGCCGGACTCGAGGAAGCCGAGGAAGAAGCGCTGGGCGTAGAGGCCCTGCCAGTTGGAGACGGCGGCGGTGCACATGAGGCATCCGCCCCAGATGAGGACGATGAGGGCTGCGACGCGCTCGATGGGGAAGCGCTGCGCGAGGAGGATAGCTGGGTAGGAGCCGACGATGAAGCCGAGGTAGAATATGCTGGCGGAGAAGGAGTAGCGGTTGCCTTGGGTGAGTTCGAGGTCGGTGCGGAGGCCGAAGGGGGCCTGTAGGTCGTTAGAGAGGGTCAAGTGGAAGTAGAGGAAAGGCGGGAGGAAGGGATAGGGCGTACAGCTTGGGAGAGCATGGCTTTGTCGTAATATTGGATACCGGTCCGCAAGTGATGCAGAGGATGGACACAAGTCTTCGGTTGATCTTCTTGACCAACCGTTTCTCTTCTTTCAGCTCCCATGTTTCGCTGCCCGCGTAGTGGGCTAGTACTTTGAGCGCTTCGTCATTGCGGATGGTGTCGATTGTAATTGACTTCTTCAATTCGTCAAGAGTCGGAACATTCTCGAGCTGGCTGATTTCGGTCTTCTCTATGGATGTCATGCTGTAGCGGAGGCATAGGAATGACTCGAACCTGATATAATCCTACCAGGTTGCCTGAAAGATGAAATTGGAGGTACAGCTAGAACTATCAATGGGAGCTCAGTTTCTACTTCGGTCTAGGAACTCGTAGTTTGAGGATAGAAATATGGCCTAAGGTCCAGACTGTTACTCAGCAGCCGAATACTTGGGCCGGAAGATCAATCCCGCAGGGGGTGATAAAGATGCACGTGAAAATTAGAATTTATCAGAAAGGTGTAAATGAAAAGTCCAGGAAACAGAATTTAGAACGAAAAATAGAAGAGAACCTCGTGGCCACCGCCACGCCCTGCAACCAGCCCGCAAGTCTTTCGACGTCGTACATGCTACCATGGCAGTTCCGTATAGAGACTGCAAGATTGTGCTTGATTCGATGCTTGCATAAGGATCAAGGAAGAGGGCGGAGGAGCCGTCTTGGGACCTCTTGGAAGTGCGGAGATGGCGCGTCTCCGCAGCTGAGCATGACTGGATGAGGATTACTCGAGTCCGCCGATAGATGTGACGTTCGTATATATTGCAGTCGCGAGATATTGGAGAAAAGGAAACATCTTGAACCTTTCAACAAAGGTCTAAACCTCTTTTGAACTTCTCTGAATTTAGTCGATGTGCAGCGTGTTCTATCAATGCTCGAGGGCTCAGCTGTGAGGGGAAGCCAAGACATGGGTCAGCATTCTGAAAGCCGTAGCCGCGAATGATTGGTAGGTATAGGCTCAAGTCTACACCCAGTTATGCTAAAGGATTGGTGCCGAAGATATGGATAGCTAGGCCATCGTGAAGACGGTGTTAGGGTTGGTGGAATGGAGCCCTGACGATGGTGTTGAGGGGCAGTAGGCAGCTTTAGCAGGCGCGTTCCCACGAGAGTCACCCTGCCACTCAACTTTCTAGCGTTGGATTCGCCAACTCTCCATCTTCAAGACCGTCGACGCCATACATACTTGCCATCAACTCACCGGGTAATACTCGAGTATAGATACCTACATATTTACAGCGCTGTATCATCTATTCGAGACGCGAGACCAAAGGCGCGACTGCCACCCCTTCTTGCACACGGTACGGTATCCACCAGCTCTCCAGCTTCACCACCGTCAACATCCCATCAGCCGGCATCTTACAGACCATTGTCAACCTACGTCTACAAGACTTCGATCCGGCCCTGGCCCTGCTGCCTCAATGCCTCCATCCGCGTCATCGACACCGACCCTCAAACGCAAGCGATCCTCCTTCATCTCTCCCACCGACCAAACAATCGTGACCCTGAAAGTCGGCCCCGATGCCACTCCATACAATGTGCATTTGGAGCTGTTATGCGGTTGTTCTGAATACTTCCGGGGACTCTTCAAGGGCGCTTTCAAGGAAGCCGAGGAGCGCACGACCACAGTGGAGACCAA
This sequence comes from Lophium mytilinum, assembly GCA_010093605.1. NCBI lineage: Eukaryota > Fungi > Ascomycota > Dothideomycetes > Mytilinidiales > Mytilinidiaceae > Lophium > Lophium mytilinum. The sequence goes on along the minus strand of MU004184.1, from coordinate 120,369 downwards.
TGTCAAGACGATGCAGATCCTCATGAAGTGGCTCTATACCCAAGAGCTAGAGACCCAGCGTACGTCGAATAGCAGCAAGCCCGCGTGGCATCTGTCTAGCGCTGAGCTTCTCGATCTATACGCGTTTGGAGATCGTTACGAAGTCCCGGAGCTACGTAATGTTGCCATGAGATACATTCAGATACAGTATGGCCATCGTACCGCTCAAAGTTTGTCGACATCGTACATACATCGGGCCTTCGAAAAGCTGCCGGCGTCCTCCACGCTTTGTCGATGGCTGATCCAGTACTTTGCACACTATTGGAACCCGGCAAAAGATAACGACGACGACATTGCCGCCTACGACAACATGCCACACGAATTTCTATTAGGCGTAGCAGTGATCAGTAGAAGACGATTCTTACTGTTGCAGGCTACAAATAAGGAGAGTTTGATTCCTACCGCCGGCGGAGAATTCAACGAGGATCCCTGCCATTTCCACGAGCATGACGATGAAGATTCAACTGCTCTCTGTACGGAGGAATCAGCTCGGCTAGCTGAGCTGAGATGCAAAGATAAGGCTGCCAATGAGTCCCCTGTGCCTAGTAAGCAGGTAAAGAGGACGGCGTCGTCCGTGGTCATCCCGTCCCGGCGAACAGGTGGGATAACCATCACCATCCCCAGTTCCTTGGCCAATCCATCCCGACGAGTAAACAGGACTCACCAACCCGGTTCCTTAGCCAACTAATTCTAGCAAGCAAGATATTCCTTCATATGGCTTTTAGGTGTTACCAGAAAAAACTGAAATTGGTTATAACCAACAGGTAATAGCTTGCTTTCTTTTTCGTTTCTGGATTCATATCGACAAGTTAGCCTCCTCGCATCATTGGATAGTATCCAGGCGGACACTAAGCGCGATCTTGAATAGAGGACAGGAATTTGACGCCAAGACCCGCCAAGCATCATTACTTCAACCATGGGCTAAATCATGAGTACCATGGGACATATTGGAATCTACACGGAAGTTCGTGGCGACTCTGAAACTAAGATCTGGACAGTTTGCTCCTCATCCTTCTTTCTCCCACCTGATTGAACTCCCACAGCTCCGTATTAAATCACGATTTCTCGACGGCTCCGGCCCTGGCATCCGCATCAACGAAATGGCGCCCATCCGCAACCGCTGCGTCCATTTCGCCCCCTCCTCCCCAATAGTCACCTTACTCATAAGCGCCGACGCTATCCCTTTCCACGTTCACTGCGATCTGCTCTGCGAGTGTTCCACAGTCTTTCGCTCAGGCTTCATGGGAGGGTTCAAAGAAGCGTCCGACAGGATCATGAAACTAGATGACACGTCTCAATCTACGATGCAACTATTCATGCAATGGTTGTACAACGACGAGTTGAAGCCGATACTCGAGAAAAGCACCAGCGACCGGGAAACATTCCACGAAAACGACCTCCTCGACCTCTACATCTTCGGCGACCGCTATAACATCCCCGCGCTGCGAAGGGGGGTCATGTGTATTTTCCGGGATAGTACCAATAATAACGGGAAATATGTCACTCTGGACTTGGTTATCCGGGCCTATGATAATCTACCGGAGGATGCCCCGTTGTGCCATTGGTTGGCTTTCGTCTTTGCGTACAGAAGAGACCTTACCTTCAACGAGCATAGAGACAAACTACCCCTACTACCACAGCCATTCTTGCTGCGCATCGCAATTTTATCGCAATCAAGGTTCTCGCATATGGAGGATCATGGGGTTACAGAAGAGGACTGGGAACTTGAATCATACCGCCGTAGATACGAAATCTTGTTTTTGGAGGAGGAGGAGCGTGTCAATAGGGATGTGTCCACGATGCAACCTTATCCCAATGTGGCAATCCGTGGAACAGGTAGTTGAAGATAGGGCCAGTGGATGCACTACCAACAAAGGAAGTAGGCATTTTAACCTCCTCTGCAGGGCGGTAGCTAGGAAGCACAGTCGACTACGCCCTCTCTACTGGCCTCAGAATAAACCGGAGCGTCAGCTCTTTCCTTCCAAACCATTTGTTCCCGTCGCTTTACTACTTCATCCACGATTGAACAGAAAGTGAAACTCGTCCTGTGGATTTGAGCATCATATCAGATACCGGGACCTACTAAGGCAGTTTCAAAATTATATGCTTTCACCTGTAATCAGAACTTCCTAGGCCTACCTACTTTGAATACTTCTACTAATGACTAACACGCTTTTGTGTCCCAACTTACATAATTCGGCAGTCTCCCAGTACCGCTAATGAATGCATATTTTCGACCGCGAGCATGCTGATAGGCTGGATCTCCGAGGCCACGAATCCAAAAACCGAACCATGGAACACGTGCAAATTACACCCACAGTACCGAAGTCTCTACCAAGGAACTATTCTCACTGTGTCGTCCTCGCACACACAAAGGCAAACTCTGCCGTCGAATTCTCTTCTCTAACATTCCAGCTCCAACGTTCCCAATGTCTACACAAGCCGCTTCTTCTGTGGACAAAATCTCAACCTCAAGCACCATGAAGTTTGCATCGCCAAATCCAGACAGAAAGCTCCCGCCAGCTGCTGCGAGCAAAAAGGAATCGCTAATGCTCACCGACCTTGTCGAGCAAATCGAGCAGTTCGATGTCCTCCAACGCCAGGCGGAAGTCAACAGGCATCACTTACGAATCGCCCGCCCCGACGTATTGCGCGGCAACTTCTCGTTAGGCACATCAACGTCAATCGACAGAGACACTCCTCAGGCATCCCCAACAGATCTACCTTCTCCTACTGCTGCGGGCGAAAACAGCTTGCGAGTCTCCGGCGACGTTCTCGAGAAGCTGGAACAGCCACATCAGCCCCGTGCCGTCGCTCGCCGAATTAAAGTCAGCAACAAGCCCTCGTCAGTCGCCACCTACGACGCTGATGTCGCCGCCTTAGAAAGCTCGATTTATGACTTCATGACTCTGTACCCGCCCTTAAGGCGCGAGCCCTCTAAAGAGAGCTCTCGCTCAGATGGCACAAGCACTCTTCCTCCAGCTATCCCAGACGAGCAAGTCTCTCTAGCTGCTGTGGACAACAAGACCTTACTATCCACCGCCGACGGCCCTGACGCCGCCCTCAAACGCTCGAAGGACGAAGCCTACACTCGATGGATAGCCTTACTGCGCGAAGTCTGTCAACAAGAGAGCCCACGCCCAGTCGCTCCAGACACTCCCCTTCCAGTTACTCCAGACAAACAAGTCTTTGCAGCTGTTGCAAGCAAAGAGGGCCTACCAGCCACCACATACGACGCTGACGCCGCTCTCGACGGGGCAATTCGAATCACGAGTCCTGTCTCTTCGACCGCACGACGCGACTTATCCGCGAAAAGTGCTGCGCGCCCATTGCTCAGTTTACAAAGCCACCTTCTAGCTAACCCGAGCCAGGGACACTCCCCCTTCACACTCAACTCAACTACACGGTCGACTCTTCTCATACGCATACAACCCCTACCACAGCACTCTGAAACATCTCGCGCCCCCTACCAGTCCCGATCACCGAAAGCGACACGTGCTATTATCATCCGCGCCGTTTTCCTGGTCTCGCCCGCGGCACTCCACGCTACGTCGATCTTTGCGAGCGCTGTTGGATGATCGCCAGATCGTTGCAGAACGTGCTGGTCTGGCGTCCGTGCCGGGCGCACGCGAGATTGGCGAACAGGATTGGGGCGGAAAACGGCGATACAGAGCTGAGGGTGTTTGATACAGAGGAGTCCATGCCGAAGGAAGTTGAGACGTGTGAGGAGTGTGCGGTCTTGAGGGAGTAGGAGAAAGAATTGCGCGGTAGTTTGGCACTGCTTGGGGTAACGCCGTAATGTTTCGACGTTTGGAAGGTGATGTTGGATTCTGGATGTTAGAATTTGGGTTGGGAAATCTGTTGCCGTCATGTTATAGCAGCGTGAGCGGGGCGAGAGGACGGCGGCGATAGTCAGGCGATGCTAGTGAGAGCGAAGGGGAAAGTAGGTAAAGGTTAACAACTTCGTTGCAGATTTGAAGAACTAATGATCTGGTATTAGGGATGGCATACGGCGAAGACGAGGAGGACTCGGGAGACGAGAGCTGTTTGGGGACGGCGCCACCCGTATCAACAACGTTCACATCAGACACAGCCCTCAAAAGGTGTCCATACGGTAGTAAAAACTCCCCTTTTTCCATTCGTCAACGAACTCTTATTCCATCCTACCTACCTCTTGCACGCCCCACATATCTTCCCCCACCACGGCCCACGCCCTCACCAAGCCCAGCTGTAGCCATAGCTCCGCTTCGAGGCCAAGCCAACAATGACGCCCTTCCACAGCACAGAAGAGGCAATCAACCTCCAGAGCGCCAAGTTCAACGCCTTCGAGATAGGGAAGTAGGGCCCTAGTGACGTGCTGGGGATTTTCGAGGCACTACTCTAACCTAGCACGGCACGAAGCTTAGATTCGAGCGGCGTGCGGAAACATGGCGCTCTGGAGGGGTGATGTGACGCCGGGATGGACCCACCCTCCCCTACACTAAAATTGAGGGTTTTAAGCTGGGTTTAGACTGTCAGGGATCTCGGCTCATACATATGTTGTTTTTGGTCTGAATTCGGAGGTGATATGAGGGGTGAATAGGAGTAGGAATGCTGCTTTTTTTGGTGAGAAACTGATGGATCTATAGATGTTTCGGTGTCTCTGGCTCATGCAGTCCATGCTGAGGCATGACAGCAGCGAATGGATGTTGTTCCTAGGAGAAGTTTGGGGCGGACGTCTCAGGTCACGTGAAAATATCTTCAGTAGAATTGATCTTTAGACATTCTGAGTCATTGTAAATAATTTCAGTGAAGCGCTAGTCTGAGACGCCATATTGGTTGTACTCTGTGTGAAGGAGTGTGAGAGTCGAGTGATCTGCACGTGCTGGCGCGGTTTGTGCTTACGCTCCCCGTCGCCCCTGTCTTCTTCCATGCCCACCATCTAACACTCCACCTAGTAAACACCCTCTGCCTACATTCCCCTCCAAAAACCTCCCGCTACCGCATCAGCGTTCCAAAGCGCTCGATATCCTTCAATTGCCTTTGCAGCATGTCGTCCGAAGGATCCCTCAAACGCAAGCGGTCAGCTAGGCTGTTGAACGGTGCGAGCGAGTCCAGCCATCCCACCACCAACACAAGGCCGTCGCCCGCGCGTACGACCACTCAAGGCAGCATCCCTACCGGCTTAGCAATCGTGACGCTAAAGGCAGGCCCCGAGGCCGTTCCATTCCATATACATGAAGACCTACTCTGTAGGCACTCGCAATATTTTCGAGGCGCGTTCAAGGGCGGCTTCAAGGAGGCTGAGGAACGTACCATTGCTCTGGACGATGTGACAGTAGCTTCGATGCGACAATTCACGCAATGGCTGTACAATGGCATAGTGTTCTCCTTTGCCGATGGTGATGCCACGCCGGAGACCGAAGGGTTTCTGCAAGACCACAAGATTCTAGATCAAGACGAATTGTTGGACCTGTTCGTTTTCGGTGATCGTTACGACGTCCCAGATCTGCGGCGAGATTGCTTGGATATGATTCAGCGGCTCGCAGTGATTAGGCTAGCAGTCTCTGATCGCAACGTTTCCTTGGAGTTTGTACTACGCGCGTTTGAAAACCTTCCGGACAATTCAGAGCTCTGCAAATGGCTCGTAGATCACTTTGCCTGCACTTGGAACCCTAAAGTTATCATAGATCATGATCAGGAGTTTCTGCCCCAGTTGCCAGCAACTTTTCTTCTCGGCGTCGCGACGCAGTCCTGCGACAGGCTGAGGCTATTGGGACTTACCAAGAACATCAAGAAATTACAACGATATCCCATTCGTGCCTATCGGTGCGTTCTTGGTATTCACCCTGATCATCCGGATCGTTTCGTGGTATATGAAGACACGGCCAAGTCGGGTAAATTAGTTTGCGTTCTGCATTCACCGCCACTATCTGAAGGACCATGTCCGGCCCTGGATCTGTACAATAGTCCCATTTTTAGATCGAGGTTCCGAAGGATCAGGAGTTCTTCACCAGAATGTTAACGAGCGTCAAACCAACTGAGCTCACCGTTGGTCTCGTCTTCGAAACCTCTCTCTGGTGTGAGATTCGATACGGTTCTAGCATCGGGCGCGTCGCGATCCTGACTCCGTTCTTGCGGTGCAGAGATCTACCGAAATAGTTTTCCAAAGCGGGATTTTAGGCATTGAGGACCTGAGAGGGAATTACCTCAGCTATACTAGCAATAGCCAAGGGCGCAAGGCCTAGGCGAGACTGTCATGAAATTAGCTCTCGCTCAAGAAGGTGCAATGATATCTTGGTCTCTCCTTATATCAACTTACTAGGTATACTAGAATTATCTCGGGTTATCATTAGACATTTCGATTTTGTTTAACTGTCTTTATTTAATTTTCTTCGTTTCCGAGATCGGTGTGTCAGAGCTGAGCGTAGCAATGGCGCTGGGTATTCGGTGAACGGTCTAACAAGCGGTACTAAATTAAAAACGGCAGTGATCTCTCGGTACTGCCTTTATATAGCCAATGTATGTTATGCTATAGGTCTCTCGGCACCGAAACGTATCGCATTTCAAAGATAGAATGCCCAGCTGGGACTACAAGCATAGAAAGACGCTCAGAATAAAGCCCTCAAAAAATGACGCGTACTCTCTCGTACAAATTTACACACTATCTACCTATCTCATTTGACATTAGCCAAAGTAGACGGTTCTAGTTACGGGCTGTAGCTTCTTGTTGGCGTAAAAAGTCATTTACAGCCTACAGACAAGCCATGTCACCGTTGTGCTGTTTATTCAAGCCATTAGTCCTTTTAAAGTTCTGCTCATCAGTCGCGACCCTGGTCACGTGAGGCTCGCTTATGGTATATCAGTATTTGTACACGTGACGGTGTAATTTGCGGACACTCGCGTTGACGTCGCTATCATCATCACGAGCCCTTCCGCTGCCCACTCCACTCGATTAGCAAGGTTCGTGAAGTACCAATCGTTCAATTCCTACCTATACTGAATGTCACTCGAAACTCGATTAGCAAGGTTCGTGAAGTTCCAACCGCCCGAATCCCAGCAATACCGAATGCCACTCGAAAGTCCTACCAAGGACGAAAGCGCATCTCTGAATATGCCTACGATGTCAGCGTCCATTGATGACCACGACCCCACCGATCAAGCCACTGTTACACTAAAGGTCGGTCCAGAGGCTACGCCGTTCAACATACATCGCGAGCTGTTGTGCAACTGCTCTGGGTTCTTTCGCGGCGCCTTCGAAGGTGGAATCAAATCATCAACGGAGCGGAGCGTTGTACTTGCCGATACATCCGTACACCTAATGAGTCTGTTCATGCAATGGCTATACAATGGCTCGTATCCTTTTACCAGGCGCCATGGCTATGAGGATGGTCTACCGGAGCTTGTGGGAGAGCGCGAACTCCTGGATCTCTATATCTTCGGAGACCGATACGAGATCGTAGCACTTCGAAACGAGGTGCTGGGAATGTTCCGAGCTATCTATCAAGATGGCTATGAAACAAAGGCTACCGGACATGTTCCTGCCAAAGGGCGTCTGTCCTTGCAGTTCGTCATACGAGCATACGAGAATCTTCCGAATCACTCGACTCTCTGCATGTGGCTGCCGTTCTACTTCTCTCTGGTACTCGACTATTCTTCCCTCTCTCAACAGGAGTGCGATTTGCTACCTAACCTGCCTTCGTATTTCACTCTCAAGATGGCCCTCCATTGGCGGGAATGCATCCGGGACTTCGAACGTCAACTTGCCGAACGTCAAGCTCCCGGAGGCTCCGCAGCGATTCAGGGCAATGCCGCAAGCTCTTCTATCTATACGACCCAAGAAAAGAAAATTTTGGGTGGCGGAGATTATGTTCTCATTCAAAGGATACGGTGCGTCGGGCGAGGCTATGATGGACATACAGGATTTCGCACCGTTCATACCGAGGTTTCGGGCTCTCAAAGTCGCGTAAGAGTCTACTCAGCTTCCTTCCGGTCCGGATATACTAGAACAATGCAGACTAGAGCGGCCACCTTGATAGGAGGATCGGAGCGAAGGGGGGCGTCAAACTAGCTATCTCACACAGAACAACGGCTACGTTAGCAGTGTCTTGGGCTTCCGGAAGAGCATCTGATTTCAAGATCGGATCATGGACTGGCGGCAACTCGGGATGCCCGGAGACTTTGTCGATGCCTGTATTGGATAATAGAATATGCTGGTGAAGGAGAAGGATATGAGCTGGCTCGGGGATGTAATTGATGAAGTACCATCGGTAGTGTACCGTGCTGCAGTGAAGATTATGCCTACTAAACTGCCTCCTCACTATTGCAAGACTTCTTCCAACTAATCTCAGCTCACATCGCGATTCGGGTCAAATCGTTCTTGCGACTCTTGCGTTCCACTGGCATCGTATCTTGCCGTAAGCCATCGATGGAAATCTACATTGCGTTAGGATGGAAAACCAGGCCGTTCATGAAAAGTGCAAAGACTTACTTTCATCCCGCTCTTTTCGTTCATCGGCAGTCTCTTCCTCGATTTGCCTCCTCGAGGCAGGCGCTGGGTGTGTAAAATCGAATTCTGTCAGCTGTGACAAGCGGTACACGATTGCAATGATGGTATAGTGGCGAAGTTCGCGTCCCTCCCTCATATCCTCACCCTGGAGCTTGAATCGGTCCTGGGGAGAGCCTTTTCCGCGGCGCATGCTGTTGATCTCGTCCAGAATGTACAAGAGGCAGCTTTCGGGTGCCCTGGCTCGTTCAGTGCCGTAGCGGGAAAAGTCGCGGACATAGCGGCGAGTGACATCGGTCGCGCCGTCGCTCGAGAAGGCGATGCAGTAACTAAGCTTTCTTCCCCAACCTGTCGAGAAATCAGTCTCAGATCGTGTATTCAGAAGCTGCATGTCAGTGAAGTCGAACTGGTCATGCTTACCTTCAGTGTAAAGCCTGGGCTTATCCCAAGCCTCCTCGCAGACATCGACGTGTATCCACCTCTTCCTGTGATATGAATAGGTTTCAGTCCACACGTGGTCTTCTGCGTTCCATACCCAGCGGACCCGTGATCCTAAGGCTCGACAAAGCATGCCAAAACAGTTTGTCCACTCTCCGCAGTGTCCACGTCTGGTTCGCAAAAGAGCGAAGGCGTTCTCATAACGTGGAAACCTTTCGAAATTGTCACATGTGGAGCATTTGTAGAGCTCAACAATTTTGGCGGATAGGGCCCATTCCTCGGGAGTGGGGTCAGCCATTCCTACACTGACGGTAGGATCGCTGCATCTTGAGCACACTGGGTTGTTGACCCACGTGAAGAATGATCGCTTGAACCAGCGCAGTAGGGCGCGAACCACGCAGTCTTGGTAACCATATCGTGCCTTTTTGCCGGATCCCAAAGATTCGGTTTCGGCTTGAAATGTCTGGCTCTCTTCTTCTGCTTCGTTGTAGATCTGCTCCAACGGCAAGACTTGTAAGGCTTCATCCAGCAGGCCGGGGTTTTCCCAGCAGAGGGGCAGCTCAGATAAGGAACGTAACATCTTTCTGAACTGAAGTGATTGGGCATCTTGCGGAGGCTGCGGTACCAAGGGAATGTTGCGGAGACTTGAGTATGATGGGGGAGGTGGCGGTATCGGGGGAGCATCGTGTAGACTTGAATATGGTGGCGGAGATTCCATCGACTGGGAGGAGGCTGATGGAAGTGGGGGGGACTCTATCTTTGATGCCGCTGTACGGGCTGTCAGCTGGTCCATTCTCCTAGTGCTGAGAACGGTCCGAAACTTCTTAGTCAAGTCTTTAGCTAGCTGATCGTTGTCTGATAGAGCCGACGGTGTAGAAGAGTGCTGGTAGTTTAGTGCGCCATGTGCTGTTTGACTTAGAAGGAGTTTCGGCGCCGTCAGGGAAAGCCGTTGAGCCGTTGCTTGGTTGGTTTTATTTCCAACATTCGGTGATTCCGTAGGCCTAGGTTGTTGCGTCGAAGACGGTAGTGCTAACTTGGTCGACGAGGGAAACTTCAAAGCGCCGCCGAGTCGTTTCCCAACTCTATCAAAAACCTGATGGGAAGGGATAACGTATGCAACCCCTGTGTTTGGAGAGCCGGCAACGACATGTCCATAGAGATCTCCGCTGTCCGCATCCATGACCCAGGATCCGCAATCGCCATTCGCAAGAGGGCCATCCAGTCGTATTGTGTAGACTTCTTGACATGCTATGCTATCAGGTAGACGCATGAATGACGGCGTTCCTGATAGCCGGCCAGCAATGAGACCTCTAGACCCGGTGGCAGCGAATATGGAGACATCGACAGAGCTAGTGCGTTGAACTCGTCGTGGGACAAGAGACCGATGCCCTGATACTCCGGGAATATGTAGTTCATTCGAAAGCGTACCAGATGTAATCTCGACGAGGGCATAGTCCAAGCTATCATCCCGTGAGTCGAATGATGTCATGGCGAGCCTTCCTACATTAACGAGAGAAGAGGGGTTTGGCATTACAGGACGGTCGGCCGCACGAGATACAAGTCCTACCAAGGTCTCGCTCCGAGCCGCGATATCCAGCTCCAGGTCAGGAATACTCCACTCTTTGAGGCTTTCTGGTCGACTACTTGATGGGTAGGAATGCTCGTCGCAGGATGAGTACTCAGCTTCGGAACTGGCGTACTCTGGGGTAAGACTCCCTCTGCTGGTGGCTTCGACGTCCTCTATCCCGAAAGATTCGTCATCGAGGTCACTTTCGTCGTCCACGTCAAGTTCGTAATCATCACCATTCGTTCGTTGAGATGTGAAAGGGTCGTGATGATGCTCGAAAGCATGTCCAGCCGTCAAATAGTAGTATTTGCCTGCAAATTCCACCACGCCTCCGATAGTGGCCTTTCGGGGGGCGTCCGTTTCTTCAGTGGAACTATGTATGTAGATTTGCGTACCGGGAGCGCTGTCAGATGGTCTGGCGTGGATCGTTGGTAGATTCGCCACGCTAGTCTCAGAGAAAGACTCATCATCAACTGACCCTGTTTCATGCGTAGCCAGTTGAACAAGCTGGTCCAAGTCAGGTGCTCTTGCCATATCTCCAGTCCGCAAGCCGGGGTAAATGCTGAGAAGGCCACTTTCTTTGACGATCTTTCGGATCTCACGACGCAGGCTGGAATCGCTGGAACAGAAAATAATGGTTGGAGATGCGGTCTTTGGGGAGCTGCCAATCATGTACACCGAGTATGTGACCCAGCTGGATAGAGGTTCGCTCCGTTTGTCCAAACAAGACTTGATATCGGGCCCTAGCTTGACAAAGGCCTCCCTCGCCGGCCCAGTAGCTTCCCAACAGATGTTTCTTCCAATTTCTCCTATGTACTTACCGATGGACAGGTTTGGCTCCGCCCAAGGCTTACTTGCTTTGCTGCGACGTATTCTTGCGAAAGTGTCCATGTCTAGGCATGGCAGCTGCCAGGAACAGAGGAGGAGGAAAAAGAAGATAATGGGCAAGTGCAGACATTAAGGGAAGTATGACACAGCTACCTAGTTTAATGATTGCGTCCTTGGAGCAGCCACCTTCCAGATTGCCGCCCATTGGGTTATGCGGGCGACGCTGCTCAGCCATCGTGACGCGTCCCCGCAGAAACTTGGTGGAGGACGCGAATGCAGTTGCCTTCTTTCTCGAGGCGGAGCAACCTTGGCACTCGGATGGTGGAGTTGTAGGGCAGAAATATGGAAGCGGACAGAACGATGCCTCAAGAAGTCTCATGGTCGAAGTCTATACAATTTGTGGGGTATGGTGTTGGAGCTCCGTGTTAGGTAAGTAGAGAGCTTTCGGAAGCCGCACCACCATGTCAACCCTCGACAGCGCCCTCCTCAACCTCTCCCCAGAGACCAAAGCCCTCATCACCCGCCATCTTTGGGGCAGCCATACCGTCCAGCAGTACCTAAATACATACGGCATCGACCTTCGAGCATACTGGAAGTACTATGCCGAAGAATGCAGCCACGCCTTGCACGATGGAGGCAGGCACATTTCCGCCCGCACCCATCACCACGTCCTTGAGATTGCCCAGCAACTCAAAGGCGCCCTCCCACGGGAGACACTACGAGACTCCTTGAGGCAAAGTCTCCCAAAGCCTACCGTTTTTAACGAGGACGGGCTTCTCGATAGCTCCATTGACCTCGCGGCTCGACTGCTCCTAATGCTCGACTTCGGCATTCTTCAATATGGCTTCTCGGGACGCTCACAGTTCAACTGGGACAAGGGAACTCTCAAAGATTTCGTCTATTCACATTTCAGCAGTCCTCCCGCCCACACGCATGAAGGCGTCAAGCTAGAGAAGATTTTCAACGGTCGCAATCTACGCCGAATCGCAGGTATCGAGATCGTCTGGACCAACAACCTCGCAGACCACCTCCGGATGACCGACGATGATACGAAAGTGACCATATTTCACCACGCATCATTCCTGGAGCTGCAACTCCACAAGTGAGTCCTGCACCATCTACCTTGCATGCTTCAAAGCTAACCAGCTCTTACAGCCCCCTCTTCCCACCGAACCTAATCTACGAAACCCTCCACACCCTCGCCCTCTTCTTTCCCCAAAACGATGCACAAACACGCAAATGGTCGTCTAAAGTCTCTGCATTGCACAACCTTGATCCCAACCTAGCCCGCTGCGGCCATCTCAAGACCGACGACCGGCAGGTCTCGAAATTCACTTTCTGGCACGACCGCCTCGTGATTCTCAAGCAAGTCTTCGACGAGGCGCGGCCGCGAACACTGGCACAGTGGTGGTGCGATCGACGGAATGGGGTGCAGTGGTATACCTTCTGGGTGGCGATACTAGTGCTGGTGCTGACGCTCTTTTTTGGGCTGGTGCAGTGCGTCGAGGGGGGCTTGCAGGTTTATTATACGATGCATTCAGGAGGACAATGATACCCTAGGAAGAAGTGCTTGGTGGTACAGAGATGGATGTCCAGGGCCGAGGCTACTTTGATGCGAGTCACGAATCTTCGCCGAACTAAGCGCCGCCAAATGCACTCGCTGTTCCATCTCTTTAACAAGGCTGATATCTTGCTCATGGGAATGGCAGCTCGAAAAGGTCTCCTTAATGTCCAACAGCCGCCTATCATATGCCTCAACACGACGCTCTTCCGCTCGTCCTCGTCTGGCACCCGTCCGCAAGTTCAGAAGCCAAATCCTCGAGGCAAACTTACGGAACTCTGTGGTTCGCCGCCAATGGTCCGCGTCGCTACATGCGAGTCCCGAAACAGCGACTGTGTATAACCAAGCCGCTGGGGAACGGCAATATGTGAACCTGCCGGAGACGATGACGCAGCAGATTGACTTTGGGCTCTTGCGTGAAATTTTCGAGTCGGAAGAGGACGAAGATGGAAAATCCGAAGAAGATGGTAAATCCGAGGAAGATGTTGAGTCAGCTGCAAGATGACAGGTCTGCCGAAGGCGACTTTGCCGAAGGCGAGTCTGCCGAAGAGGATTTCGACGAAGATGGCGAATACGGCGAATCTAAAGGAGACGGTGAATCTGCTGGGTATGACGAGTCTACTAATCTAATCGAATCCACTCATATTCAGCCTTTGAACAAAACTCCCATCCTCTTTTAACTGCGTACGTGGTATCTTGAGTTATCTTTCCGTCTGTCCCAATCACTGCGTCCGTAGGCTGGGCATGGAAAATCCCTATCCGCTCACGAACTCCATTTCTCACCCACAATAGTATTGCTTTACTGCAATAATGCGACTTCTTCCTGAGTGGAGATATTGTCCACGAGTCGTTTGTCCTTAACAGGACACATTTAAGTGGTCTGCTCAATATTTTCTTGTGAACATCAGGCGGAAGCCGTCCAGATGGCAACATTTCCCAGTTCAAAGTAAGACTCGAGCAGCAAAAACTGTCCCCAGAGAACCTTTCTATTCGAACCCAATATTGCGGCTTCCCGCGATACTCTGCGAAGACGACTTTAACTATCGCCGTTTTGGCGTATAGATGTATGTGACCCGGCAAAGGATGCAGTCTTTCAAGCCTTCCGGAATCGACAAATGTCTGCCAATCCATCGTTTTGTTGTCTTTCTTGTCGCGCAGACCTATACGGAGTTCAATTCTCTCGTCAACCTGATCATCATTATTCGTAGACCGACGATAGGCAATTGGGCCAACAAAGCCAATCCAAGACCAGCTTGGAAAATTTCCTTTCACCCTTCTTCTCAAAGGTCCAGATGGATACCAGAGTAGTCCGCGTAGAAAATCGCTTTTGGAAGTCGAACCAAGCATTGGTATTCCGGTGTAGTGATGAAAGGATGTGTCGGAGCAGTTTTTCGTGAACATACGAAATATGCCAAGAATGGCCTTGAGCCCATCTTCCTCAAATGACAGGTTCTTCGCCGAGTATGTCGCGATCACTTCATAGATGTCGACCGCTTTCTTACCCACCACCCCCTCTGGAAAAAGAGCCAATGTTAATAACTCCGGCAGCATCATGCTGCGATCCTTCAGATGAACCTGGTCCAGCGGCTGCCATAGGATCTCAAGGCAGTGCATGCTGTTACATTGGAAGTATACCTGCTCATCGGTGAATATGAGGCGTCTCCGTGAGAGCATGAGTTCCTGGAAACACCAAGCACGGTCCCAAAACTGTGAGTGCCGGATCTGACCCGTGGGCTCCCCTAGGGTGGAGACATATGTCTTCCCACCTATGCTTATTGATGGCTGTGGTCGCCGTGTAGTCTTTCCAACACCAGGCAACCCATACGAAGCGTCCTTGCCAGCCACAGCGAAGATCGTTAACTCAGCGCCCGCATATATAATGTCCATCTTGCTTATTTGTTCGTGTTTGATCTTTTTGCTGTCAGGGATACAGTAGCGGTCTACCCATAAGTAACGTCCGCCCATGTTCCTAGTCACTACGATGGCATCCTCGACCACCCGTGGAAGTATTTCCGGGAGACGTGGGAAGGGGCAGCGGATGCTTGTGTCAACGCAGTTTCCCCACACGTAACTCAACGCGAAGTAGCTTTGTGCTTCTCGACCATGAACTAGGCTCGGAGGACATGCCAGACAGTCAATTAACCTCATCCGTGGCAATGTCTCTCCGATACTTTCTTGGCAATTGAACCGGTGGTGGTCTTTGCAATACTGGATCCATGATTTGAAGATGTCATAGTCTAGTCCTCGGCTCTTCAGTTTGCGAATTGAAACAGTCTTGGGGATGCTGGTTGTCGGAGCGTGAGAAGCTTCTGCGATGCATCCTTTCTCCCATGCAGCGGGCAGTTGGACCCCGGTACCCTCTCTTCTAATCGTCCAGACACAGACAAGAGATTCAGATATAGCCGTCGTCCCATTGATGCCTAAGGGGAAAATTATTGAACTAGGCACCCGGACGAGCATCGCTTTTTGGTATGGCCAGAAGCTTGTTTGGGCGTTGTTTGAAAGTGCAGATGCAAATAAGGTGCATAGCGAACATTGGGATTGTCGGTCGGTGATGTTCGTGATGCTCAACTGATCCACCACTACACAGCGCCTAAGAGAGCCGCGGAGGTGAAAACCACCCAAACTCCACTGCAGACATGCTACACACAATCGCTGTTTGCTTCGCAGGATGGGTTCGGCGGCATCTTGGCTTCGCTTCTGCGTCCTTGCGAGTTAGCATACCCTCGGCTACAACGCAACGGGGTTACACAAAACGCGCATATGCCAGTCTTACAGTTTCTAGGAACAGCCGAGCATCTCCGCCCTTTGACAATGGGTACTGCAAAAGCGACATGATCGTCTGAGACGGATTCAAGAAGCGCTCCAGCTATTTGTCGCGCGATGGAGACACGATATTCTAACACCGGGCCGCTCGGAAAAGGGCCAAGCAACAACTCTCATGACTACCACCTTTCTCGCTCTGGCTGCGACGTGATGGTTATGTGCTTTCCGACCAAGGCACGGCCTGGTTGCAAGGCAGCTGCAAACCGAAGGTTTCTGTGGCGTCTCACAGCCCACCAAGCTTCACCGGTCTACACAGCCTTAGAATTGGGCTGTGCAAGGCTGAAAATCTAATGCGGTAGGTAATGTCTTCTTTCGACTGCAAGCCCCGCACACGTCTTCCAAGATTATTCCATTTGACTTGTTAAACATCTTGTGTTATATGCCACCCTTAATCTGGTCTTCTCAGATCTCTGATTTATCATGGAACCGACCAAGGATCGACGGACCAGTAATCATCCCCAACTCACTCAAACGCAACGTGACGTAAAATGGGCAGGAAACCAGAGAAACAAAGAATCAAGAAAGCAAGCGAGAAACCGGCGAAAGAAAGAATCAAGGAAACGCACGAAGTCTCTACGTTCTCCTGTCTCTGAAAATGCCTTACTATGGCACCACGATCATGGCGCTGCAAATGCTCTAGCATGGTACCACAATCAGGAATCATCCGACATGATTTCAGATCGATTTCCAAAAACATTCCTGTGTTCTATCAAAGAAATGTTGTATAAAAATTTTGCCTCGTTATCTCTATCGGAGCTTCGCCAAGACTACATTCTGACTGCAAGTAAACTGTCCGCTTTAGTAAAAGCACGTATCACGGTATGTGTTCCTACAGTGGACGACACCTACGACAACCTTCACGTTCTACTGGACGACGCCTACGACGACCTTCACATTCTACAAGACCAAGAAATCCCCAAACACGAAACCTACGCACCGATTCCTAGCGGCTTTTCCATCGCTTGCCAAAAAGCCACTAGATGTCCAGTTCTCAGATATTCAGTTGTCCAATGTCCAGACTCAACGCAGACATCATCAACAAAGCTTCGACTGAACACGAAAAGGAGGTTTTCTTCTCGTTATACACGCATTAAGACATCAAGGATGCCATATAGTATGCGCTGCACAATAACTGGGGAACAACGTCCTAGGCATATGGTCGAATACCAGCTTCTTTGTGACTATGAACTCGAAAATGAATTTCAAGAAGAATATGAATATGTGGAATCAATCGCAAATCAGGCTGCCAAAGATATCTGGCTATCGGCTGTGAATGACATTCGACTTGGCGAAAATGATGCCCTTCAAGTGCTGGCTGACCGTACAACTGTATTGAAAAATTGCCCGAATCCGGAGAAGAACATGGAAGTCGAGATGTTGCATTTGTGCGACATGGTATCGGGCTTATTGATGGATTCAAAGGAGGAGACCTCAGAGTGGGATCGAGTACGTGACGCAGTTAATGCAGTATACAACAAGACCTTGATGGCGTATTCTTTTCTTGACCATCGCTGGGCATCGCCTGAGGTTGATCCTGAGGAGCCAGATGTCCCTGATACACCGCCGGACCTGAACCTGGACGGACAAGGTCTAGAATACAGTGGTGATACCGTATCAATCGAAAGCTCAGAGGCGGAAGAATTGCAACAACACCCAATTCGTTTCCTGGGACACGGCGAACTTCCCACTCCAGCGGGTTCACAGGCTTCAAAGGGCCATAAGGACATTGCTTCTCTGCCCAGAGTCTCCGAAAGCCTGGATCTAGCGTCCAAAGAAGGTATTCGAGTTTCGATAGCGCAAGAGAGCTCCAGGTCAAGCGTCTGGGGCTACGCGAGCAACGCAAGCATACGATCGTGCTTTTCTGGAGACGAAGAGACAGATAGTACAAAGCACCTCTTACCCGTACAATCCGTACAACCAGACTCGATAAATCAAGATCCGGATCACCCAAGCTCGGTCTCAAGCTTAGACAGTTGCGGCCGCGAGGAAATCACGTTCTGGAAGGTACACAAAGGGAGAAACAAAGAGTGGAGAAGACTTCGCTATAAAACACTGAAGAAAGCGACCGAAGTCGAGCTGAAAATTGGAGAAGAGATTGTCAGCCCATTGGAATGGATTCCGTTTCCAGCACGCATATCACGAGCGCAAGTTGCCTGGGACCGTAACTTAAAGGCTTTCCGAAGCGAAAAGCAGCGCCACGTAATGAAGAAAAGTGAGCGGCGTAGAACTCGGGCTGAGGCGCAGGATGCTCTTGGTGAGTTTTTCGCGGACAGAGATTTGCTGCACTATGTATGACTATAAACAAACTGCGAAAATGCTTTCACTGTAAAGACAACTTCGACTTCATCAGCCAGGTAAAATTCAGCTTCGAAACATCGGATTCCGGCACTCCTTTCCCTGGACAAACACCCGCCTGCTCATGCTCATGGAACTCGCAACCCAACCTGAACTGCTCCACCGCCACCAGGCTCTCATCATGCGCAGACACCTCCTTATCCTCTGCCCACTCAATCCGCATCCGGCAGTGCACCGCAACTCCAAGCAAAAAACTGGCCGGTAGATATGCGTATTTTTCCACATCTTCGTCCATCAGATCTGGAGCCCACATCACGGACATATGCCACCGCAGCCATTTACACAGCGTCGAGGTATGCGGCAGTCTCTCATATGCACGCTCGACAAACGCGAGAGGCAAGTCTTTGCCATAGCTGCCAGTCTGGACGTTGTACATTACAACGCGGAGGGCGTAGACGATGTCATTCCGCAGCGTTACAATCTCATACCGGTCCGCGAAGACGTAGAGGTCGAGCATCTCGTCAGGAGTGAGAAGCTCATGCGACGGGCCGTTAAATGACGCGATGGTAGCGGGACCAGTGAGAAAGGCGCTGTTGTAGATCCATTGCATGAATTGCTGCATGGTGAGGACGGATACGTCGTCGAGGTGAACACTGCGATCGCCGGCTTCTTTAAAGCTGCCTTTGAAGGCGCCCCTGAAGAATCCGGAGCAACGACAAAGGAGCCCGCGGTGGAAATTGAAGGGTGTACCGTTGGGGCCTACGGTGACAGTGACGATGGTTTGCTCCATGCTGACGGGGAGATTGGAGGCGGAAGAGCGCTTGCGCTTGAGGGATCCTGTGGGCGGCATGGCGGGTTTGACCTGCTTCCGTGGTATGGGATATTTACAATCGAGAAAATATGTCTACAAACTTCGTTTTGTGAGTTGCGTTGAGAATTCAAAGGGCGCCGCAGTTGAGTTTGAAGGAGTTCGGGCAAGGCGGGGGATATCAGGCGCGACTGTTCAAAACGCGCTAGCACGTGCAGACACGTCGAAAGAGTTGGCCCAGAATGTGCTTGTACATGTCTTATCTTTCATATCCTCGCAGTCGGAATCAAAACTTGATTGCGATACCAAGATCCTTTTTGAAAAATCACAGTGTGGTTTGTATTTCGAGTAAAGATAACACTATCGTCAGAGAATCATGCTACCTGTCTTATCATAAAGTAAATCTTTGGACTGCATTTCGTTGTTTCACGTGATGTAGAAGCAGCAATTCACGAGGAGCTACAACTCTCTGTAAACATGTTGCTGCCATGGAAACAATCTCCACATCGCGTGGCCTTTCCGGCCTTTCGGTTGAGATTGAAGCCGTGTATCTTTGCTGGAGGGTTTAGTTGAAATTAGGTTATATAGGTTTGATTCACCCCTTGAGTTACTCCGAGGTGGAAGAGACTATATAGCTACGTCTATGTACTGGACCAACGAACGTAGGTAGCATCTATACTATTGATAGAACCCTTACTAGTTTCAACACTTAGGGCGTCCTATAAAGCCTTCAAGTGGTTGCTCCGTCCTTTCATCACCTAGTCCCATCTATCTATTCGAGGCGTTGAATTCCGGTAGAGTTCTGCTTTTACGCACGCAATGTTCTCCCCTGTGCCATGCAGTGCTTATAGTCGGATTCAAGAAAGGAGAGCATACGCAGATCATTGAAGAAGTTCCCGACGGGAGGGACAATCCTGAACCATAGCGTAAAATAATCTTGGGCGGATAGCCGTTAGGATTCCAATGATCATTGGCTGACAACATCAAGCTTCCGAAAGATCTTTTTTAGCACTGAATGATCCACAACATCTAAACACTGGCCAGTCAAAGCATGCTCATGAAACTGGCAGCACTTCTCGTCTTCCTCTTCTTCCAACAGCGCCAAGTCATTAACGTGCACATCGTCCGCTATTGCCCGTTCCATTCGCTGTCGACCGTAGATTGCGACAGCAAGGATAAAAGTATGCGGCAGGTGAGCCAGGGTCTCAAACTCGTCTGGATGGAGGTCGCCCGGCTGCCAATTCATGGACATGTGCCACGCTAGCCATTTGCACATAGCCGAAGAGTGCGGGAGATTCTCATATGCACGTACGACGAGTTCTAGGGGGATAGAGAGGTCTTCTTCTTCTTCTTCTTCGTCATCCTCTTCGTTTTCGACACCATCGCCCTCATTATTATCGTCATCCTCTTCGTCGTCAGCGCCCTCTTCGTCCTCGTCAAATTCCTCTTCATCCTCGTCAAATTCCTCCTCATCCTCATCAAACTCCCCTTCGTCCTCCTCAAATTCCTCTTCGACCTCCTCAGACTCCTTTCCAATACCCTCACCCGTCTCACGAAAAGCCTCCTGTATCATAGCAAGGCTATCACCCCTTAGAGTAGGGAGATCATACCGATCGCCAAAAATATACAGATCCAGCAGCTCATCCGGGTCCAAAACAACATGGTCATCGTCGCTCCCTCCTTCTTCAATACTAGCGGTGAACGGAAATGCGCCATTATATATCCAACGCATGAATTGCCGCATCAACGAAACAGACACGTCTTCCAATACCATACTCCGCTCGCCCGCTTCCTTGAAGCCGCCTTTAAATGCGCCCCGGAAGAACTCGGACCGCTTGCATAGTAGCTCGCGGTGGATGTCGAAGGGAGTTGCATCCGGGCCGATGATTAGTGTGACGGTTACTTGGTCGGAGTGGGCTGTGGCGGTGGAGACACGTTTCCGTTTGGAAGAGCTTCTGGGTGCCATTGAGTGGAGGCAGCCAAAACGGCGCTTCTAATTGAAATGAGGGTGGGGTTGCAAGTGGGAGGCACGATGCACTTTGGATGCGGTGGTGATTAGTGCGCGAGGTGATGTTCATGACACGGGGCACGAGCGGGGGAGAACCATAACGCGCCCTCACGTGAGAACGTAGTATCCTTACAATTATTATCTCTGCACGCTCACCACTTGGCTCTCTCAAACTCTGATTCAAATGCACGTAAAATTAGAGTCTGCTAAGCATTGGAAGAAAAATCGACCTTGGCGGAGATCACGTGAACATCAGCTTTCATATCCTATTAAACCTCATACATCCCTCCATACGTCCAAGACACTCACTGTCCCCCACAGCCCCCTCTTCATCATCCGCTGAACTCGCTCTTCTCACTCACTCAACCGGTGCCCTAAAACTCTCACAAGCCCCCTCATTCTCCTCAACCGCCTGCTTCACCATCGTCGAATCCAAATACGCCCGCACCTGCACCACCAGCCCCTCCTCATCGAACCGCATGCACCACGCATACGTGTTTTCAAACACCATGCCGTTCTTGCACTCCGCATCCGCCATCAACTCCACAACCGCCCACGCCTGCTCCCCGCCTCCAATCACGTTCCTGACCTTGAGTCTGATGCCCGGCTCTTTCATGATCGCGCCGAGGCGCTTGAGCGTTCCCTCCTGGAAGGCGGCGAGGGTGGTGTAGCGGCCGGCGCAGGGGTGGGTTCCTAGGCATCATTAGCATATATTAATTTGAAGTGAAGGGGGTGTTCCGGGACGCACCCATGACTGTCCAGTCGACGTTTGGGCTGACGCGTTTGAACACTTCGGCGTAGTTCCCCGTCTCCATGTTTTTGAAGATCGAGGTGATATCGGTGGCGGTTGGGTAGGGAGACATTTTGGAGGTTGAGAAGTGGGTTTGGCTTTTGTGGTTTGGAAATTGCGACTTCTTTTGGAGACAGTGGATTGAGATTCTCGATGAACGAAAGATTGAAGTTGCTGATGAACGAAAGAGAGTGCATATTCTCTACATCTTATATACAACTAATATAGACTTAATTCATGTCGGTGTCCCCGACGAGATGTAGATGCAGCTCGGCAAAATGATACGTGGTCGGCCGAACTTAGGATATTGCGAAGAGAAGCACGCGAAAGCCGGAGAGGTTAACAGGGAGCATTCTTAGAGGACGTCGATAAATCCACTTTGGGCGGGCGATAACACCGGCATGCGAGGCGACGTCAGAATCGGGCCGGAGGGGGGAGATTCTCGTAACTCCACTCGGCATACCGCTAACGCCGCTGGCTCGAATGCAAGGATAGGACCGACTTCCGGAAAGTGGTACCATAGATCATAATTGGTGGAGTGCTGGGTGTGTTGGATATCGTACGCATTATTGGTACTAATTCCGCTGAAAAGGACGGTGGCCTAGAGATTCGTTGCATGATCAAGGCATTTCCAGTGGCCTCCAAAAGTGCGTGTCCGAAGTAGAAGTCCATGCTTTTCATGTGCCATAAATATATCCAACATGTCGCTGATATCGAACTTATGATCTCGTGAAGCCAGCGTCCTAATCCCAAGCCTCTCTCTACTAACGATGGCATGAAGCCTCTTCCTTAAAATGTCTGTGGATGACGTACTAAGAACTCAGTTTCCTCAGATGTTCTGGAAGTAGTGCTTGTAAAGACGGATAGTAATCATGAGTGAACTGCCAATCTACACGCCTCGGATTGTTAACCCGCTTCCTCAGCTCCTTTGGATATGGGCATTTCTGATGTTTCTGATGAAACAAATTAATCATGTCTTGTAGGTCACCCAGCTGGTCCGCATCCTCCCAGGTTTCCTTGTCCGGGTGTTCCCATTTCACGAGGTACGATATTTTACCTGGGAGACGCTTGCCGGGGAAAGTGATTCTGACGTTTAGTATTGCTTCGGCTGAGAATTCTTCTTCCATCTCCGACCCTTCTTCCTCATA
The DNA here is from genome assembly GCA_010093605.1 of Lophium mytilinum. NCBI lineage: Eukaryota > Fungi > Ascomycota > Dothideomycetes > Mytilinidiales > Mytilinidiaceae > Lophium > Lophium mytilinum. The sequence continues at coordinate 97,576 of MU004184.1, read as the reverse complement.
TTGTTCCCCTTCTTCCTCATCCTCCTGGTCGACATCCTCATCTGCGTCTTCGCTATCGGCAAAAGCTGGCTCGGGGTCCGCAACGATTGAGATATGAGAGGCTGGCGATTCACTGCCGCTCATAGATCTGCGGAGCTTCTTGTTGCTACTTGGTTGGGCCTGAGCGCTGCGTTTCCGTTGGGTTTCGGCGCGTAGCTGGAGTGCGGAGCTGGATTCAGAGGTCGCCGAGGCGCTGGTGCTGTTAGGGAAATGTCCCTTGCCTCTCCGGGTCGATGCAGGAACAGCATTTGGAGGTTTCTTTCGCGAAATATGACGGGTGATGGAGTCCGAGGACGATGATCTTGCCCTTGAGATCTGCTTCCCACTTCTATTGCGGTTTGGAAGGGGGGCCCGAAGAGCGGTTTGAGGGGTATGCTGTTTTGAAGTCGATATCTGCAGTTCGTCCTCACTGCCCTCGGTTTCCTCGCTCTGATCTTCAAGGCCTTGATTTACGAGGACCTGATCCACCGGTCCGTAGACACCGTTTTTCAAGACATCAATTTCGTCTTCGTCTTCATCTTCCTGTGGGTCTTCCTCTTCGTCTTCCACGGCCTCCAACTCGTCTTGCTCCTCGCCGGAATCCATATTCCCACTCTCCTCCATCTCGTCATCACTATCCCCCACCCCCACCACCGGATCCAACAACCCCCGAGGTGCCAAACCCCCTCTCTCCCTCCCACTATCCTCCTCTACCTCTTCCTCACTATCCTCCCCACCCACCGGCTCCAACAACCCCCCATGAACTAACTTCCCATCCGGCCCCACCCGACTCCCAGGCGGCCTCCCCCTCCTCTTCCTCCCCCCACCCGTCTTCCCCACCTCCTTCTTCCCCTCGAGCAGCTTCCTCGCCTCCCTCTCCTTCCTCTCCTTCCTCTCTTTCTCCTCCTTCCTCCTCCCCTCCCTCTCCACCACCTTCATCGCCTCCTTTCCCTCATACTCTGCAAACTCATACCGACTCACCCACCCAAACAGCGCCAGCGTATCCACATGCTCCTCCTCTTCCCTGGCACCTTTCTTCGCCGCTGTTTCGTCATCCCACGTTATCCGTATGACGTAGACCGCCCGTCCGCCCGTAGTCTTCACCTGGTCGATGGGCTGCTCGTCGCGGTCGACGAAATATTGGGAGAGGATAGTCGATTTGAGCGCGCCGGGCTGCGGTTCGTCGCGCGGGTGGATTTGGTAGATGCGGGCGGTTTCGAGGCGCGGGGGCCAGAGGCCGGGGCTCGAGGAAGATGAGGATGATGAGGACGAGGACGAGGCGGGGCGGGAGATGGTGTGGATTTTGGGTTTGCGGGTGGTGGCGTTGGAAGGGGTGGTTTTGGGACGGCGTTGGGAGGGTGGCATTTTCGGAGCTGAAGCGCGAGGGTGGGAGGGTGGCATTGTGGAGAGTTGAAGGTCGCGGTCATGAGAGTGTGGGATGGGAATAGGCGTTCGATGGATTTGTTGTGTGTAGGTTCGTAGACGCGTTCGTTCGATGCGGAAAAGCAACGGGGTTGTCCTAGAAGAGGCCAATTGGCATGTAGTACAGTAAGTGTTTTAGATGCTCTCTAAAAGAGTAGCAATGTGATGAGGGGGCGTCGTGGTGGTGGTTGCTGAAGTGTGAATGATGAGGGAAGTGGCGGTACGACGTGTCTGAAACTGGAACGCGACGTGCCCCGCCTTGCAGCTCGTAGGTAGGTAGGTAGGTAGGTAGGGCTGAATATTAAATACCATTATCTACACGAATCAATACTTTACATCCTAGAGTGATTGATTTTCCCCAGCTTGAGTGTTCTTAACGCGAAGGTCACAACCCCAACATTGAACTTGGGAGGTTGATCAAGTTACCCTCTCGAGTTTCGTGGTAGTCCACAGGGCACAGGTAATGCATTAGCATGAGGATCCTCACCAAAATCACTCCCTCATAACGGCTACCACATCTACAGTGTAGAATTACATTTTTGTACAATGCACGTAGTCTATATCATACCAACCCCAAAGAAACCAAGATACCAGGCTCTCAAAATGCAGCAAGCCTCAAACTCCCCATCCCAAGCCACATCTGATACTTCTGCGGCAAAGGAAGAACCTCTTTCGCCGCAGCCTTAGCTTCCGCATACAATCCATAATGTTCCATAATTCACCCCCCATTAATTCGTCCTCATCCTCTTCGCCGCTCCACGAATCTTGAACTCATCCTCCCTCCTCTCGCCCGTCATAAAGGCATCCACACCAGACACATCGCGCCCCAACACATCCACAAACTGCTCCACGAATTCCTCCAGGACCGGATCATCTGCCAGATACCGCTCGCCATCGGTGTTCCTCGCAATCCGCGAGAAAGAGGAGCTGAGCACTGTCTCCAACGCCTCTCTAAAGCGCTGCAGCACCTGATTCGCAGAGTGTATGTACCCGAAGCGGCCCGGACGCTTGATAAACAGCGGCAGCCAGTCATCAACCATCAGCACCAGGCCATCGCCGCGCATAGCAGTCTTGCTCCCGAAAATCGCCGCCATCAGCGGCGTGATCGCCGACGTGTCCTTCAAGTAAATTTGGTGGCCATCAGCGCTCCTGGACATCGTGTTGAAAGCGAACAAGGCGTTGCGGTTGAGGCCTTCGGATGATTTATTCGGCTGTCTGAAACTCTTGAGCCAGTTAATCGAGCTGGGCGAGATGAGCGCGTTCGACTCGTTCGGCGTCTGCAGCATACGCGGGTTGACGGCGACGCCGAGGTTCGGGTGTACACCGGCGCAGATGAGGGCTTTCATGAGCGGGATGCTGCCAGAGTTCTTGTTGAGGGCTGGTGGTCCGTTCTGCGAGCGATTGCGGTCATGGAAGCCGGTGAAGGGGATTAGTTTGGCTTTCACCAGGATGGTTTCGATTTCTAGCATCGTGCGCTCGATGCCGAGGAAGGTCGAGACGTTCATGAAGTACTTGTGGGCGAACTGCTGCAGGGCGAGGTCACCTTGCTGGTCGCGGAGTTGGCGTGCAATGCGGAAGCAGTTGATGATGGCGACGTGGTCGCTGTTGGACCCGGACGAGAAGACTTTTCGTGCGTCATCGGCATCCTGTCTGCGGTCCAGTGGGGTGTTGAATAGGGGCCTGCCCTGCGAAGACGCGCTGAGGATGAGCATTGGATCGAAGCAGCGGAACAGGATGCCCATGAGAATCATTTTTCCGAGCGAAGGATGAACAGGTAGGGCCGCGAGTACTTTTCCCAGCGGGGTAAGCTCTTCATCTTTTGTAACTGCGTCTAGGTTTTGCAGGCTCACAAGCGAGCTATCGACGGCTTCAGCAGTGGGAGGTTCTATGGCTGCTGCTAAAAACTCCCGCACAGGTGTCTTGACTGCCTGGGCCATGACGCCCAGGCAGACTTCCTGCAAGTCGGAGCGTAGCATTTCAGGTAGACCAATAGCTCTGAAAGACCCAAATCGAGCCTGGGAGAACAGAGCGTAGTAGTTCCCGTTCTGCACACGGCCGGCTCGTCCTGCTCGCTGCCTCGAGTTGGACTTGCTGACCCAGGTGGTGAGCAACTGTGTTATGCGCGTCGTTTGGTCGTATCTCTTCTCCTTGAGCTTTCCAGTATCAACAACGTACTGTACGTCTGGAATGGTAACACTCGTTTCCGCGATATTTGTTGCAAGAATGATCTTCCGGCAACCAGACTGGACAGGAGCGAAGACATCGCGTTGATCCTGAATACTAGAGTGGAGTAGGTATTGCTTAAAGCGCGTGGTATCAGAGAAGTCTACACCCAGAGGCTTAAGGGCGAGAAGATCTCTCGTTTTCTTGATATCGTCTAAACCTGGCAGGAAAGCCAGGATTGCGCCATCGGTAGTCGTCTGCGCTAGATGGGCTATAGAAGCGGCCACAAGTCCAATGGGAACCACGCTGTCCTCTTGCCTCGTGTCGTCGGGATTGACAGCATTGCGTTTCCAGTCGATGGGCGCGGCTGCCATCAAGCTTTCTTCTGGAGCCGCCGTGGACGAGAACTTGGACTCGGCCAAAATATATTGATCAGTAACCCTGTCGGGTGTGAAGACGGCCTTTAAGTGTTGATCATCGTAGCTTGACTTTAGTTCGCCGATGATTTCGTCCAGATATTTCTCCTTCACCGGAAAGGTGCGACCGGGAACACTCAGGAATGGGCAGGGAACTACTGTTCCATCTTCTTTGCGCTGTTCGAAGTAGCCAGCAAATAGCTCCGTGTCGAGCGTAGCGCTCATCAATACGACCTTGGGAACGGACTTGTTCTCGAGCCTCCTCGCCTCTAGGAGCTTCTTCAGCGTAATCATAAGGTAATCGATGATCATATCGCGCTCGTGGACTTCGTCGATAATAATGTGCGACGTAGTATCCAGAATATCATCCGGGCCATGCTGGAGCTGAGAAAGCAGGATTCCAGTAGTACAATAGGTGACGCTGCCATTCTGCTTAGGAAGTTTCGAGTCAAACCGGACTTGATAACCAATCGTATGTTGCAGTGGTTCGTTGCGCTCTTCAGCGACTCGGCGGGCAACAGATGTTGCAGCAATCTTCCGTGGCTGTGTGCAGATGATGTTGGTCTGAGCTCCGATGCCCTCCTTGATGGACTTTTCCAACAGAATTTGTGGCACCTGTGTAGTCTTGCCGCTTCCGGTTGCCCCAACCACGATGCTGTAGGTGTTTTTCTCGATGAGATCCAGCACCTTTGCACGATGCTGGTTCATCGGAAGGTCTTCTTTCTTGCTTCTCAAAGCACTGAGCAAAGGGTCCTGGTTGAACGCCGCAAGGTCATCCTTCAATTGAGCGCTACGAGCTTCGTCCAGGGCAGGGATCAGATATCTCCGCGGACGGCGATTGACCTCTTCTAGGGTCTCCTGTGCCCATTTTGGATTCTTGCTGTGAGTACTCTGCTCTCGCACTTTCCTAGCCGCCGTCCGCATGATCTCCTCGGCGTCGTTATCAATCTCCAAATCTATTGTCCGTACCGAAATAAGCACTTTGCCAGTACTAGTTCTCTTCGCGGTTTGAAATGCCTCGTATATATCCGGATTTTGCTTCGCTAGAGCAACGGCTGCATTAAGCAGCGCAAGCGCTTCGGCGCTTTCCTTTTTGCCAGGTGACATGACTGGCTCTCCAATAGGCGCTTGTCCAAAGTATGCTTGTGATATCCAGTTCGAATCCATTTGGTGTCCGTCGAGTTTGGAGCATAATTCAGACTTGACTTCGTAATCGCCAGGGCGATTCTTCTGATGAAACATCATGAAAGACTTGGCGGTCTCCTCGGTGAGCAGAGTCGAGTCCTTAACAATCAAACGAGTTGCTCCTTGCGCAGCATGGTGTTGCTCCGCAGCTCGCTTGAACAGAACACAGGCAGCAGTGTGCGCGTCTTTTAAGAACGGGCGTGTCGCGTGCGCGCGAATCTTTTCCTCTGGATGCGCAACTGTAACTCTGACAATTCTATTTCTTCGATTTAACGTAGGAAGGTGCTCGTACTCGATAGTTGGAGTGCTCAGAGTTCGGGCACAGTAGTTGTACACGTCCGAAAGGGCGCCCGTTTCTGTCGTCGATTGCCAGTTGTCGCCCCGATATAGCTGCGCAAGCAGGCCCTTCGCATGGAGTTGGCCGAGCAGACGACGGCTTGCTTCCTGCTTGGTTTTGTGCTTTGTGAAGTCAGCGATCTGTGATGATTGTTAATTGCTCACTCGGACAGCGACTTACTGCATCAGTGCCCCAAGCAACGGCTACCTCGACCGCAGGCTCGAACTCAGTGCCATAGACGCGACAGGTAATAGTACACTCATATTTGCTATCCGGCTTGCCCAGTTTGATGGCACGCTCAGCTGTCTCTATCCTGCCACCTGTCGCTTTCTGCCATGCGTCGTGACCGGTGCGAAAGAGCTTTGCTGGTGCGAGAGGGTAGTCCTCAGGCGTAGGAAGCGGAGGCAGCTGAGGTTCCCCCATGCGTGCTCTCTTTCTCGAGGGCGAAGACATCTTTCCAGCGGTCTGCTTCTGCTTGTTGGTAGGGTTGGAGGTCGGGTTCTGTTGCGAGTGACTTGACGTCGCGTTGCCCGACGGTGTGGGGGTGTTGTGTTCGTGGTGTGTTGAGCGTCGCGTTTTATTCGAAGCGGCCGCAGCCCTCCTTCGCTTCTGAGCCAGAGCTTTTCCCCGACCCCGATGTTCTATATTTTCCCCTAACTCGAACGGTGGGAATTTCCTTACCACCCCCGAGCCCCCATTCCCACTACTCGACGGAGGCAGCTCATCCCTCTGCACCACTGCATCTTGCGTCGTAAACAGTCGTCTATCAGCAACTCTTCCCAGTACTCGTTGTCGTGCGTACCACAGGGGCTCGAGTCTCGATCGAAGGAGCGGCGCATGCGGCGAGGAGTGTCGTATGGAGAGGCGCTGCCATCAATTAGCATCGTTACATTTACAATTACATTAACTGAGTTTCTAGATCCTACCAGTGCCCCATCCAATACTCTCCGGCATCTCGTCACTTCGAGCTTCATACAGACGATGCGTGGATGAAGGGTGATGGCCAGGATGGCGGAGTTGGGGAACTTTTCAGAATTCCTGGGAGCATCGGCCGGGGAAGGCCCGAGCCGCTGGTAAGTTCCTGTGGCGAAACGTGACAACAGGTCTTGATTATTGAAGACTGAATGCGACGTGAACTGCTTTGCGAAGTTCAAATTCACATTTTTGTTCATAAATCCATGATGAGTTTTGACATTTGGGCACCTGTCACGTGATCCGCAGCCGTTCTTCCACTTTCTCAATCATACCCTTCGAATTTTTACATACAATCAAGAGTTTGTCTCCCTGCTGGCCTACTACTGACAGCGGCAGGTAGGCGTACACCCGTATCAGACTTTAGATTCGTGGAAATACGCTAAAGGGCTCCAGCCAGACACCTAAATGTATCCAAGGCATGAAATTGTCCATTTTCTTTCCCACTCCATGCGTAATCATGCTATTTTCATGTCCATCAAGTATTATCTCTGCCTTTACTAGTACACTTCACCCTTTTGCACTCATCAAGCGGCTTCTTTTACTCCATTGGCCTCGACTTAGTCGTGGTGACCCTCGTGAAAAGGCTAGGCTCCTCCTTCTCCTTCCGCATCTTCTCCTGCCAGTTTGCCTCCCGCTGTGTCGCCAGCTTCTTCTCTTTAGTCGACTTCCACCGCATGTAGTAGCAGCAAAGCGGGAATAGTGCCGTATCAACCGCACACCAGGCGAGCAAAATACCGACATTGAGCCCAATGCGTGGGTGGAGGTCGAACAGTGTAGAACGAGTGGCTTCGACGACTACGCACAACAGTTAGCAGAAACCCCTTACACTAGAAAGTAAAAGAGAACAAGCGGAGGAGAGTTCCCATACCATTATGCATCGGCCACGCATACCCCCACCTATAGAAACTCGGCGCCAACGCCAGCGAATAAAACCCCGTCGCGACATTCGAAATCACCCAGAAAATCAACCACAGCGCCGTCCACGGCGTCCCCAGCATCATCGCCATATTCTCGCACGCGATTCCGAACGCAATCATGGCGATCCAGTTGATCATCCAGTACACCATGAACGTGCCCTTGCCGTACGGGTTGGCGTTTACCGCGGGCTGCACGTGGGAGGCGGGGTGGTTGGACATCGGCATGAGGTATGCGAGCGAGACGAGCGAGTAGACGCAGGAGAGGAAGAAGTAGGACCCCACGGTCGCGGTCCATCGCCAGATGATGAGCTGGTGGAAGTGCAGCGGGGGATGCCCCTTTGGCTGCAGGTATTTCAAGTGGATGGGTAGGAAGAAGGTGAAGCTGAAGAAGGCGATGATGATGAGGTAGATGAGGCCGACACTGACTGCTGGTGTGGCGATGGGTGGCCCAAAGGGACGCAGGTCGTAGCGTTGCAGCGCGATGCCCGGGGATATGGCTTGGGGAACGCGGGAGATGGAGGCAAGAGTGTTGGAGGAGTTGGTGAGGAGCGTGGAGAGGAATGTGCGACCGAACGAGGCGGCGACGAGAGTTTGGAGGGCGGTGGTTGAGGGCGTGATGTAGGATCCTGCCACATTTTGATCGCGAGCGGTGTTGTAGACAATCTGACCGGCGCCGTTGGGGCTGTAGGAGGTGTTCCCTTGTTCAATAGCGCGGTAGAGGAGGGTCGTGGCGTTGGGGTTGATGATTACGGCGGCCCAAGCGTGTTGGTCGAAGACCGCTGCCCGCACTTTCATGGGGTCATTGTCAAAGTCGGAGGGAGTCTTGAAGATGTATCCGGGATGGACTCCTCCACTATCGAGGAGGGTTTGGACTGCTTTTGTGACGAGCGGTCCCACGAAAGGCTTGTCGGTCAGATATGGTTCCACCTGACCATCGAAGTCGACAACATATATACTAAGCTTCTTAGCGAGGTTATTTTGCCGGAACAGAGCACCCCAAAATAGACAGAGAAATGCCATAATGGCTATGGCAAGGATGAGAGCTTTTTTACGTTAGGTTGAGACTCAATGCAATTGTGGAAGCTTCAACGTACTTGTCCTGGCCCAAAGTTTTATCACGTGTAGTCGCACTCCACTCATCTCATAGTGCCAGAACCCCACCGGAGCGAGCGGTGGCTGAGCGGATCTCGAGCTCTTTGTTCTTGTGTGTGTAGGCCGTCTCGACACGCCGCCGTCATCGACGGCCGTCTCAACCTTCTCGATGCGAGCTTCTTCTTCTTCCGTGCTGGACAGGCGCTGGTCTTCTTCGTCGCTGCTAGAAGACGACGACGACGACGAGGAATAAACCACGGCATCTTCGCGGTACGCTGGGGCGATCTGACATCCAAGAGACATAATGGTGCGGTGATTTCCGCTGAGAGGAGATCACTGGAGCAAGGAAGATCGGCTATGGGGTCGAGGGCTGCTTGTCCTTTTATCGAATGAGGTACCCTGCGGGGATCTAATCAATGGTAGGGATTAGCGGAGATCATAACGCTGACAGACACCATTGAACGGACCACATGCATGTTAGTGTTGCTGACAGACGGCTGCGCCGCTGACAACGCAGCCACTACTGACGGCGGGCTCGGCACGACACCTCCCGCAGCACGATAATATCGTTTGTGGCGGGGAATTGTATAATAGCCAGTCAGAAAAGCGGACGAAGGGAATGTGGCTGGAAGAGGCGCCCGATCGTGGTCCATTAGAGTGAAATAGTGGCTGCCCACGCCACCTTCGCTGAAACGCATCTTGAATGCCCCGAGCCGCTACTTCTCGCGTCTACGGCGTTATCAAGTCCGGCCAGTCTTTCCGTGCCTCTATAGTAGAGTTGCAGCCTCATTTAATGTATGAACTGCCCGTAGACTTCCGAAGGATCTGAAAATATAGGAACGATCCTGGTTTCAGATTTTCATACAGGTTAACTGAGACCGAAAAGCCTTTAACGCGAGCTCAGAAATTCCCATAAGTGATGCAGAATCATCGGATTCCTATGGCTCATTCTTATTTATCTAGTCTAAATCTACCAAATAAGCTCTCAAAGACCGAAACTTGGACAAAATTGGACTATAGTTGGTTACATCCATGATTGACTGTCGCGGTCTACATTCTTCCACATACGAAAGGTAGACAAGCCTACATTGTTACCGTACGTCACCGTAATATCTCGTCCTTCCTCGCTAGTCTCAATATTAAACAGCCTACCAAACGAGCCTTTCGGCGGTAGTGGATTCGGTACGATGGTTTCGTCTTTATAAAATTTTCGACATTCCTCAAAAGCGTCTACAATAGCGGATTCTGCGAAGTTTCTTGGTGGTGCGTATGTGACTTTCCGTTCTGAACCACTAGTCGGAACCTCAGGGACGTAATTCCGGCTATGGTATTTTACTTCGTATCGACGTCGCTGTACTCGAGTCTTGCGCGTGATTGACTGTTCGCCCACGACTTGAGCTCTTTTAAGATGCTCGAAGCGTTCCTTCCGGATCGATTCCGCTATCATAGCTTGTTCGTCAATTTTGTTCTGGGGCTTTTCGATGAATGCGGTACATTTTGACACTCGCTGAACTCGAGCCTTGCGCTTCGTGGTGGCTTTGGCGTGGGACACAGAGTCTGGTTCAAACTGACGGTGTGTAGGAGCATCTTGGTTCGAGTCCGCTGTGTCTTGTAGTCCATCCTGTTTTCTCTGGCGGTCCTCGAGGTTCTTCTGTTTCTTTTCTGCCGCCAGTAGGCGACGAAAGGAGTTCCATAACGCTTCGCCGATTGCCTCGGTGCATTTGAATGTTGCTTGCACCCTGAAAGGTTTGACTTTTGTTTTCCCCCAGAATAGTTTCCGTTTCTTCATCTGCCCAGCGAAAGCCGGGACGCTGATCATATCAGGACAGAGAGCAAAGAAATCGTCTTTCTCTAAATTTCGGAAATCCTGGCCGTTTCCAAGCCAAGCATAGACAGTAGCGACGATAAACTCCGGATAGTGCTTGTAGATTTGGTGTACCTCGTGTGTGAGGACCATGTGGATGAACAACCGGACTTCTTCTTTGCTGGCATCTGGACTTGGAAGTTGCACAGGCGGCGAGTCGTGCTTCCCTAATTTTTTGATGGTTTTCAGGTTTGTGGGCGTGTGTTTTGGGATTCTGTGAAGCGGCCCATGTTCCCCATTCAGACGTTTTGATATCTTCCTCAATGAGGGTCGCGCTCTTCTCAGGTTGCTCTTGCGGATGCGGTACGAAAGCTGGGCGAAGTTGCGGTTGTATAGGGCAATGTCGTATGCGAGGCTAAGGACAGCAATCTTCTTTGACCTCTTAGGCGGCACTAAGGGGATACAACCACCGCCGAGACTCATTTTCGGACGAGGGTAAAGTCTTCGTGCCTCGGAAGGTTGGCTGGGGTTGAGAGGGGCAGTTGTAGCTTTCAAGAGTATGCTAAGGGGGTATGGCGGCGTTTGAGGCTTCAGCACGCACGGGAGGGCTTGAGTAGTAGAGAGAGGGAATGAAATGGGAATATGTTGAAGTACGATATTGCGGTGTGCCGAGACCGATACTTACCACGGAACCCATTCTTCATAACTCGGTACGATCGTGATGAGATTTTTGAAAAGACTGCACGTCTCATGGCTCGTCCGTACCACCTGGAGACAATACCGGATGAGGATTCTCGGTCAAGAGGTAAAAGAAGCAAGTTGGGGATGTTTGAGTACACTGTGTTAGTATTGGGTTGCTGTTACGGCCTTCAGCATGGTCTTGGTGTTCGTAATGTAGCTGAGCCTCGGTGTGAGGTTTCCACGGGTCGCATCGATCTGAACCGTGGAACCATCTTTCCCCCCTGGAAAAAAAACTTTCCGAACAAGCGACGAGAATCATCGTGGAGAAGCAAGTCCACGCCGCATCAATGCAAAGCTCTGCTTGAAAGTGACTAGCCATAAGCGCCTAATGTTTGAGCGATGAAATGCAGGTTCAAAAAAGCAAGCAACGCGCGAACGGCATCCATGAGGGGCTATGCAACTTGCCGCACACTCTAAAGAATTTTTAGACTATCCCAAGACGTAGGGGCCATGTAACGCCTTTCACGATGGGAAAAATGTAGTTTGTAGATGAACGTGATGTTGATTGACGCTATCAAAACCATGGGTTGAGGAAGACATGAGTGGATGACTCAGCTGGGAGTCGCGTCCTGGCGTCATATTTCCAACTCTCCCCAACCCCTTGTTCCCAAACTCTCCGCCTTCATCGATACATCAGAACACTCAGAGAGAGCTTCCTAGTCCATCGTAGCAGTGACACCGTTCACGCTATTCGGAGTGTTGTGTTTCTCAGACCTCCGGGCACCCACCAGCACCTGATGCCAGAGGACGGCACGCCCGCAGACCCCTGAAACGATCAATTCGAAATCCATCAATGGCCTCAGCAAGGACTTTAGATCTAAGGCGACTCCCACAGGATACATGACTGCGGGTTAGGGCCATGGTGCTACACACGAGCCCCTGTTTCAGCCAACATTCTACTATTCCTAGAACGCTGCGAAGTCCCGACACCTTTGCGATGCGTAGGTATGAGTACAACCTACAGCGAATGTGGCTGGTACTCGCATTGGGCATAGATATCCGTACTGTTGAAGATCGCTCTTCTTAACCTTGAACCACTGTAACGAGTGGCACAGCTAGCGGTTCATACGCTGTTCTAGTCAAGATGATGATCAGTTGCTGCTACATCAGCAAACTTCAGAGTAAGATTTCTCGTGTTGTGCTAGCTCCGTATTCAGAGTCCCTTGCATGTAGGTCCACCCGAGTTCTCCACTTTTCGTAATCGAAATTTCAAGATGCCCAATGAATCTCAAGAAGATCACCGTTTGGTGCCTGATTTTGTGTCACACAATCACGTGACCCGGCGTGCGTCTGGTGTCGTGGGCTTGATGCTGCCTGGCCAAAGGTCGCACGCCCCGTCAGAGTCTCCCGACTCACGTATATAAAGACTGGTAGGCACCGCACACGACTCTCAACTCTTCAATCCCAAGCTCATTCCAGTTCCACCCGCAAAGTCAGCATTGCACAGCAACGTTGATCCTCTCCCATCAACCGCAATTATGTCTTCCTCGAACGGCGTCCGGTCTCTCGCAGATATGAGCTGCGACAGCCTCCTATCCCAACTCGGCAAGCGTATCGAGGAGCAGAAGAACGGCGCTACGTACACCATTGGCGGCAGCATCCCGATTACGAAGCCTGGCTCTGACGGAGGAAGTCCCCAGTCCTCCTCTGCAGCTCCTCCTGAGGCTGGTAAACCGTCCACTCAGGGTCTGGCACAAGCACTTACCGCTCCAATCACAATTCGCTGGGACTCGACCACCGCTGAAGGTCTCATCTCGAAGGTCACTCTCCCCTGCGAGCCCGGAGATGCTGCCAGCTTGGAGAAACTGGTCAATGACTGTCAGCCGGCCACATTCGGGCACAATGGCAAGGACATCTACGACGAGACTTACCGCAAGGCTACGAAGCTCGATACCACCGCATTCAGCTCGACTTTCAACCCCTATGAAGTCGGCATCATCGACGCCATTGCCCAGGTCTTGCTCCCGAGCTTGCCTGGCGGAGACATCTTCCGAGGCGTCCGGGCTGAGCTGTACAAGCTGAATGTGAGTTATTCGATTGCCTTTTGACTGACCAACCACCTGCTAGCCAGGCCACTCCTGACAGTGGCGTGGTGCAAGCAAAATTGAAAGCCGAGTAATGTCATTTTTTGGTTGCCCAAGCCTTTCGCCTCCTGCTCCACACTGCGTTGCTTCTTTGTACTTTCACTGACAACAATAGGTCTACTCCGGCCCTTCTGGTAAATTCAAGGCTCACGTCGACACCCCTCGCGGCTCAGCCCAATTCGGCTCCCTCGTCGTCTGCCTTCCTTGCGACCACGATGGCGGCGAGCTAGTTGTAAGACACCAAGGCAACGGGATAATCTACAACTGGGGCAACATAGGCACGGAGGGTACCGATGCAGCAGAGATTCAGTGGGCCGCCTTCTATAGCGACTGCGAGCACGAGGTCCTGGAAGTCAAGTCTGGCCACCGAATTACCCTCACATACAACCTCTACATCACCTCCGGGTCCGGCGACCTTGCCGGCCGCTGCCCTTCGCTGGACCCGACGGCCCTTCCGCTCTATGAGGCGATCCTCAGCATGTTGGAACTGCCCGCGTTCATGACGAAGGGTAGATATTGTCTCCACTCACTACTCGCATGAATGCGTGTGACTGACTACGACAGGTGGCTTTCTCGGGATATACTGCTCCCACGCGTACGCCCACACCCACGAAGAGAGCATCAAGCACCTACCTGGTTCTCTTAAGGGGAGCGACATGGCCCTATATGAGATATTCAAGGCGTTGAACCTGGAGGTCGATCTGAAGCCGATTTTGAATGATGGTGCTCTCTACGACAGCGATGAAGATCTCCCCGACAGCGAGGAAGAGGACAAGTCTAAGCGTTCGTAGCCCCAGAGCAGCTCCAACACACTGTCCAACTTCCACTGCATGCATAGCGCTGACGCTCCCCTGGTGCTGCAGGTAAACGAATTGGCGATAAGCTCTACGCAACAGAGTATTCCGACGTTTCCACCGAGTGGGCCACCAAGCGGGAGCTTCTGGAGGCTTGGGGCAATCACGCGCGAGAGACGGTGGTTTGGCTCACGCGGCCGAAGCACTCGGGCGTTGCCATGACCTATCTTGCGGTATACATAATGAAACCAACTTCCGCTCGAAACAATGACTAACGCGCCAACAGTACGGAAACCAGGCTGAATTGGGTATCATGTACTCTTACGCCGCACTAATCGTCAAGATTCCAGCCTTCACGAAGAGGAACTTGTAAGGTAGTAAAGTGGATTGAAGGGCTCCAGTCACTTTGCGGTCACGGCATAGTCACAAAACTGAGAACCTGGTATGCAGGCTTCCAGTCTACTACACTGACCGTGACTATGAATCTGCATCACGTGATATGTCGCTTTTGCATTGTGATCGCGCTGTTTGCCTAGCCCTCGTACCTTATACCCTACGAACACCACACATTAGAGCTGTGAGACGCCAAATTGAATCCTCGTTGTACATACCTGTTATGATGTGACTGGCTTGCCCACGTTAGAGCCGTGAACCGTGCCCCCAATCCCAACCAATCTAATCACATGTGACACGTGCAATCTAGTAGCCTATTTATACCTAATATTTTCGGCCATCATTTCAGTAAGGTGCGTCGGCGTCGGAACGGATTAAGCTCTTGCCTTTTACCAGAGTTCACCGCGAGCCACGCAACAGACCTTACGACCCAATCTTTGGAAAACCCCCTTTTTTCCATCCTAGATGGCGTTCGAGCCCTGAAGGTTCCATTCACTCTTTTTGCTTTTTGGAAGTGTTTTCTGAGGTTCACTACATTACTGTACGCACTACGCATAGCACTTGGCTCCAGATTTAGGCATACGGATTTACTATGCCGCTTATTACACCTTTCCTAGGTCAATGTCACTGTGCGGAGGAGCTTGGCTAGCAAGCTGTACGTCAGCCAAACAACAGTTCGATTTAAAATGAGTGAACTTTTTCAATTTACTCGGAGTTTTAGACAACTACACGTCATAAAGAAGATGCGTGTAGGCCCTTTCTTGCTCTCTTAACATTACTGTAAGGAGAAACTCGATGAGTAGGTCTTCCCTAAGTCAAACGGTAGCCCAATCTCCACTGCTTTAGGTTGAACTTCTCTTTCCGATGATTCAAATTGCAACATACGGATATCCCAGTGCTTAAGGTCGGCTCTTGCTCACTCAAGACCATCGTTAGGAGTAGCGCAGCCATCCACAATTCTGTCGGCCAAACGGTAGCCTGAATCCACTGCATCAACCTCAACATCGAGCATCTTTGTTTAAAGTTTGAGCACATGGATAAAGCAAAGCTTGAAGTCATCTCTCGCTCGCTCGAAACCACCGTTAAGAATAGCCCTGCCAGTAGTCTACCCATCAGTCAAAAGATATCCTATTGCGCACGCCTTCATCAATACACCTCCCTCCCAGGACACACCCATCTCCCCGCATCCTCCAACCCACCCCCACGAAACTCCGCCACAGTTGGCCACCTACAAACCGGCCGCTGGAACTGCACCCCCAACTCCACCGTATCATTCACATACTTCGTCCCGACCACCCTCTCCGGCGCCTCCACCCTCCCTTCAACCCAGTCCACCAACGACCATAGCATCGAGAACTCCCTCCCTTCGCCTCCAGGCGCCAGTCCACCCTGCGATGCACCATCCAGCGCCCACGCCCCCACCCCACCAGCGCAGTGACCCATCCCCGGCACCATAAACAGGCGGTAAAACGCCTCCACCTCCGCGGCCTTCCCCACAGACCCGAAGAACACGCTGACGAGATCGTAAAACGCCGGCGCGTTGAGCGACGGGATCAACGGATCCGAGTAGCCGTGATACTGCAGCACCTTCCCGCCGCGCTGCTGGAACGGACGCATATCAGGATCGTACGCGTTGCAGCCGCCGGGGTTGATGCTGTCAGCGATGTCGACGTCAGCGATATTTTGCGTGCGCCAGTCCCAGTCCGAGTTGTTGAAGACGGTCTCGGCGTAGAAGGTCGGCCCGAAGGTGGGCGTGAGGCCGTTCATGAGGATGCTGAAGCTCGACTCGCCGGAGGGGGAGATGCCGGGGTTGATGAGGCGGCCGTCGGGGGCGAGCCAGGGCGCGTACATGCGTTTGAGGTTTGTGATTTGAGGGCCAGTGAGGCAGGCGGATGCGTTTGCGCTGGGTTTACTACAGAGGAGGACTTCGGGGTGGAAGGCGCATTTAGAGGGGTCCATGATGATGCCGTCGGCGACTCCGTCGATGTTGTCGCATTGATCGAGCACGGCGGAGGAGATAGTGCTCCACATGCTCGCTGGGATGAAGCTGGAGCGGTTGTTTGGGAATTGATGTAGGGCGACGTAGGTCTGCCAGGCACTTGTGTGTGTCTGCCAGGCGATAGCACTGCCGACAAGGACGCCGTCGTAGTCGGATGGGTAGCGCTGTGCCGCGTTGAGGCCTTGACGTCCGCCGGTTGAACAGCCAGCGTAGTAGGAATGCCTTGCAGTGCTACCGTAGTAAGCTTTCACGATAAATTTGGCGGCCACAGACGTAAAGTGCAGAGCTCGATGACCCCAGTCAATCAAGGCTTCCGGATCTCGAAATGGTGTGCCATCGGAGCTGCTGCCATTGTGTCCGGTGTTTGTGCTCATGGTCGCAAAGCCCTTGCGCGCACCCCAGACGACGTCAGGGTAGTTTACGCCTCCAGCGAAGCCACCATTGCCAACCGCTAAGAAGCGCCCGTTCCACGCTGATGGCGGAGGAAGCCATATTTCTGCAACGGCAGAGCTGTTCAAGGAAGTCTGGACGTTGTACTCGACTCTACACAAGCTTGGAAGATCGGTCTGGACGGCGTTGTATCCACTGTTTTCAGTGATGCCTGTGAAGTTGCTGCCCGCTGCAATCGTTGTTGCGGAGACCACAACACCTTTGGGACCGCAAAGCGATAGTCCGGATAGAGATGAGCATGCTGCAGAATGCCATCCTGTGGCGAGAGCGGCCGGCATTAATGAAAGCCATACAAGAGGAGGAATGCGCAACATCGTGAGACAATGCAGGTACAAACTGCAGCCAACAGGAAGCGAGATACAAGCAACCGTCAGGCCTGGAGCTTATATTCATGTCCTGAACATCTCATCAATGATGACCTTCGGTACTTTACTTCCGATATTGGGACCCCACTTTAGGGCGGGAACCCATCCGATCGCTGAGGTTTCGGGAGACGATCAAAACGGCCGCATTGTCATGCAGGTAGAGGAGTCCCAACGTACGAGACAAGCTTTGAAAAAGTCGCTGGTGCGCCTTACATAGTGACCATACCCTAGGCTCAACTATCGAAAGCCACCCCATCTGATTGTTTTCGTAATAGAGCCACCACCCACTTCATAATTCCTGGCCTTAAACTTATTCAACGCCTGCGTTGGTGTATCCGATCCGGTAGTCTTGAAGTGCTTGGCGAAGTAGAAAACTTGATGAAGCCAAAATCTTGTGCCCTTCTTGCTTCGACCTCCCGAAATTGCGTGCACGCCAGCAGCAAGAACTGCCTGCGTCTCGACGCCGAAGTAGGCCTTCGCGTCCCCAGCTGTTATCCACATTTGTTTGTCGTTGCGGAAGAATCGGCCGACGTCGTGTGTACGGTCGCCGGGGACGTCGAAAGGTTTTGTAGGCCTCGAGGACGATTTGCCTTTCCTAGCTCGCTCCTTCTGGGCCTTTTTGTTCTTCCTGTCAAAATATTTCAGAGCAGCAGCAAGGTCAGGACGAGTATCAGAAATCTTCTCATTTTTTAGATATTGTATGTACGATGGAGGTACAGAGTCTAGTGTCATCCCGTGGTTGCTGCCAAAATTCAGCACATAAAGTGATGGATCTGGAGGCGCAAAGAGGGAAGGATTCTGCTGCTGCAAGTCTGCGATGGCGGCGGCCAAGTCGGGTCTTGAGGATATGATGCCTCGATCGTTGAGATGGGAAAGATAGTCAAAGGGAACCTCTGCAAGAGATCTACCAACATGAACTCCAAATGTGAAACGGTAGGTGAGAGCGTCGGGTAGAGCGATCTGGGGGATTTGAGAGCTCGAGGGAGGCACCGAACTTGGCGGGAGGCTCGACACCGGTGGCAATGCACTCAAAGTTGGTACCGATCCCTGTATCTGTGAGGTCCAGGGTGACATCGAGCTTTGTGGGAGACTCGAGGAGGGAGGGGTCGCCATCAACATTGGCGCCAGTGCTGGTCTCTGTGAACTTGAAGGAGGGCAAGACTTTGCAGGTGCACTTGACGATGGAGCACTCGACATTGGCACCACTGCACTCAGGCTAGAGGGTAAAGTTGCGGGCGGGTTCTCGAATAGCTCCAAAGCCGCAGCAAGCCCAGGGACCTCATCCGCCAAGCCCTGAGCTTTGACATACTGTATGTACCCATCTGGTACCTCGCTCAGTGTCTTATTCTTATGCATGCCAAATGGGAATCGGAAGGACGGCGGAGGAGCCTGTGGGGCTAGTGGAGGCGGCTGAGCAACTCCAATGCGGGCAGCCATTTGGGACACAATGAGCGCCGCCGAAGCTTGAGCAGCAAGCCGTCGTTGTTCTTCATGCCGATCCATCTCTTCCAAGGCTGAATTCGGACGCGGAATGCGCTCCAGAATGCCCTGCTCGCGAAGAAACGAGATGTACCCCTTCGGCACCTCATCAACCTTCTTTCCCTTGTGTTTCCCAAATGTGAACCTGTATGGACCCAAGTCCTGCGGTCGTACTACCGGCTGAGATTGAGGCTGCGACGATATCGGGGGCTGCTGCGAGGAGGAGGGTGCTTTCGACAGGAGCTTCAGCGCAGGGGTCGGTTGGGATTGAGAGGAAGGTGGCGTCCATGATCTGTTGCTTGAGAGCTCTTCGAGAGGACTCCGCTGGCTGGATATCAGGGTATCTGTCTGAGATGCGGCGAAGATGAGGTCGTCATCGTCGATATCCCCGAAGTCAGAGGAAGGAGACGTGGTAAGGAGCTTCGGCGCTGGGGTCCCTTCGATTTGGGAGGGAGGGAAAGCGCTAGTTTGGTTGCTTGGGAGCACCTTGAGAGGAGTCCGCTGGCTAGATATCAGAGTTTCGGTCTGTGAGGCAGCGAGGATGAGGTCGTCGTCGTCGATGTCTCCGAAGTCTGAGCTCATGGCGGTTGCGACCGTGCGGGCGGAAGGTTCGAATGCTGGGGTCGATTCGCAGATTCGAGACGCGCCGGACGCGCAGAATAACTAAGGCAGTGCTAAGATATCATGGGTAGCTCCAATGGGTACGAAGGGATGGTTATGCTGGAGAAAAGAGAGGGCAATGTTGTTTTGGTGGAGAAGGATGGAGGCTTGGCATGGGACACTTATGCATCATCACTTCTCACGGCATCAACCCTCGACACGATCAGTCTATCCCAAAGGCTTTTTATAATGCACCCCTCGTTTCTCCCCCATCAGGAACTCCAATATCGATGCATATGCGAAAGGAATGTACAGAGTAATTTACAGGCGTCCCTCCACCCCATCCCAAGCTGCTGCCCCCTTCCGTTCTTGCTCAGATCTCATAAAATATCTCAACCGTCTAGACTCCGCCTATCCATCTAGCCAACCACGGAAACAGTATTGGGGATAATAGTGAATCCCGAAGGTCCACCGCCATTCGTATGGCTAACGGTCTCGTTACCAGTGTAGGTATACGTCTTTCCTTCCCTATCAATCTGTCAGCATTCAAGATCTTCGATTCTCATTTATGCCACCTACTGCTCGAAAGAGAACTCGACAAACACATTGGCCTTGTCTCCCAGATTCAATTCCTTGGTCTTCACGCTTCCGGGAACATCGATTCCGAGGGTGGCACAAGGCTCGAAGGTGCCTGGGCCGGTCTCGCCATCGCAGCCGTAGGCGTCGAAGGAAGGTTGGCTGAGAGGGCCATAGGCGCCGGTGACGTTGAAGTCGTAGCGGCAGGTCGCGGCCGTGCAGGTGCTTGTGAAGCGCTCCACAGTCCAGTAGTAGCTGTCAGTGCGGACAGTTGGGCTAGCCAGAGCGGAGGTGGCGAGGGCGGCCAGGCTGAGGAGGATAGTCTTGGAGAGCATTTTTGCGGCTTTGGAGAAGGCGACGAAGTTAACGAGTAGGCTTGAAAGGGTTTGGAATTGAGAGGAGCTGATGAAGGTGGTGGCTGAGACGATGGAAGCGCTGGATAATGAAAGTAGCCATCGCATGGACAGGTCTCTTTATACCTTCTCCCTTTCCTCATCTCATGTCCTCTCTCGCCTCGTCATGATTATTCTCTACCATCATCTCCGTACCACAGCCTCAAAAATACGAGCACAGAAGGTCGTCAGCTCTGCCTCTCCCATGGCGGAGCGGTGCCAAGAACCACTCCCCACGAGCGTCGTGAGACTGGAGGTCTCAATCGCCGTCTCCACTTTCCCGATCTGCAGAATAAGAGTCCCGGTCGGTCTTGCGCGTTTCCATCTGTATGCTATTTCGGAGGGATCGACAAGCTTATTCACGCCACAGCCGTCCGTGCCGTCTGACTTATTATCACTAATCGGGCCGTACCACGTCGCAGCCAAGACCGAGAGGTAAGGGCAAGACTCGTATTGCTGGCTTGGGTCCAACTAGGATTGTACGTATATGGTACGGAGGTCTGATTGGGACTTTTGTTAGCGGAGTCCGGAGTTGCGGTTGTAGGTCAAGGAGGGCTGCTCTTATTAGTTGCTGGGCACCCCCTCTTGGGGCAGCACGGGCAATCATCTGTGACTATTGCATTCACCTGTTCCTGGAATATTGAATGTGCCTGTGAGTCTGCTCAAAGATGCGTGCGGTCAGGTACTTGTTAGCCTGGTATTACGGCATGCTCCTGGGCGTGTCAAAAGCCGTAAGTCCTCAAGGCAATGCATTCGTTTCGTAGTAGTTTCGACCAGGCATTCGCCGGCTCAGTTTCCCATTGTTGTTGTATGTCCGCTATTCACTGGAAACGCGAGACCAACTGTGTATTCCACCCACACATTTGAGATTCCATCGATCGCCCCCCAGATAAACTCCACAATCATTCCATGATGTCAAATCCGTACCGCCACCAGATGAGACTAAGAACCTTCCCGGGACCGACAGAATACACGAAATGAACTCCGAATCGAGCTTCCGTCCATGTTCGGTCTTTGAAGCGGCCTCTCTCCTAATCAAGGTCTTTGGAAACGCCGGCTGGAGCCCTACACGGTTGTCAGTATTGATATCATGATGCTGCGGGAGCCAGGAAAATCCGTACACGAGGTAAGCGATCAGAAGGCCTATGAGGACGAGGCACATGCAAGTCCAGATGACCAGGCACATCCCCGGATGGTCAACGCAGATGCGGACGGGTCTAGTGGCTCTCAGGGAGGCTCTCGCGACCAAAAGGGCTTGACGCTGGCTCTCCAGCATCTTGGATGTTGCTACGTTGAAGAACGCGGGTGCCAGGGTGGGCGATTCGTTGAGTCTGTGGGAGGGTGGGGGTCAGTGGCGGCCACAGCGGGAGACTTCGCATATACGTACGGTGCGGTTCAAGACTCGAGCGTGTTGTGCTGTGCGTGTCGGCTTTCAGTTTGAAGGTTGCGCGGATGGAGGAGGACTGGTGGTGGTGAACGAAGAGACGCGAGCAAGACGTCCGCGAAGATGACGGAACAACAAGAAAAGGCCGGTCACGAGACCACTCGTCACGGCCGCCTGCGGAGCCTCACTTCACCTCATTCTACCCCCTGTAGAATGTCCTCAGCGCAGGCTCCCGCGTGGAATTGAGCAGTTTCAGCTACATGCTACCCTATAGCTTGTAGTTTAGGGAGAAAGAGTTGCTTCATGCCGCACAACTGACATTTCGTCCGCCCTCAAAAGCGCTTTTAAACATCAGAAAGCCAAGTGCAGCGCCGTGCTTCACTACCTGTGCCAGACTCACTGGCTCGAGGGGCACCCCATTCAGTACACAGCCTCGCCGTCTCGAGGACCCTGGGCCTGCTCCTTCCGCATCACCACGTCACGCCAAGGCCGTACATCTGCCCGGTAGAAAGGTTTCTCGCCCCTCCGTCTCCTCCTCTCTGCCTTCACCAATCTTCTACCACCTGGCGACACCGCACACCGCACACCCCATCTCCTGGTTGTTAGTCCGTTTCTTCTCCCTTTTGTCCGTCCTCCACTGACACATCGTGCATGTAGTTCTCCAACATCATGCCCATCGCCTGCGGCCTGGGGGCTCAGCAGCACGCGCGGGCGAGTTCGTCGCCCTCAAGGAGATTCACCTCGACTCTGAAGAAGGCACCCCATCCACCGCAATCCGCGAGATCTCACCCATGAAGGATCCTAGACTTCGGCCAAGTTCAACAATTTCGTAGTAAGCCTCCTTTGTTCTTTAACTTCCTTAAGTCCAGCTAACGTCGAACCAGCAAGACGCGTTGTTCCACTCCTACCTCGACGTCTCGTCATTATTCTTATCTCAAGCGCTGGTCGCTTTGTCACGCACCTTTACAAAGTGTGAGTTCATCTGCCCTCGTCGTGCTTGTGGATATCGAGTGCTGACTCACTGGGCAAACTTCCTCAAGGTTGGGACCCCCGAGGGACCACCGCGTCCAGCCCTCGCGGTACCTCGACATGTGCAACAACGGACATTAGCGGCATGTCGTCGACACTTTGCTACCCTGTCCCCGCCCTCATACTCACACCGTTTCTGGCTGTTCTTCCGCTCATACACCATCATCTGGTTGGAGGAGGTGGCCTTGGAGCATGCCTTTTGTAGTCAATGGAAGAACTGCGCTCATACTAAAGTTATGTGTTGCTTCTACTTGATTATGGTGTCCACGCATTGTGTGAACAAGCTGTGAATGTGCCGTGGCCATTTTGTGACAGGTATACCGTATATGGCTGGACACACCTATTTTTGACTACTCTGTCTTTGTTCCTGCTCTGTCGACACCACTGTGAGGAGTGCCCTAGAGGGTACGTCATTGATCGTCCAAATGGTAGTGTAGTTTCCACTGCTTGACACTTACATTATATTCGAAGTCGGTTTACTAGGTCATAATTCTGGGCACACGGGTATACTAGAGCTTCGGCTTCATTCTTGCTCGATTGGTACCACTGTCAAGAGCGCCCCATCTACCAGATGATAATTCATCTAAAAGGTAAGCCAATTTCCGCTGCGTTAATATATTCAGAGTCAGCTTTCCAAGTCAAAGTTCGGGCACATAAGTATACTAGTCCCTCGGCTTCACCTTTACTTGATCAATACCACTATCAGGAGCAGTCCATCTATTAGATGGTGGTTCCCCTAAAAGGTCAGCTATATTCCACTAAATTGACTAATACATGATACTCGGAGTCGCCTTACTAAGTTAAAGTCTGAGCAAACAAGTATGTTACTGCTTCAGCTTAAGCTTCACTTGCTCGACACCACTGTCAGGAGCACCCCACCTATCAGATGGTGGCTGCTCCAAAAGGTAAGGTGGTTTCTACTGAGTTCACGATCACATTTTACTTGAAGTCGGATTGCCACGCAACCTTCTGCGAACATTTCTGCCTAGTCTAGGACTAAGCAACCAACCAAGTCAGGGTCTGGGCACAGGAGTATTTTACTGCTTCGGCTTCACCAGTGCTCGCCCGACACCACTGTAAGGAGTACCCCGCCCATCAGGTGACTGCCACTTCAAAAAGCAATTCGATTGCCACTCCGTTGACCTTCCTATCGTATATGGAGTTTCAAAAGCCTATCTAGGTGCCCCAAACAGTCGCGAAAGTGCCCAACCTCATGTCTTCGCTGTGCACTAGATATCTTACCCATTGAAAGCTGCCGCCCTACAATATTCATACCGTGGGGAAGACCTCCTGGGGGTACAATAATTCAGGAAGCGTTAATGTAAAGCTTAAGACGTTACGAATTTGGATTGAGTTTCTCGTTGTCCTACTAGGACATAAATCTAGGCACCTCTAAATATAGGACTTTTAGGTTTCTAATCTTGATTGCTTGACGCCACCGTGAAGGCTGGCCCAGCCAGTAAGTCTTCAACCAGTTAAAAGGCAGCTTGACATTCACTGGGTCGATCTTTACATCATATTTTGAGGATCGAAAGCCTAAAGGTGCACCCCAAGCAGTGGCATAAGGATGCCCAAACTGATATCGAAGATGCTATTCAGATTTAACGGATAACCTCCCTGTTTTGGGCATTTAGAAAGTACTCCGGTAGTCTACCCGGACGTACTAAGTCTCCGTTTGGTGAATTCAGCGTTCCAGTAGTCATGAATTGAACAAGCTTCTTTATTGTCAGTGATTGTATGTTGAACACGGTTCTAAGGGCGGATAGTTGGAAATCTCTCAATTCAGACTATAGCGTTGTCAACTTGATACCATCGTCAGGGGTAGCTCAGATAGCTCCTGGTCGATCAGTCAAAAGAGTGTCTGATTCCTATGATTGCAACAATATCCCAACACTATGTCCTTGTCACGTCAACTACACCACACCCCTCACATACATCACCTCCCCAGTCTCCCAAAGTATGAGAAGAACGAACGAAGCCCACACTCCAGTGAGGCCCCTCCCTCTGGCCCCCTAAGCCGCCGCAAAAGTCGAATTAATCGGCCCAAACTTAATATTCGAGTACGTCACACTCGCACTCGCCGCCTGACTCTCCACATCCGCCGGCACCCCACTACTCGTCGCACACGTCCCCCTCGCAATCCCCGCCTGGCTCGTCGGCGAATCCGTCGGATAGCTACTATCCAGCCACAGCATATTCGCATAATGGTCGTCCCACAGCGACATCACCAGCACCATGCCCCCGGACAGCGCCTGCGCCATATTCGCCATCCCGCCCTTCTCCTTGAACGTGTACCGGTCCCCAAACGCCGCCTTCTGCGCATCGCAGAACGCCGTTGTGATCGAGTTCCCCGTGACGCCCGAGACCTTGGACGCAGAATTCGGAATCACTTTCCCGTTTTGCACGTAGTAGCGCTTGATCTCGAGGTCGGCGCCGGAGCCGATGAATTGCGTGACGACGGTGAATTTGGAGGACGTGTCGACGGTTTTGCCTTTGCCGTAAAAGGAGGTGTCGCCCATGCGGTAGCTGTTGAAGTCGCACCCGTCAGGGTCGCACACGCCGGCGTAGCGGGTTGCGGAGTAGGTCCCACCGCACGCGTCGCCGTCGCATCGGGTCTGTGTTACTGTGCTGCAGGAGTGGGGCGTGTAGGCGGTTGAGACGGAGTTGGCTTCCCAGACGTCCATCTCGGCGCAGCAGGAGCCGTGGCCGCCGACGCCGGCGTTGGCGTCGTTGGAGGAGGGCTTCCAGCCTTCGACGTTGCCCTGGGGTAGGAGTTAGTAGGAGAAGTGTCTTGGGAAAAGAGAAGTTTTGGAGATGAGGGGAGGGGGAAAGAGAAGGCAGCGCGCGTACCTCTCCGTTGATGAACTTCAAGTCCCGGGGGCATTGGGCATCGCAGTAGCCCGTTCCATACTTAGCTCCAGCCTTGTTGGTGGAGTACTTGCTCATCCCGCCGTCCTTGTCCATGGAGACGAAGTATAGAGCGCCGTTGAGACCGCAAGGGAGGTTAGAGAGGTCCACTTCGAAGGTGAACTCCTGGTTGGTGAGCTTGAACATTTGGTAGTTCGTATCATCGGCCATCATGTAGAGGCGGGAGCCGATGTTGGTGGAATACGACCCATCCGTGACGAAGGTGAGCTTCAGCGAGTTGCCGCTGGCCTGGACACCGTATGTTGCCGTGTAGTCTGCTCCATCTACGGCACAATTTGCAGCGCAGGTCTTGTCATCGGGGCAAGCAGTGGCGTTCCATTCGTTTCCGGTGTAGCAGTTAGTGTAGCTAAGAAGCTCTTAGTGGTCAGCTTTCTAAACGCTTTTTCATCACTCACCCGTCCTTGACGTGTACCCAACGCCAGTTAGCGTCAATGACCACCTTTCCGCTATTGGTGGTGCAGCTGTTAGCACCTGTGCAGGTCGACCAGCTCATCGAGGGGTGGGTCTCAGTCTGCTGGGTGCCAACCAGCTGGCCGGCGGCCACTGAGAGAAGCGTGGAGACGAAAGCGAGACTGCGATACATAGCGAATGATGACAGACTGTTGAATGGAGGGTGATTGCAGCCACCTCTGAGGCCTTGCGACCCTTTTATATGTAGAGCAGGTTCGCGAGAAGCGATGTCAATGGGGCGCCCAAGATTCATACCATACGAACACTGGCTTGGGTACGGCTCCATCGGTCGATGAAGCCGCTGCCATGTGGAGTTCAGTGGAGCACCGGATCGACGGGATCGCCTCTCAGGCAAGGGCTCGGATGACTTTGAACGTTATAGGAGAAGTATCCACAATAGGGGGGGTCAAGACCACACGCTATTAATGAGGTCCGGAGGCATTCCAAAGAATTGCGGCGGGCATGTCGCCGCATCCTGCCCCAGAATCTACACGGGAAATTGATGGCCAGGCTGAATCTGTGGAAAGCGAAATTACTTGAGCAAGGTGTAAAGAAACAGGTGACGTAGGAGAGTCAAAGTCTGGGTGTTGTGGGTCGATGTCACGGCATGACTGGATCAGAGAATATGGACTGTTAATGAATACCGGATTAATATAAAGTGCAACGAATGTACCTGAGCGGGAGACCTTTTGAGGGGAGAAGCACACCTAGCTCCACCAAACACAATCTATCTCCCACTGTGTGGAATTACTTACCATCCGTCAATCTGAATGCTTGTCCTATGGGAGGCTTGGCGGAGCTATCATAAGGTAGTCCCAGGTTCGAAACAGGAAAGCTCCGCTTCAAGGCCTGGTTGACGATGGTTCTACTGCATCCCCTCGGACTAAAATGAGTGATTTGAGGCCTGAGTATATCCAAAACACGGGATTTCTGATGCTGAAGCGTGTACTTCGGGGGAAAGTATATAGAACCGCTATGAACCTCATGCTCTGAAAGAGCATATCGGGTAGGAGCCTATTGGTAGAGTTTGAAGATCGCTGTTATCTGTCCGTAGGCATGTCATACGCCCGCAACAACTCGTCTTTAGGTACCCTCTTGTCATCTAGCGATGGAAGTCTTAACGCGTCAGCCTTAGGTGGTTGTATTTATGAGCGTTCCTAGAACATCGCCTTTCGGAAGGGCGGCCAGAAGCTTCTTGGGATATATTGAACGACCGCGCGACACTCGATGGAAGCGTGAGCGGATATTGAATGAAGATACTATTTGATCCAACCAGTCGTTGGAAAGGAGTTTGGAATCGACTGACATGCACGTCCTCGATTTAGGCTCACCTGAGTACTATAGATTTGCGGGGAACGGCAGGGATTCTCCGCATTTCATCCTGAGAAACTCCGCAAGTGGGTGATCGTGCGCTCGGTTGGCTTACGATACCTTGTCAATCGGGTACACTGCTCCATGAGTGAACGCCATGACTAGACTGCGATACTTCGACGAAACTATTTGCGACCATATAACTTCACCGAAGTGGTGTTTCGGGTTTCAAAACCAGGCTTTACAAAACTGCTGTCCAGTTCCATGGCGCAGTATTTGCTAGAAAATCCCATGTTAGCCCACTTCCGTCGTCCTCTAGCTAAAGAACGTTGGCACTTTGAGTGAACAATGTAGGGTGACATTTGGGAGGGGGAATGAAGAAACGGTGACACGAGAGTGATTGTGGGGTGGCCGCAGGGGCACAGGGGATCCGGAGCTAATGATCCATCTTAGCCAGCCAATCCTTCGAAGGGACACATAGTAGCCGGAAGGCTGGTCGTTGCTTTCTGGAAGAAGCAAATGATGTTGAAATACCAATAACATTCAGAGATAATCCTTCGTATTGTCTTTAGTAATCCGCTCTCCGTCAACCGTACCTTCCTCGACGAATCGGAAGTTGACGCTACCTCGCGCTGCTCGAGTTTGAAAGCTCCGTACCTAGGTATACTGGAAATTGAACTCGCCTTTTATGCAGTGGTTGCACCTTCAGGATGATGAAATGCAACATCCATTCGAGGCGATCTTATCTGAAAATCTTTGCACTGCCCGAGCCTGATGTGGTACTCTCGCCCGTTTTGTGGTGACTCGACCTTGGAAATTTCCTCCGCATCTGCTAGTACTTCAAGAATGAAAGCATGCCCTGCAGTCAGAATAGGCTCAAGCGTAAACCATGCAGCGCGAAAACGCTACCAAGAATAGGTCGCTAAGCTGCGTGTGTTGAGCCTAGGTCGGGCATGCGCTACGGCGTGACCGCAACGCTAAGCCAAGTGAACAGGAGATGGATCAAGGCTGCCACACCTTGGTCACGACGACTATGGAAAGGCGCGGCGTCAATTGGTCGAGATGAGCATTTTCATTGGTTGATGTGTGGTGTGAGTTAATTCGAATATGGATCCAGGTGCGCTCCGGGCCGGATCCGGGAGATAGCTCATCAATGTCTGACAGCGTAGAAGTCGGGCTGAAGGATACTGGCGCTACGTCTAGAAGCCGGGTGATTAACGGGGAGCATCGTCAGAGCGTGGGCAGCTTTTGATGGGTTCTTTCAGAGGTGGGGGAAGAAGGGGCAAGGTCGACGTTCGGGCAACGGAGAACGGTCACGTGCTTCAACCTCCGATTCCGTACATCGCAGTGTATCAAGCTCCTAGAAAGTGTTCAAGGCTCCAAATAAGTATTCAATTCGTTCCTCAATGTTCACAAGGCCTAATTCAGGTCAAAGATGGATTTTTGGCATGTCACATGATCTGCTCACAGATACAAGTATGAATTGATGCAGCCTTTGCCTCCAGTTCCCCGATTCTCAGACCTCTATCATACAACTCTCTATCCTTAGCCTCAATATCAGCACCGCCTTGCTCCGGAGTGGTACATCGTTGCTCAGACTGTGGGTTAGCCCTCTTACTCAGCGCTAGGTACTCTCGCTGTTCGGCCATGCCGCAAAGTCCGAAGGTCCGTCCGACGGCCGACATATCCGCTCTTACACACTCTCTTCATATCCCTTTGCATGTCCGCATCGCCCTCCAGGAGAAGTCGGCGAAGGCTCCTCCCATCTCCTTCGTCTTATCAGATTCAACACTCACACTATGTCGGCGCGTAGCACTGGATCCCGTTCCCGCTCCCGTTCGCCATCATCTGACCACGATGGATCGCCGGAGAAGAGGGCCAGCAAGAAGAGAAAGGTGCTCTCGTGCTATGCCTGTCGGAACCGGAAGATGAAATGCGACCGCGTCTTCCCAGTATGCGGTCGCTGCGCCAGGACGGGGAGAGCAGAGCAGTGCTCTTATGACCCCAGGTTGGTGGAGGAGTTTCAAGGTGGTGGGCCCGGAGATTCGGCGATGAACGGTGCTGGAATGGCGGCTCCGAGCCATGTCCAAACTAATATGCCCTTTATGCCACCTCCAGCCCACGGAGGTGCGCTAAGTTCAGATTCTGTCACCTGGAAAATGCACGCGCAGCAACGAAGAATCGAAATGCTGGAGAAGAAGCTTGCTCGTCTCGACACCTCCCAGTCAACTCCTGCTACAGGTTTTAGCCAAGATGACGAGACTCTAAACACTATCGAACCGCCCAAGGAATCTGTGATGTTCAGAGGAAGTGGTTTCAAGACCCATTTCTACGGTTCCACAAGCCCAATGGCTCTTCTTGTTCAGGTATGCCACTGTCCCTTTCAGCAAGGCAATCAATTAACAATTCAAGTTTCCAGAGGTTCATGTCTTTACAAGAGAGGCAATGAGTTCAGATGCCGCCATGGTACGCATCAAGACCGATTTCAAGTCATTCCGCGCCCGTAGGAAAGCTTCCAAGGCGAGCTGTCATCAACCTGGCCAAGTAGTATCGGATGCCGACATCTTAGCCCTCATCCCTCCCAAAGATGTCGTGTATAGTCATATGCTACTGTACTTCCAAAACTACGAGAACACTTATCGTATCTTACACCGTGGATCCTTTTGGCGGGAGTTCGAGCGCTTCGGCGAGAATCCTGCAGACAGCCCACCAAGCTTCTACGCCACGCTACTTCTGGTCATGGCTACTGTGCGTTGCCTGTCGGATGAAGGGGAGAAGAAGTTCCTCGGCGACAGTTCATCTGGACGCGAAGAAGCAGGAGCATGGATCGAGGCCGCTGAATCGTGGCTTGCTCGCCAAAGCCGAAAACAACTCACCCTCCCTTTCTTCCAGGTTCAATGTCTCTTAATTCTCGCAAAACGTATCAACAGTATCAAAGTAAAGCAGGACTGGGTAAACACTGGGGATCTTATTAGATGTGGAATGTCCGCGGGCCTACACCGCGATCCGGTGCTGCTCAATCCCAAGAAGACGGACGAGTTCACCAAAGAAATGAGACGGCGAATTTGGGCAACCATGATGGAACTAGAACTGCAAGCATCTCTAGAGAAAGGGATGCAGACTTGTCTGACCAGCCTCGACTTCGACTGTCCCGCCCCCGCGAATGCTGAAGATTCTGTTTTTTGCACAGACAGTGCCGCAGCACCACTTCCACGAAACTTCTCCGATTTCACAAGCTCATCATACCTCCACGTTTCCCGCCGCAGTCTCTCTCTCCGAGTCCACCTAACCTCCCTACTTAACACCTCGAAGAGTGGACTGCAATATGAAGACGTGCTCCATTATGACACCCAGCTCAACGCCGCCATCGCCGCTCTCCCACACTGGACGACTCCCCATACCCAGAACGCGGCCATCCTCCTCGACCTTCAGCTGCGCCAGTTCCTCCTCATCTTACACCAACCCTTCGCGAAGCTAGCTGGCAGCAATCTGCGCTACGCATACTCTACAACTGCTATCCTCAGCGCTGGTAGCAAGATGCTCACGCAGCACAGCACCCTCACCACCGCAGGCTTGCACATGCTCAACATGCTCCGCAACGACGTCTTCCGCGCCGCCATCTCCGTCGGCCAGGCAGTCTACGCCATGTCGGTGCCCCAGGTTTCTCACTTACCCCAGAACGGCGCCGCGGTCAAATGTGTGCTTCCTCACGAGCGGGCTGAACTTCCAGATATCAATGGCCCGAAGAATCCGCTAAAGCATACCCCAACGTTGCCCAACACTCCTCTTGTGCTACCAGGCGCCGTAAGGTAAGTCTGACTCTCTCCCCCATGATCTGGTTCGGCTGATATTGACAAGTAGGATTAGCTCTATCTCCTCCAACTTTCTCGTCACCACCATCGCCACTGCGGCGGTCCCACTTCTCGACTCCGCCCTCGAGATCTTCGAGTCAAAAGTCTTGCGTCTAGGGACTGGCTACATGGAATACTGGATCATGGCCGCCGCAGCTGGGCTAGCCGCGTCCGCTCCCGCCGGCGCGTCTGGGGCGGAGCAAGACACAGCACGAGCCCGCGGGCAAAAGGCGACGGAGAAGATAACGCAATTGTGCTACAAAGTGCTTGCGCTGCAGCCAAACATCATTGGGGGTGAACTGGGGGATACTCTGAGAGCCAGCTTGGATAGTGCGCAACCTAACGGTGTCGGGTTTTCAAATGCTGGTGGACAAGCTGGAGGTGGTGGATCGGGGGCTCTGCTTGGGGGGAATATTGGAACTGATGGTACGACTGGTAATGGTGGAGATTTGATGGATATTGGCCTTGGAGTGCAGGAGTTGAATGATCTGCCGCCGTTTGATACGCCTACGGATAATGGGCTGGGGTGGGCATGGACGGACTTTTGGGAGTTTGATTTGGGGGATCTCTAGAGTCTAATTTAAAGGCTTTAATTCTTTGCATCCTACCGTTTTCAGAGTGGAAGGGCCAGGGGTGGCCCAGTATGCCTAGCGATGTCGCGTATTCAACGTCTGATATGCAGGTTCGGGTGATTTAGGCGATCTCTAGACATATGTTCTATGCACAGTCTAACTTAGAGGTTTCAATTCTTTACATCCTACGTTTTTTAACGTCAAAGAGCCAGGGGTGGCCTAGTATGCCCAGCGATGTCGCATATTCAATGCCTGATAGGCAGGCTCGGAAGGGTAGTATTTGGAATCGCACGCTAAATTCAGATATCTAATATACAGCCTTCAGAAAAGGGTAAATCTAGTCAACTTTTACCATCCGTCCAGAGGTGCCCCCCCAATGCCCAACCTGATGCAAAATTCCATGGTCCAATCTGCCGTCTTAAGAAAAGGGTAATCGCCATCAAGAATCTTGACCCGTCCACGGGCGTCATCCACCCCTATCCACCACCGCAAAACCCAGTCTCCACGCCCCCAGACCAGTCCCTCCCCTCCAACCCCTCCAACTTCTTCTGATTTTTCCTCTCAAACTCCTTCATCCTCATCATCTCCCTCCACGGCACCCGACTCGGCGCCTCCCTCAGCCTCCGCTTGACATCCTCCACATACGCCTGCGCGGCACAAACACACCATTTCCCGACCAACACCTCCACCGGGCGTGGCCCACTCTCCCTCATCTCCACCTCCACCCCCCTCTCCTCACACTTCCTCCTCAACTCCACCCCCTCCGCCCCCCCCTCCCACTTCTTCGCGTCTTTCTGCACCGCAATCACCCGAAACTCCATCTTTACCGGCAGATCCGGCCACGCTTCCGTCACATCTTGCACCGGTTTTGTTAACCGCAGCGACCCCATCATCCGCTCCAACGCCTCATACTCGTACGCGTGCACCGTGAGGCGCCGCAACAGCGCGTAGCTGCGCCGCACCCGCATCCGGGACACCACGCCGTCGAAGAGCGCCGTCAACGCGTCCACGTCCACGGGTCCGACCTTGGGCGGCGGCGCGATGAGGATGTTGCGGAAGTAGAGGGACGACCATAGGACGCGGGGGATGGCGCACCAGGGCTGCACGGGGAGGGTCAAGGTTGTGTATTTGCGGAGGATCGGGAGGGCCTCGTCGTGGAGCTGGCGGCAGGCGAGGAGGAGGGCGGCGGCGGGGTGAGGGGCGGGCAGGTCGGTAGCGGTGTGGCAGAAGGTGCAGGTGAGGTGGTGGGTGGTGTTGTGCTGGCACACGTAGGGGGTGATTGAGGGGGGCAAGGCCCAGTAGTAGACCTTATTGCGCAGTTCGGCGGGGAGGTCGAGGAGGCGGAATGGGGTGGTTGTGTCGGATTGAGTGGCCATTGTGGGCACGCTTTGGGCTGTTGTTGTGGTGTTGGACGTTGTTGTTAAGTGTTGGAAGGACGGAGGGCTCTCTTATAGCGAAGTTTAGACTAGCGCGACTGCCGTTGTGTTACTAGGGGGCGGTGTCTGTGACGAGTGAAGGAGAAGTAAAGTGGTCCGCTGGTGGGCGCGTGCTGCCTGTCTGCTGTGATCAATGTTAGTGCTCGGTCCACCCACTTTACTATGCGCCAGAGCATTGGATCTTGACACACTAGACGGGCTAACACTTGTGCAACGGCCTGGTAGCTTACCTTGGCCTCACTAGCTAAATATGTGAAGCAGAAGGCGTGCTTGTTGTTGTAGAGATGAGAGTGTAGCTGTGAAGTGTTGGAAGGACAGAAGGCGTGGATTTATAGTTGGGCCCGTGCGAGGCCGGAGGGCAGGTGATGGAGGGCGATAAGATTGTTGATTCTTGGTAGAAGGTGAAGTATGTAGGACATCTTTGGCGCCGGTTGCTAGTCGTGAGGTAAGTAAGAAGTTGCTGTCTAGTGGTAGACCTGATTGTCAGCGAACTGTTTGAAGCTACTCTGAGGTGAAGAACGCATACTGGACGTCCTAGCATGAACTCAGCAGTGATAGGATGATGTAGCTGATGTAGATGAGCTGGAGGTCCACTGGAGCAAGAGGCTGTTGGCATGCAAGAGCCGAGATGAGATGGGGTTGAGATGATGAAGTCAAGATCGGAGTTGACGTGACGAACCTCCACGCTCTAATGAAGATGAAGTAGTCATGATGATAGAATCTAAGATATGAATTGAATAATGAGACAAGCACTTGAAGCTAGCTATGTAAATGCTTCGCTGAAAACCTCCACAACTCTAGCTCTCCTACCAAAAGCAAAGGCAAAGTTCATCCTCGCGGCAGCGTTACCAATTTCGCTCGCCATGCCAACGTTAGTGCAGACACCAACAATCTGCGAGCTTTTGTTTTCCGCTGGAAAAACAGTGTCTAGAATGGACGAGATGTTTGGACGTTGTCCGTAGAAGCGCTGAATTGAAGCCGTTGTCTTGATTGTTTCCGCGCGATGTGACTGCATTAGAGGCCGTTCGGCCGCAGCGAAAGTGTCCGCATCCATTGATGTTGTATTTTCGTCTCCATCATTTATGTCTTTATAGATGGAGGCAGTCGGTAAAGTAAATCCATCTCTATCCGTGGACACGAGAAGCCTCATTCTGTCTTCCTCTATATGTCCCTCATTTGGCAGACTCGATGTCGCCGAGGCTCCTCCAACAGTATCCGCCCGGTCTAGAACACTCTCTTCCATCTCTTGACCTATAGAATACGGGGATGTCACAAAGATCTGACTGCGGACGTCGACGCCAGCTTGTTGGAGCTTGGGTGTATGCGTCTTCAGTAGGACGGTAATGGCCTCGTCAAAGCCTGCACAGAAGTGTCGCGTGACCCAAATGAAATCGATTTGCTTTACGCGGACAACCTTAGGCGAAGGCTGACTCGTAGCGGCGGCTCTTGCGAGGTGATCCATGACCGAAAGCGTGAAGGAGACGCCAGTGGAGGAAGCAATCAGGCAAACCTTGTCGTAGTTGGACCAGGATGGTGGAGAACCGTATGGTCCATCGATGATTGCCGTGCAATGGATGCCTTCTTGAGCAGCGGCGATGAGTCCGTGGGTGAAGCGTCGATGAGACAGGACGAAAAGGTCCAGGACGCGGGAGTTCCTGCCTTGGTCCCCATCGGTGTTTGTGCTAGCTTCCATTTCGGGATCTTGAATTTCACCTTCATGAGCTGCTGGAGGAGTAGGAACATAGCAGGTTGCGGGCGTAAACGGATGGACTTCTAGCAGTCCCAGTCTTGGCATGTACGTTCGAAAATGTTGTCCTGGTCTCCAATTGAAGGGCAAGTTGCGGAGACGGAGACGCGTTATCTTGCTGTTCCCGTGTGCAAGAGGATAATCAGTATCCAAGTATGTCTTGACTTCGACGGAATGACCAAACGAGAAACCTCCACTCGCATGATCCTTCTCCTCAAGCTCAGACTTGATCGCCGAGTATCCGCCTCTCCAACCCGCAAATTTAAAGTTGTTGTGAACAACAGTGACCGCTCGGAAAAGAAGTTCGATCCCGACGATCAACAAGCACAAGTAGACGTTGTATCGAGCGTGCTTCGGAATATGCAGCCAAAGCAGGCAAAGAAAGGCTGTCGTCGATACCAAGTGATTGAGGTAGAACCACTTGTAGGCCCAGCGCCGGAGCGGAAGTATGCTCGTTATCGCAATCCATGCCAGAACACCATACGCACCAAACCCGTATCTTACCACCTTCATCATATCCAACTCGGTCCTGACTACGCCATATGATATCCAGAGGGAGAAGAAGTAGCCCATATGCACGGTGGTGGAGATGAGTAGTATTCGGCCAACCCAGCGATGCGCCCAGTTGATTCTCTCGTATGAGAAGGCTGCTAGGATGTTGAGAGGGCCCAGACTTGGTGGCGAGGAGATAGATCAGAGGGACTTGGGTGATGGAAACCCATCCGGCGCGGAAGGCGATGTCTTCGATGAAATGGATCGAAGATGCGGGCGTACGAATGACTCGGATCATGAATCCAATGATACTCGTGTAGGTTGCGAGAAGAAGTATCTTTCCGGAAGAGAAGCGGGAATATTGAACCCACGAGATGTCCAGCGATGTCGGAATTGAAAGAGACCCAAGACCAATGGCAAAGGCTTGGACTCTTTCAATCAACGTATGAAGGGAGTTCAAAGTCGGACTAATCTCCCGGAGGTCTAAGTCTCCAATGCTCGAGCTAGAAAACCTATCAGCCAGGATTGAGTCTCGGGAAAAGCTTTGGCGTACCGTTGACGAGCGATGTACCATCCCAGCCCCCGGAAGCACGTCTTGAGCAGCACCACCGCCAAAACGACACATAGAAATGATACAGCAACTTGCTGGTTGTCTTTGGAGAGGCCATGGGCATGCCCTTCATGTCTTTTCGTCGCCATCATCTGGGTTACCATAGTAGGGACGAGTGTGCATGTTCGATCGTCGTACTCGGTGTCTTGAAAGCTGAGTGTTCACGGCTATTATTTGAAGACGTGGAGATCTGATAGGGTGCCTTTCAAATCTCGAGACGGTTGCTTTTCATTGTCGTAGATTCTTGCGGCGATGCGGATCTGTCTTTAACAGCGTATAGCCTTCAGTTGACGATGAAGGAGGCTAACGATCTCATAGACGCTAGCAAAACGAGGGCTAAAATTTATGTAGAGTAAATAGACAGATAATTTTGAGATGGAGAGGAGATGAAGATTGCGATCTCAGGACGCAGAAGAAGTCCGCTAACCGCCAGAAACCACACAGTCTTGAATCTTGGCTTTTCTTGGACATAATCACATTCTATTCACTACGCTCTCTTTGGTATAGCCAAAGCACAAAGGCGTTAAAATAAACAGTTTCAGATGTAAGCCAGGAGGAACTTGCTCAATCGCGCGCACTGGCTATGCCAGCCAATCGTAGCGCGCCATTATTGAAGGATGAACAAAGAACACCGCTTGATTCAAGTGCGATTTTCAAGTCCTCAACTTAGGGATGATAAGCCGCCGGACATGTTGTGTGCGTGCTCGAGTCTGCGATGGGTTGAAGGTTGAGGGGCAGTACTTGGGTAGGGCTGAAACGCGAGTATGATGGTCACGTGCTCACGCGATATTCAGTTTCTTGCAGAGTTCTATTCTCGTGGCTTTCTGCTTTGGTCAACTGTATCTACCTTCTAAGATCTGCGGGCTCACAAAGGGGAATGGCGATGAAGTCCTTCAATTTCTTCTCAGTGATGGAATTTCCACGTTATCGATAGCTCTAGTTCTAAGACTTCAACCAATAGGAATTCGAGTGATCAGAACTCCAGCGAAATACCTGAGTAAGACACTCCTATCTGCCTAGTACCTCCAGAAGTTTTCCAGTGGTCCTCAAATGATCGGAAGAGTACACTGTTGACAATGCTGATAACTTTGCGGGCCGTCTCAACCAGTGCCGCGCCTACCACGGAATCACGTCTCCAACCCCCTTATCCATTCCCTTCCTCGAATACGTCCCCGTCACTCCCTCAGGCGCCTGAGCCACCAGCTGACACGCCCTAATTGCCCCATTCTTCGGATCCGTCTCTTCACTCAACGGCACATGGTTCAGCCCCGTTGCATTCAAACCCGGACACACCGCATTAACCTTCCACGCCGGCTTCACCCTCGAATACCACGCGCTGAGATAGTTCATCGCGGCCTTGCTGCTGTTGTACCAAGGACAATCCACAATGTGATACCCGGCCACAAACGTGCCGATCGAGCCCAGAGTGCTCGAGATGAAGACGACCTTGGCGGGCCCCGGAGACGCGGCGTCGAGCAAAGGCGTGAGAGCATCGGTCAGTACCGCGGTGGAGACGCAGTTGACGTTGTAGACGTGCGTGTAGACTTCGCGGAGAGTCTTGCCCTTTGGGTAGAAGGACTGTGCGGACGTGCCGCCGAGGTCGAGTCCCGCGGTGCCGGCGTTGTTGATCAGGACGTCAAGTTTGCCGTAGGTGTCCTTGATATGGGCCGCCGCGGCGGTGATGGAGGCGTCGGAAGTGATGTCGAGCTCGAGGGGGGAGACATTGGAGGGGGACCCGAGGGCTTTGAGGGCTGCGGCGCCTTTGGTGAGGCTGCGCGTGCCCATCAGGATGTGGTGGGTCGAGGCGTGGTCGGCGGCGAGCTTGGCCACGGTTTCGTAGCCGATACCTGTATTACCGCCAGTGACGAGGACGATGGTTTTAGAGGCCATGGTGTTGGTGTTGGCTTGAGAGTAGTGTAATATTTCAAATAAAACTTATAGATGAGTTGCCCTATTTACACAGATTTCTATTAGCCTTATATACCTCTCGTCTTCCTGTCTCGCCATCATAGAAGTCTTGGTGCCTTGGCTTTTGTGCGACGCGGACAACATTCGATCGATAGCTGGGTATTGAGGCTGTTAGACATGATGCAAGGGAACGGAAATAGCGGATTTTAGCTACTATACCCCTCTAATTCGCAGCGGGCGAGAGATCGCGAGGCCTTAAGTCCAGCCTGGATCGCCAATTTCAAGGTTCGTGCATTAGCGAACTCTAGCTGCCGGTGTATGTGCGAAATGGCTTGCAAAATGATTCGTTGGTGCCCCAATCTGTACCTAGGTAGCCTGGTAGTCCCCGCATAGGCGGTAGCCTGATAGTCCCCGCATAGGCTTCGTTGCATGATCGACATTACGCGTTTGGCGCACTTTCGTACGATGCTTCGGACAACAAGGATTAATCCTCTCGAGCCTACCTTTGTACATATCAGATCTCGAATTCGTGAGACCGCTAGACGTACTGGGCTACCCTTGGCCCGTTGACCCTCGACGAACTCACCATGTAAAAAATCGGCACTTACGAATCAGACCAGTGGACTGTTGTAACACGAGAACCTGATCTGGGCCATCTGAGGCGTACTTTTGCCGGCATATATATCCAACCACGCCACCCCTGGCCCTTTGACCCTCGAGGGACTGAAAATGTAAAGAAGTGAAGCCTATAAATCGGACCCGTGGACTACTTGACATGGAAACCTGACCTGGGGCATCTGGAGTGTGGTCTTGGGGAGAAGGGTACGTGAGTGGGGGTCCTTGAGTAGATAGTCTTGGAGAAAGCATGCACCTCTTTTCTTGCGGCTGGATATTGGACATGAGGCTTCCTAGAAACGATGGTAGGGGGCACTGACACATTGTTTTTGGAACTGACTTTATATCAAATCAACTAGAAATAGGAATTGAAACCGAGTTTGATGAACCAGAGACTCCCGACATTGGTGGGTATCATGACAAGAAACAGTACAAAAGGAAAGAGATCAGCCATCAAAGCCATCGACAGACAAACCGAACACCTATTCACTCGACATGATCTCATCGTCGCCCACGACTCCCCAATCAAACTCCGGCTGCCAGAACTTTTTCGTAGACATCATCTGGTACGTCTTCTTCACACCCGCCTTCTTCTTCCGCAACACCACCTTCTCCGGATATACTCTCGCCGTCAACCCATCCCACGTCCTCTCCACCCCCATCACCTCCTCCATCATCGCCTTGAACCCTTCGTCAACATGCCCCTGAATCCTAACCTCCCTCACCTCCCTCAGCCTCGCCAACGGCTCCAACACAAACTGAAAGCCATTACTCCCCTCCACCCTCGCACTCGGCCGAAACCGCTGCACCGCCCAGCCCTGCATATTAAAAGCATGCCTCCACGGCACCAACCTGCCCTTCAGCAGCTCCACCTTCAGCCTCTGCAACGCATACCCTTCGCCCATCCGCTGCACCAAGCGCTCCAACCACCTGCGCACGCGCCGATACACCGCTGGCCGCTCCAGCACCTCGGAGATCAGTATCTCGCACTTCCGCATCTGCGCCAGCACGCCGTCCGGCACCCACGCGAACGGGTTCTCGATGTTGTTCGCGCCGAGCATGTCGCGCGACACGACGAAGCGGAACGTGTTCTCGCCGTACAGGATGTCGCCTGCTTCGGCTCTGAAGCTCTTGCACACGGCGAGGATGTTGCGGGATGTGTTGAGGTCGGAGGGCAGCTGTGTGAGGCGTAGGCGGATCACGCAGGAGGGCGTGCCGGCGGAGCGCGCGAAGTAGGGCTTGATGGTGCGGGGACCAACTTCTATGACGCGGTGGTGGGGGAGAACATAGCGGAGGATCTTGAGGCGTAGTTCGGTAGGGAGGTCGAAGATGCGGAAGGGCGTTGAGGGGGGTGGGGAGGGGGTGCGTTTGGGGAGGGGGGTTTGGGAGATCCAGGCGGTGGGGAGGTGACGGCCTTTGGATAGGGGGTAGAGGGCTGGGTCATAGTATGCGGGCGACCTGAGGTCAGTGTGCATGGTGATTGAGCTTCTGAGTGCTGCACATTGAGATGTTCATGCAACGTGGTGAATTGTAGTAGTGATGGAGTTTGGATTGGGGAGTGATTGGATGGCGGGGTTGATGCGAATATAGAACGGTAAGTTAAGAGCTACCACGGCTTACATAATTCGAGATTCCCGAAATTCTCGAGCTGCGCCTTTCACCATCACTTCACAGCAACCACGGCGCTCAATGCATCTCAGCTCTAAATAATATACATCAAGATGCCTCCGCCGCGAATACCAATACTACAATGTCTGCGCCATCCAGCTCCAAAATCTCCATCTTTACGACGGCGAATAAGCACCACTCCTCTCCTCCGCAAAGCTCCCCGTCTCCAACGAACCACGTCCCCTCTCAATGCGCAGATCGAAGCCGCCAAACTTCGGATGAAGAAGCAAAGCAAAGCCGGTCCTCCCATTATTGGCTTCTACGAACAAGATGCAGACCGGAAAGCTGCGCCAGTGAAAGTGGGCTCCATCGAGACCCCCGAGGACCTCCGCCGCTACCAAGCCGAAGCCGATAGACTAGGGAGTTTGGATATTGAGGACGACAATACACGGACAGACCTATTCAGCGATTTGATAAAGGATCCGGACCTAGCGGATGCGAAATTGGAGCTGAGGAGTATGAGGATGGATATGGTAGGCGACGGGAAATGGGGAAAGGAGGAGAAGGAGCTGGATCTCATAAGGAAGAGGCAGGTCATTGCGGATCTGCTGGAGGACCCAGAGATGGAAGATCAGCATGATGAGCTGAGGAGAATATTGAGGGAGCTCCCAAATATGGAGGTCGAGAATGAAGAGTTTGGGGAGGAGCAGTTGAGGGAGGAGATGCAGGAGCTGGACGCGTTGGGTGAAGGCCCGCTTGTCGAAGGGATGAGTGATGAGCAGCTTGTGGCGCAGTTGCAAGCCATCGGAAAGGACTTGGACGACCCTGCGCTGAAGAAGGAATTTGCGCAGCATGAGGATGAGCACGACGAAGAAGCCGCGGCCATGCTACGGGAGCTGAGGGAGTATGAGAAATCGAAGGGCTTCAAAGCTAAGGCTGGCGAGGAAGAAGCGGAGAATCCAAGAGAACACAGTCAGCTCGTGCAACTTTCGAGTCCGCAATCAGCATCGATAGCGTCGGCGGCGACTACAGCTTCAGCCATTGAACCGCCGTTGTCAAGTAGGGAGGAGAACCCTATCAGCACCGATCCAAATGCAATCATAACCATCGAAGAGCGCATCACTCTCGCTCAACGTGATCCGGAACATCGTACCGCGCTTAATCGCCTTGCCCTCAAACCGGAATCCGACCCAGCAATCAAGCATCTCAACGCCGTCCTGCGTAGCGCCTACATGGGCGCGAATGAAGACGTCCGGAAAGCTCTCTGGCGAGCTTATTCGCGCGCCAAACGTGTCCCTGGCTTCCTCAAAATGATTCCAGAGGACGCGTGGGACATGCTTTGGTACTCCCAAGCTGTCAAATGGAAGGGCAACGAGAACCGAGATGAGCATATGGTTATTTTGCGCCGCGATCTAGAGAGTATTGGGATGGACGGACCACCCACGCCGGAGCAGATGTTGGAATGATTGGACCAGATGCCTTTGCGACGACAAGCAAAGTTTCCTAGCGGCTCATTCAGTCAGGATTGAGTTTACGTCCCAGCACGGCATTGTGGCAGTTTCACGGTGTGCACCTTCAGACTTCTTGTTATATCTTTCACTGCAGATGGCACTCGGCTTGGCGAGTTGAAGATTTCTTTGACGACATTATGCGTTCCCTGCTCAAATGCTGTGCTAGGCACACAATCATTGTAGCATTATACCCGATTTACGGCATGTAAATTATGTAAAATATCAAACTGTAAAGTAGACTAATCGTGTCTGAGATTGGTGTCAGACGTCGAACATCGGGCTCTGCAAACAGTCCCTCATTGCTTCAAATTCCATCAATACCTTTATTATTAAACCCATTCACTGTCTTCCTCTCTAGAAAATCACGTGCCTTTCTTCTGAGAGTCCAGGCCTGTGAATGACGCGATTCCGGGTAGGTATCAGTCGGCAATCGACTTGGCAGACGCGAAATGCGGGATGACAGCATGGGGGCCCGTGTCCCAGCCCCCGCCCTACAAAGCCAGTCCTGCCAGTCTGCCAGTCCAACCTCGCCAGCACATTTGTGACAGCTCCGTGACAGCGAGCTCCCTTCATCTTCCCTCTACCACTTCACTCAACACCACGGCTTCTGCTCCTCATGACTTCCACAAGGACGACTTTTTTTACTTGATTAATGTTTCCTAATTACAACTGATGACTGCAACTCGAACTGTTTCCACTTTTCTGAGCATGTCTATCCTCACACCCTACCATTCGCCAACGATCGGCGCAATGGCCCCAACGAGCTGTCAACGGCCTGCGCGGCATGATTTCCTTCTACTGTTGATCATTCTTTTCTTCTCTTTCTCGACCACGGCGTTTGTCTTCTCGACAATGCTCTACAACAGCCTACCCGCCTTTCCAAGTCTCCATAAAAAGCAAACCCAGAAGCACACGACACCCCGCAAAACGATCCTGATCACTGGCGCAAACACGCCTCTGGCCCTGGCTCTCGCTCGCATCCTCCATGCCGAAGGTCACAGAGTTCTAGCTGCTGACCACGAGTCCTTCCCCCTCGCCTCGCCTGCGCGCGCCTCGAAAGCCGTGACGAAGTTCTACAGACTTGGCCAATCTGCGACCGCCACGAGC
The DNA here is from genome assembly GCA_010093605.1 of Lophium mytilinum. Classification (NCBI taxonomy): domain Eukaryota; kingdom Fungi; phylum Ascomycota; class Dothideomycetes; order Mytilinidiales; family Mytilinidiaceae; genus Lophium; species Lophium mytilinum. The sequence continues at coordinate 54,815 of MU004184.1, read as the reverse complement.
CACCACGTTCAGAAAGGCAACAGAGGAGCGAGGATTACCAGCATCGGATCCATCTCGCACAACGCTGCTGCTGCTGCCAAGAGCGCGTCCGAGGCGCAACTGTATTCTCGGGATATCGAGGCCATTGTACATCATGCCGGCAGCGTGGACTTATGGATACCATGCGATCAAACCAAACCGCCAGCGGTGCTCGCAGCAGCTCGGGAAGTCATCATCAAGGCGGGCGGAGGAGCGATCTATCCAGACTCTAGGTTCGCGCAGCTCGGTGGCGACGAGGCTGCCTATGAGGAGTACATCGGGGCACTCGAGACACCTATCAAGATGCCTGAGAGGCGAGTCGTAAGAACTCGAGGCGAAATACACCGGATTCTACACCGCAGCCCGAAGGGTACCCAGTATCTCCTCGAGAAGCCCCAGCGTACCGTGGACACCGACAAAACAGCTATCACGAATGGCAACGGTACTAAACGAGATTCGGGCCTGGCTTTGAGCTTTTCTTCGAGCTCCGCGACCAGCTCCGACGAAAAGATGACCGAAAGTTACGCGTCCTTGCTCCTCCCACAGCCTACCATCAACCAGACATACAGCGCCCTCGCCTCCCGCCATATCTCCGCGGACGAGCCCTGGGTCCTCCACGAGATCATCGTAGACTCCGGCACCGAAGTTTCCACGCACTGTCTCATTGTCGACAGCTCTGTGAAGACCTTCATCGCGACTTCTTCCACCTCTTCGAAGACCCCAGCGCCCTCTCCGTCCTCCGCCACCAACATTCTCAGCGGCTCCGGTGCCATTGTGTCCTCATCTTCGGCCCTCCACTCCACGCTCTTGGCCTTCACAGCCTCATTTGCAGCCTCAATGCCAGCCTCAACGTCAACCCACCTGTCGCTTTCGTTCCATCTTCACGAAACACCGACGCCGACCGGCACCGCCACGATTGTGATACCCAGGTCGTGCACCACAACCCCTCACCCGTCGCTTGCGCTGCTTCTTGGACCCTCCACCAACAGCTCTCAAACCAAGCAGATCGCAGCAGCATATTGCTCCGCCGCTTCACCTGTTGCGGTCCCCCTCACCAACGGAACGAGCGGCCAACACACAGCACCCGTGACGCTGAAGCACAATGCGAAAGTCACCCATTTTGGCCTCTACTCGCTTCCGCGCCTGGTCTTCGACCTCCTACTCCTCCCCCTCCTAAACCTGCTCCTCCTGCGCGCATCCTTGGCTGAGGTGGTAGCTAGCGCAGCCACCTTCGGGCAGTGCATCGTCTTCGGCAAAGAGGAGCGGTGGGCGTGGGCCGATGCCGGGGCTTGGTGGTGGGAGTGGCACATCGCGTTCCCAATTGGCCTTTTGCGCGGCGTGTTTTCTCAGAGGTAAATAGGTGTGAAGGTCCTCAAGTAGCTACCACAGCCCACAGAATGATATTGCAGACGATCTGCTTCACGATGTCTCTGGTACAGATTGACGATTGCGGAGTAAATAAGCGAGCGTTTGGGACGTACTCTAGTTTCCACGTTCTAGCAATATAGTAATGCACACACTTTCACCACCGTCTGAAGTCCTCTAACGCTATTCAAATTCCATGGTATGATGTCAAGAACGGGAGGGTGGGATTCAGACCCCACCTCCGCAAGATTCTCCCAGGCACAGGGCAATATATATCCATGTCCATCTCGGTAGGTGAGACAGCACCACTGCGGCGGGCGGATCGGGATCTGCAGGGCATCCCGGTGCCTGAACTCCACTTCACCACGACTGAGGACCGGGTTTGCCGGAGTCCTTACATCGTAGTCCCTTCACTGCCGGTTTGTCGCTTCCGATTACTGGTCAGAGGACACCCGGGCCAGGGGTAGACGACGGGTAAAGCCTTGACCTTCCGTTCTGAGCTGCGCCTCGTAGATCAGTATGTGGGGTGAGGATACGGACTTGAGCTCCCCTTCGCCTCCTCATTCAATACGAAAAATATATAAAACTTTGGTTCTTTCTTCACTTCTAAAGCATCCATCATACATCCCATCCCACCACACAAAATGTTCCCCCAGCCCCTCCTCCTCGCCCTCCTCCCTTTCTCCCTCGCTCTTCCTACTCTTAGATCTCAAGAAGCCCGCACCTGCACCGGTCCAACCGTCAACGTCGCGACAGTCTCCCTGATCAAGGAATTCGAAGGCTTCGTCGCCTCCCCGGCTCCCGACCCTATCGGCCTGCCGACAGTGGGTTACGGGCACCAGTGCACGAGTTCGGGGTGCTCGGAGGTGCCGTACTCGTTCCCGTTGTCGGAGAGTACGGCGACGAGTCTGTTGATGAGTGATTTGGTGGTACGTAGCTCCTCTCTTCTGATTCTAAAAAACAGGGGAAATTGGTGCAAGAAGTCTGGACACGCGGATTCGGCACTACCTGGCGTAACGGCTGCGCACTCGACGCCGCTGTAAGGGGTGGCCTGGCGTGTGAGTAGCCAGGCAGTCAAGAGGAAGTCTGATCTGCAGTGCTTGGGACTCGACATCACCCTCGGATGTTCAAAGGCCTGTGCGGGTGCCCCAGACAGTGACGAATCCGTTGCACAGAAGTTCAGGATGTCACAGTCACGCAAATGAGAAGTCCAGAAATGGTGATGAATGAACGTTGCGAATTCGAATTATTCTTCCTCTTCAAACTCCGACCGCTGACCTTACGCTCTGATGCAGTCTCCCCAACAAGCCATAACCCTCGACACCGCCGCGGCCGTCACGCTGAACGCAAACATGTACGGCGCGCTCGTGTCATGGGCGTTCAACGTCGGCAACGGGAACGTGGCGTCTTCAACATTGATTTCCCGACTGAACGCGGGCGAGGATGAGCTCACCGTCATCGAGCAGGAGCTGCCGAAGTGGGACAAAGCGGGCGGCGAGACGCTGCCGGGCTTGACGAGACGCAGGGCGGCGGAAGTGGCGCTGGCGCAGACGGCGACGGGGGTGGGGGCGATTCCGGCGTGCTAGATTGGTATATAGATGGTGGTATAAATGGTAGTGCGGTGCTGAGATGTTGCGTGATGTAGAGCGGTAGCTGGTAGGTATGTTCGAAGTCTTCGAACATCGCGTTTGGTGGCTGTAAATGCGTGCTCGTAAATGTGAAATGCTGTGAGGTAGCTCGGCTAGATATCGATGTCGTCCAAAGAGCGAAACGCCGACTTGAATCGTGCCGTGGGGTTCAGTGGCTGTAGCTCAAGTATTCGAAGCTTTTGAAGCCTTCTTCTTGGCTTTGTCTCCCTCGGATTGCTTCCTTGATGCCTCTGCTTTGTCCCGAGCGACGCGCCTCTCGTGGAGTCTGTTGCACTCCTCTCGACACGCCTTCTTCGCGTCTGCGTTGTCGCCGTGGTCGTGGTGCTCGCAGTAGGCGTTCCCGTACTGACCGCCGTAGCGAGGGCGGTAGCTGTGCTTGGAAGAAAGATTCTGGAATCGTTTCCGGCACATGATAGCGACGCTGAGAACGAAAGCCGGAGGCAGGTCGTCCTCCAGTAGATCGGGCTGAGCAGACGTGGTGCCATTCGGGTCCCAGTAGTGTGCGTACCATCTCACAAGCCACCTACAGAGATGCGAGTCGTCGGGGAGGTTGTCGTAGGCGTAGATGATGACTGCAGCGTTGATATCGTTGCCGTCGGGTTTGCAGAACTCGAGTTCGCGCATGATCTGGTTCCGGAGCTCCGGAACGTCGTAGCGGTCGCCGAAGACATAGAGGTGGGTGAGGTCCAGGGGAGAAAGTGCCACTTCACCAGTTTCGTCGCCCTCCTCGTCTTCTAGTGTATTTGTGTAGAGCCAATGCATGAAGCGCTGGGCGGTGAGGACCTCCACGTCCTTGAACGCGATGCAGTTCTCCTCAGCCTCCTTGAAGCCGCCCTTGAAGGCCTTGGTGAAGTATTTGGAGCTTTGGCAGATCATCTCCCGGTGGATTGAGAGAGGCTGCGCGTCTGGCCCGACCTTGAGGGTGACGATCGTCTGGTCTTTGAGAGCGAGGAAGGAGGGTCGTTTGCGCTTTCGAGAGGGCGGAGAGGGGGGTTCGAGGGCACGCTTCGGGGCGTATTCGGGGGCATCGTGGAACTCCTCGTCAGCCATTATGGGGGACGGAATGGCTTCTTCCAGCTCACTGATGATGGTGTTGGGGATGAAGGGTGATGGCGGGGATGCCGAACCGTGCGCGATGTCATCCTAACCCATGCTACCGGTGGTTTTGTTAGCTTTAAGGGTAATTAGCACCTCCAAGCAACGTCCAACGTACCTGCCACCCGTCGTAAAACATCAAGTGCCAGTGCACTCTGTCGCCAGGGGAGGTGGCCCGAAGAGCTATCAGGCATGTCGGGAATCGTTTTTTTCCAGTTCATAATACCATATTAAAGGGCCTCAAGGGGAGCCAGGCGAGTGTAGAATCCACAATCCTAGAGTATGTTAATATCTGAAGCATCGAAAAATCTGGGTTACGATTGTAGATTCGTGGACTGCCACCTTTTTTTAATCGAGCCCTGCCTGTTGCCTCAGACTTCCGTCTCCGGCGAGCTCGCTGCGGATGCGGCCAACGCAGCGAAGAACTCCTCATAGAAGGGAATATAGATGGAGAGGTAAGGAAGAGGTGATTCTATAGCGACGTGCTACATCGACAGCGGTGGTCTTAAAGATCGTGGTAGACGGGTCGATCTTCACAGTAAGAGCTCCCTGGCATCTTCACGATGTCTCCAGGCCCCTTAAGTGGCCTGTCCCAAGCTTAGGTGATGGATTCGCAGTCTCCTAGGGTGTACCAAGGGATGAAGATGGCTATGTGAGTTGTGAGTTGCGGTATGGAGCAGCTTCAAGGGCTGGCTGGGTTCATGAGGCACGTCGACACCATCATCGCTGCGGCCAAGAGAACGCGTGAGCGTTTAGGCTTCCATTCCATCATCAGCTTCATCTATTCGTGCGTGAAGACAACCAGTTTGCCTTCCTTCGAGATCCACATCCGGCTGGAAGACAGCCTCCTGTCACCACACCTCTACCCCGACTAGTTAGGCTTCTGTGACCTCAAAAGAATGGAAATGTTATGTACCGTGTACCATAGATCTGTAAAAGAGCTTGTGCGTGGAGATCCTGCTGGGATCTTGCAACACTGTGTCGATGATGGCGCGCGGGCGACGCGTCTGAACGCCCACATGTCACTGCCAGAGGCATCACAACACCGTAGAAGCTGAGGGCCTTCCGTTGTGTCAAGCCTGTATCTCGTCCTGCGCACCTACGCACCTACGCGTCTTTCTCGCTGTCCTTGCGAGTCTGCATTGTGGCGGACGCGCGCCTCAACACCATAGCGGATCACCTGAAAGCTTGTGGACGCGCCCACAGCGCAACACCGCCCTGACGCGATGCGTCGTCAAGCAATACAAATGTACATGGTGATGTTGTTCACGTTAATCTACTTCAGCTCGCATCCCAGTGAACTGTCGAACAGAGCAGAAGCTGGTGACGATCGAATTCCCATGATGCTGGAGAGCGTCTACCTAGCTAGCAGCAGCGAGCAACACCATGCACTGCGACGAGAATCATCTACAGACAACGGTAGTGAAGCGCATTAAACAACCCGACAACACCAGCGCGCCTCAGCGCCGACTTCCTCACCTCTCCAGCCACCAAAACAAACAAGTTCTTCTTCGAGTACCCGGACAAGCCGAGCAGTTCAATGAAAAAAGGTTGAAGAGATATCTCATTCGAGTGTTTGTTCCAAAAATTCCCTGCCGATCCGAAGACCAACAGGAGCAGGTCGATTGGTAGTTTTCAATCAGCAAAAGACACGGTCTCGGACGAATCCTCACTGACGCGCGTAATGCCCTGTGAGAGAATGTTAGTGAGAAGCTCAGAGCGAGGTGATGAGGAAAGGAGGGGGAGAGGAGACTTGCCTTGCACTAGGATGAGGAAAGAAGGAAGGTCGAGGGGGAGCTGGCCTTATATACTCTGGGTAGAATTGGCGATGACTCAGCAGAGGGCGAAGCGAGGGGCTGTGATTGGACGAGCGAGAGGGCGTGGAAACTGGCAGAAACTGGCGGAAGCTCTGGAAGGTGTAGGAGGGTGCCTGGAAACTGGCGCGTGGTGCCTGGAAACCGGCGCGTGGCTGGGGAGCGAAGAGGTGGCTGAGGAGTGAAGCAGTGTGGCTTGAGCAGCGACAGTGAGGTCAGTGTGGCGCTAGGTAGCGCTCAGCGCAGCAGCAATGGAGCGGCGAGGTTTATCTAGGTCTACAGTATGTTGTCCAGCCCTAGAGCATCCTCCTACGATGCTGTGGCATTGTAGTAAGTTTCTGTTCCAACACTCCTCAAGGTGCTCCCAATCAGTACCCCATCTATGACTTCCGCTGACCTACGCCTCAGCTCAGATGCCAGCCACTAAGGTGTTTGATCACCTTCGCAACCCCTTCCCTCCTCGATAAGATCAAGGTTAGATTCGAGGCGAGGCGCGAAAAGGGGAGTCACGGGACGTGCAACGGGTGGATCGTGAAGGCATTGAGGACACCCTCGAGGTATGGACTATCCAACAAGCACGGGCTAATGTACTAAGTCTCTAGTTTGGTGGTTAGGAAACAGGGAAATATCAAAACATTACTTCTTACTCGACTATCCTTAGTGCGCTCACTCTTCCACCCCGCCGAATGTCTACGATGCTCCAATCTAGAATGCAACCCAACCCCTCTCTCCCCGACCACTCCCAACCGACGCACACTCGCGTGCGATTCTTCTACGTATTCGGCCTCCTGACGTGCTCCTTGCCATTCCCCGGCCATTCGAACGAATATGGCGCAGTGTTCGCAGCACACATCGAGCTCAGGCGGACGGACTCGACACAATGGCGCAAACACGCCAACTCACAGATCTTCTTGGGGTCTGTTGGGAAGTTAGAGAGATGTGTGTAGTAGTGGTAGGAGTGGAGGTAGAGTTTCGGGCGACGCTGAGGAGGTGAGCTCTCACTTCACCGATACGAGCGATGGAGACAAAAGCCAACGAGGAAGCAATGCGATTCGTGGTATACACCAAGGAAAGTCAAATACCCGCCTCCCTCGAACATCTCGACGAATATTCTTGGATCTTCGACGGGAAGAGTGATCTCTTCGTAGGGTGTGCAAACGAGTGCCGCTGCGAGCTTTTGATTTCAACGATACTGAGAACACTGAATCGGTCGTGGCGGAGGGAAAATAAAGCAGCATACCCGCTACGAGATTCAATCATTCCTCGTCATGCTTTTCCGACGGCATATCGCCTATCACTACATCATATTGTGCGGACTTCACAGTCTTAAAAGAGATGGCGGAGGTCGCGGGTGCCTGGGGGGTCAACTCGCGGGTATGAGAAATGATATCAAATGATCTCACAATGGTATTTATGGTTCTCAGGCGCGCGGACATCGAGACATCTTCGCGTTTCATCTGTTGCCTTCGCTCAAGCATCTCGATCTGCATTTCGGTATATCTTCCAGTGTCTTCAAAGCGGCAACACAGGATTGAAGAAGCTCAAACGGCCAAAACATATCATGCGACTCGAAAAGCTCACTCTCCCTCTCTTGAAGCTCTCTGCATTATTAGTGCTTGCCTCGTTTGTGAAAGGCCACCCCAGCGAAGCGGTCAACCACGGCAATAGTTCTGGGATATCCAGGAAATTATCACGCTGATGGGTGTTTTAGGAGACGTTCATTTTCCTCAATGTCTGCATCTGAGCATTTCCAGAGAGAGCTTAGAATATTTAGGAAGGAGGAAGTGTATACGTAGTGCAATTTAACCTCTTGGCGACCTACCTTGAGATTCGATATCTGATTGAGTGAAGTTCGCATAAGGCTACAAATGGTCACTACCATGCCAGGGATACCATTTGCTCTGTTATCTCTTAGTTTGACATGTTCAGGGTTATGAACGGCAACGTGAGCCCTAGTCCTTGGAGACTCCGAACACTTCATTCCGCTGCCAGGTCAGGGCTCCCCAATAGCAAAATAGGGAGTCGAGTTCGGTCATTATTACCGCAACACAGCGGGACTTATATACAAAGAAGTCTTCCATGCTTAGATCTGCAAACACAAGGCCATATTTGCGTTTACGACTTCAGCCATCAAAACTTCCTCAATCAGACACTCGCAAGACCACGTTCAGCATCAGCACAATGGAGCAGCCGAAAAGCACCCGATTACCAAACCTCGTCAAAATGGGAAGCCTACGCGTTCTGCTCCTAGCCTTATTCGGCAGGCACTTAAGAAATATTCTACGAAATCATAATATTGTTGATGGTTGTGACGGCCCTATGCATGAGCCAGGAGTCGAGCCGGTTAGGAGTGTCGAGTATCTGCAGAGATTGAAGTCTATGGGGAGCTTGACAGTAGGAATGAAGAAGTCCGCATGAGGTTTGGACGTTGATTTTACAGAAGGATAAGACAGGGTCGTCCTGGACTTTGATCTATTCTTACTTTGGCACTAGTATTGCGGAATGGTGCTGCGTGACCTGAAAGTTGCGAAGTAGGTCAGTGAGGTCCAAGACGGAGGGCTGCGGCAATTGCAGCGTCCTCGTACCTCTTACTAAAAGCCTCGGAGATAAAAAAGTGCAGGCTGTCCGTTCTCAGTCGTGCCAACCGGGAGTGGGTGAAAAATTGCATCGGATGCCGCAAAGGCGACCTAGTTTGGATTGTGGGCTAAGCGAGGTGGGATCTTTAGCTAAGTATAGCCCGACTTTAGGAGGACGATCGTGGGGAGTCCTTCTTGTGCACCTTAGAGACGCTCCCGACTTCATACCGTATCACCATCTTGACTTGAGGTGCCTTTCGAACCATGACTACCAAATTTTGTTTACAAAGCCGAGACTAGAATAGCTTCAGAATTTGCCCTTACGACCCCCCAGTGCTATTTCGAAGCGCTCTCATGCACCATGTAACCTAGTATCTCCATGACGAGCGTTTCGGCCTCATTTGCTCACATACGCCTCCACAACTGGGCCCGAATATGACCGACTGTCCTAGAGTAGATGATACACCACCCCAAAGACCACCATAGCGCCCACCATGAGCGAGGTGTAGTGTATCAAATCTGGCGTAGGGTCTGCTTGCGACGACCAGAAGCTAAAGACTTGCATGACGAAGAGATAGATGTTGAACTATTATGACATTTCTTATTTTCCGGTCTTCCTAATCTCAGGCGGGGCGTGACCTTTCACCCAACGACAGGCGCATTCTAACGCATTCACGGTGTTATCCAGCGGCTCGAGTAACATGCAGGGGCCGCAAACAAGGTGATCGGAGTCGGTAATGTTGCGGAGAGTCGTGTGTCGGAGGCGGACTAGGACTTGACGTCGCCAGTGAGTCTGCGGCATTGGAAGGGGCTGTTGCCGAGGGGGAAGGAGGCGTACAGGCTGTTGATGGCGAGCGAGACAACGCCATTGAAGGCTATAGCGGAGTGGAAGCCGATTAGGGAGAGGCGGATAGCGCTGATCAAGGTCAAGGCGGTAGCTACTAAGGGTAGGTTGGTTCTTGGCCCAAGCAAATTTTTACTTTTAGCGTTTGATTTCGTGATCTAACTCTCTCATAAGGGGGAAGGGACTTGCCTTGCTCAAGGTTGCGTAGCCCGGAGTGTTCTCATTGCGCCAATGACATGCGCAAATCTTTCTTGCATGACGTTCGGAATGACTGAGATGATGGATGTGATGAGGGAGAAATCCGCCGCCAATCCTATCTTTCACGAAGTAACAATGCGAGCTTCCCGCTACTAGGCTACCGATTCGGGGCATCGGAATTCGAGTCGATGAAGGCGAAAAGGCGTTTCTGTTGTTGGAGGACGTGAGTATCCTAATTGACCCCCGAGAGATCCGCACAAGTTCTTAAAGCTCCATAAAATAGCTGACTGTCCAAACGCAGCGTCTCAATAGCCTCGGCATCAACCTTCGGTCCCCCGACTACGTTTCTCTCGCAAGCGCTTTCCATTGTGTTTCCGACCATATCAAAGTCCCCGCCCTCAGATCGAACAGCGTATGCTCTCTCTTTGGCAGCCATAAGACAGGGTGAGATAACAAACTTCACCTCCAGGCCATGGTCCAGCTCAAGGAAGCTCCGAATGAGCAAGCTGAATCGGTGGTTCTGATAACTGTTCAGCGGTGTTCGGGGCGGTTTATAGTGTTGTTAGCACGTACAATACGATCTAGACAAAACATCTAAAAAACAATAAAAGCGAGTAGTAGCCAGACGTGACCGTACACGGAGGATTTTCGAGAAGATCAGCGCTGTTACCCTCCAAATCTGGCAACGAGCCTGGGGTGTATAGTGTCCACGTCGAGTTAGCCCAGGGGGACAACAAGCCATCAATCAGTACCACAGAAGGAGGGGAATGGAGCTTCGATTTAGATCCTCTAATGGTACCGTTGAGTTGATAGCAGCAAAATTGAGGTAGACTTATCGAAAGTAACTGATACTGGAACCTCTTCACTTTTGCGAAATTTTCAAGCGAGTGTACTTCATGTTTCCTTCTTTTCTTCAACTTCCTCTTCTTCAACCTCGTCAGCGTCGACCCTTTGTGAATATGCTTTGGATCTTCGCGCTCCTGTACCTGCACATTGCACCACCAAGGGGCTGGATCTGGCCCATTTCCGCAGATCTGAAGAAGAAAAGTAGGCCGAGGGGGGCAACATTGAGCTACGCCGTGTGTGAGCAAGGGAAGATGAGTGCAAAGTCTTATATTTGCGCGTGATCGCCGTGTGCGGTAGCACACGTAGCGTCCTTCTTTAAAGCCGAGCAACTAGAGCGGGAAACGAGCTTCTCGCGGCTCGACAACAGCGCAGCTTCGCGCTCGCAGGAGACCTCCGAGGAATCAGAAGGATTGCTGTCAAAGAGATAGTAAACGCGGTTCAATTTGAGGAGGGCGGACCTACTCTTCTGATGTCTTCTGAGGTTCCTGTTGTCTGGCTCAAGCATGAACCACGGTTCCGCCCCCATTTCCAACCCATTCCGTTCGGTGTCATCTGCCACGTTTAGGTCGCTTCAGGACCTTTTTGATGTCCTTCTGACATTTTGTACCAGGTCTGCGTTTGTGAGAACGTCACCACAGTCGTACTTGTGCCTTCCTCTACGCCGTTAGGACTGGGTATTTATCAACGCGGGGTCCCAGTCCTCCAAACCCAACGATTCAAACCGCAATATCTACAAAAACCCGAAAATCCACAAATTCAAGACGATAAGAAAGTAATCCCGCAAGCACGATGCAGCTACCCACGACAACTCTCAGCCTCTTCCTATTCCTCCTAAGCTACGTCTCCGCGTACAACATCTGGACGTGCTCAGAACCAAACTTCGGGGGAGATTGCCGACTCATCACTACTAATTGGGGAGAATGTAATGATTTGGGAGACTGGTATGAAGCATCCCTACGTAGTCGCCCTCCACCCTCGCTCACAGCCACGCAGGGGCAAGCAGATATCATCAATCGGTCCGGACAGCGGAGGCTGGTGCGACTTTTGGCCAGCGGGGAGTCCAGCGTGTCATACCACGGCGGGATACTGGAAGTATATCACGTACCCGGGCATTGCGGATCTGGGGGCGGACGCGGGTCCTCTAAACAAGAACGTTGGGAGCTATTATTGCGATGCAAACCGAAAGGATTAGTGGGCTTGAGAAGCACTTTGAGGTGGAACGTCATGAGAGTCCGTGGCCGATGAGCACTTGATGGGTTTGATGGATGATGATGGTTTCGCGATGCGCGAGCATGGAGGCACGGAGGCAAAGATTGGCGGCAGAATACTGAGGTTTTGTACTCGGCAGCACCACAAGAGCAAACATTCTACATTTCTAAAGCCCGCTTCCTCGTGCGGTACACAATTAGAGCAAAAAGTTCACATTGATGTCAAGCAAACCCTCCTCTCTGTCAGGAACGAATCAACGGAGTACGGGCGCTGGTGGTGTTGTTTCATGTGAGCGACAGGGGCGTGTCCAGCCACGCGGGGCATGAAAAAGATGGCACTCTAAGCGTAGTAGATGAGTGGCAGTGGAAATTGGTAGTCCGCAAATCAGTGAGGTATACCCACTACTCTTTTGCTTCTTTAGCACTGTTAAAGGTGCTCCAGTACGCTATTGTGACCCATGAAATACCAGCTTTGGCAAGCCTGACAGCTCTCCAGACCACCTCAGACGGTGCTGAACTGCTAGAGAATGCCACTTTTTCCCTACCTACCTAGCGTGCCAGCGCCGGAGCGGCCTCCACAAGCAAACAGCGGGGCGCCCGGAAGCTTGTCTAACGGCTGCAGTAGTTTAGCAGCGAGCAGATTGGGCCTGTTTTGCGACGAGGAATTGAAGGAATTGACTCCGATCATGAGATTCTACGCCGTGCGGTCTTTCTGGTTGTTGAACGTCGTCTCTGGCGCACCTCAGTGAATAGTGAATGCATCCCCTTCACACCCCCTTTACCCGTGACAGTGAATCGCTGCCATATCAAGCAGCTTCAAGGCGTTCCCGCGCCACTAGCAAGATTGAGCAGCGGAAAGTGGGTGATTCGCCGAGAAGCAAGGGTCGGGTAGTGGCTCTGGATTGGCTACTCCGTGCTGGGCATCCAGGGACGAAAATCACCTGTCCCGTTCTCACCACCACGACTTGCCCTCTCGCGATATCACCACGCTCGTTACTACTACGTCTCTCGTTCATTCTCCAGCTTGCATGCCCTTCCCTGATACTCCTGCGACTCCCTCGATTTCTCCTCGCCCGCGCGGGCAATGACGACCGACGATACGAGATAGCCGGCATCACCGCGAGACCCCGATCGATCCTTCAAGACTGCGCCTTCGCGACTGGCTTTCCGTCCAATTCACTTGACCACACCTGCCGCCGCCAGTGAAACGCTATCGAAGCCTTCGGAGTTCTCGACAGCGCCATCTCTGCTCTCAACAACCGCATCTCCAAGCTCCGCGCGACATCTTTACCACTACCCACGACGCGATAGCGACCGCCGACCATGCAATTCACTACTGTCGTCCTCTCCGTCTTCGGACTGGCGCTTTCGAGCCTGGCATCCGCCCAGTCGGTCATTGACTACAGTAAGCTGCCGGCGTGCGCTAAACAATGTTCTATCCTGGCCCAAGCCGAAGCCAACTGCGTGCCTCCGGCCGCACCCGTCACGAACCAAGATACCTACCAATCCTGCGTCTGCCAGAGCGGACTCCTCACAACCCTCAAGACCTCGCCGTCCCTCTGCCAATCGTCAGCCACCGATACAATCTGCACTCCCCAAGACGCAACGACCATCGAGCAATACTACATCGCGTTGTGCAATGGCCCGACTGTGCAGCCGGCCGAGACCACTACAACCACAATCACAACCGCGACGAGTACCGCTACTGGCGCTGCTACAGGAACAACTTCTGCGGGCAAGAAAGGCGTGAGCGAGAACTCGAGCAACAACGGCTGGTGAGTGCTGCATTCCACAGACGGCCGAACCACAAGTACTAACGTCCACCCAGGTTCTCCACGCACTGGAAATGGGTTGTCATGCTGATAGTCATCTTTCTCTTCATGGTCAGCGCCTCGATCATTGGAGTCTGGCTCAAACGACGCCATCGCCGCCGCGCAGACGCTCGCCGCGCGAATATGGCTGCCTCGGATGCCCCTGTCGCCGATGCTGCCTTCCACGACGCCATGGCAAAAGAAATGTCCATGGCAGGCGGCCTACCCACTCCTCCTCCAGCCCGGGTTCGCTCCGGCACCGTGACATCAAGAGGCTCGTCGAGACTGTCGAAGCACCACCCGTCGGACCCGGTCGTATGGGGTCCCCATCAGCACGCGAGTACATGGAACGATGGGAGTCAGCAGGACTACGTGCGTCAGCCGAGAGCTCAGGCATTCGGACGCCACGAACAGTTGAGCGAGGCCGAGCCCAGCCACTTGAAAGAGGTCAAGATGTGAGCGTTCAGGCATTGACTGGCGGTGTCCCAGGCAAGATGGATTGGAAAGGAGTTTTGGGCCTGGTTTGGGGTCTTGAATCTGCTCGTTTACAAGGCGTTGAGCGTCGTGTTCTGCCTGATTGAGATTGTCTCTCGGGTTCCCTTCTAGGTGGAAGGGCCAGTAATGTATGATGCATTCCATGACTGATTTTGGTCCTACTACCAGTGATTGCGTGAAAGGTGCTCTGAGTGAATGTGTTGACATTTGGAGCTGCTACAAACGTTTGACCAACTTGCACTGTCCTCTCAAGGCATTTTCTGTGATCGTAGCCCGGATTCTGGCTTTGAAGTAAGGATAATGGATGAGCTGTTCAGACCGGTCACGTGAGGTCTGCCTTTCTATTCAGATCTGTACAGGATGCGTTTCTCTACACATCGTTCTTGAATACCCTCATACGATTCGCGAATTCATGATCTGAGACGCGAAACGATTGCCTCTTTGGGCTCTTATACACGCATGACTCGCGGCTTGGCGCAGAGTTTGGCCGTCACTCAGCCCTACCACAAATAGCTTCCGACCTTCCCAAACCACCAGAACCATCCCACATACGTCTCACTGCAGCAGTAGCCGCCGCATAGCGGGAGTCACCCTCCAAGCGGCAGACCAACTTCCGGCAAACTTGCGCTGACTCACGATGCGCAAACCACGGTTGCACGCACCCACTTTTTAAACAATTGCGCAATTACGCCCTATGAGGCGAATCCTGGACAAATTCATAGCCAACCGAACCGCCACAAGAACATCATCTGCAACCTCAGACCAACACTACCAATTGTCATACCTCCACTTATCTGCAGCAAGAGCGCTCAGCCTTAAGTTTTCAATATGCCGCTCATCCTCAGCAAAATCACGGAGCAGGACCTCCCCGCCTTTACCCACATCTGCAACGCCGCCTTCAACAACGGCATGGCCTCCAAACTCGTGCCCAAGCCCATCACACCGGAGAAGTTTGCGGCGCAGGTCGACAAGCACCGGCAGTCCTTTTTGAATGATGAGGATGTCACACACCTTAAAGTCATCGATACCGATATCGAGCCGAGTGAGGAAACGGGACAAATGATCGCGTGCGCCAAATGGAGGATCAATCTAAAAGAGCGGACAGAGGAAGAGGTCGAAGCGAGTTTGCCGAAGCCGCCGGTGGGCGAGGCGGCGCAGGAGGGTGGGAGAGGGCTGGCGGAGAAGGAGTTTGTCACGTATTTGGCAAATTCGAGGAGGAAGTGGATGGGAGCGAGGGCGTTTTATTGTAAGTCTTCACTTCACAACTACGGGAGTCTCGACGGTGTCGTCGGGGGCGCTTGAAAACCCTTCATCGATTTCAAGATGGAGAGACAGCTGACTTGATATAGTCCTTCATCTCCTAGTCACTCTCCCGCAACATCACCGCCGCGGTGCAGGCACTCTTCTGCTGAAGTGGGGGCTGGATCAGGCTGATGCCGCGGGGTTGCCGACTTATCTTGAGGCGTCGGAGATGGGGCGACCGTTGTATGCAAGGCTCGGTTTTGAGCCGAAGAAAGAGACCCACTTTGATTTGGGTAGGTATGGGTCGGAGGGGGTGGAGATCAATACGGCCATGGTTAGGCCGGTAACAGCTTAGAGCATTCAATTTGGATCATGGTCACTACATTGTGAGTCTCGGTAATATGAAATTGGGGGACCTCTGAAACTTTCAGGGTGATGATTTTGAGGAGATGGGCTTGCTAATTGAGCTACTTTCGTTGTGTAGGTCACTCCACGGTGTAGATTCGATATCGTTGGTTTTTTTTACATGAAAGCAACCGTAAATATGGCGAGCCACCTGCGACATGTGCAAAGCAGGGCCATTATGGAACTCCCTCAGCTTGCTTTTCATGCTGTGTCAACACCCTTCTATGTCTACACCTCAAATCTCATTCTTGTCAAATTTCTTTAGCCTCAAAGCACCACTTTGAAAGCGCCCTCAACCGTCGGTTCTTCCTGCCAGAATTCCTCGTCTCCATAGAAGAACTCCGGCGTCAGCATAAACCCGTCCTCCGTCTCCGTGTACCGGACATCATCGCCGCAGAGCCAGTTGAAGTACGCTTCCGGCATTCCTAGCTCTTTTCCACGAATTCTCAACACCGAGTCTGCCTTCAAAATCGGCCGTTCATCTGGATTTCGTAGCTCAAAATGCGACCAACCCGCTACCATCACCGCCCAGTTCAGGCTCAGGATACCACCACGAAATGCGGAAGATGGAGGATGAAGCAGCCAATACACGGTTACTTCTGGTAATGGAGATGAGACCGTCTCGAGGAGCGTTGCAAGAGAAGCAGAGGACAAAGGGTTGTCTAAGAAGCCGAATCTACCGCTAAAGAGAGGAGAAGTGGGGTCGCGCTCACCCGGCATCGCGGAAGAGACGTCAAACACAGAGTTCGCAGCCGCACTCAACGCGTTGAGTGTGGAGATTGACGTTGGTGGTGGAGCGCGTGGGGAGTCGCCGGAATGGGGCTCTGATGAGCTGGCTGACGGACCCAACATGATTCCGAAAAGACACGATTCTTGCCGCTGGAGGTTTCAAAATGCGATGGAAAAATATACGCCCCGAAGGATGTGGTTATATGGCTTTGCAGAACAATGCTACCGTGCTCAAAGCTTTAAAGTTGCTTTGTCTTCAAGAACTAACTAGTCTGATTGGTTGAATGGTCAATTTTACATCTATTATCAAAAGTAAGGAGACAAAATTGGTGAGAAGTTTCAAGTTTTATGACACTATTTAGAAGCTATGTGTATACTACGGAACCCGCAGGTTTCTAGAGGCAACTCAGGGTGGATAGAGGTGAGCTAACGAGGCGACATTCTAGCTACGAGTTGACACGTCGTTCACTACGGAACTGGACAATGAGCTTTTATGTCTCGATGCCGTATCTTCTTTGTCTAGCCCACCCTCCCTTCCACTTCAACATTGTATATCACGATGAAAGGCTTTGTGCAGCTATCCACCCTTCCTCAAATACTTCTCTCAACAGTCAACATCATGACTACGCGTACTCGATCTGATCCCGAAAGTGCTTTTCGTCGTTGTTTTCAACTTCTTGAAGCCTTTCAGCATCTTGGAGCATTTCAGCGTCTTCCAGCATTCCGCATTCAAAAGCATGCTTTTCCCGTTCTTCCCGCTCCTTCTACTTACCCTCCCCAGCTGGGCTAGAGCTCAACCCACCCAGAGGGCCTGTAACAACTCGCCTCTACTATGCTCAAAGCCATACGACATCATCACCCACCTCGGAGCCCACGATAGCCCTTTCGTCCGTACCCCATCCAACAATTTTAACTCCTTCGGCAATCAATTCTTCAACACAACCACCCAACTCGACGCCGGTGTCCGCCTCCTCTCCGCCCAAGTCCACGCCGTAACATCCCCAACAACCGGTTTGCGCGAATGGCACCTCTGCCACTCTATATGCTCTATGTTCGATGTGGGCCTCCTCCGCGACTGGCTCCTCGAAGTCCGCGTATGGTTAGACACCCACCCCAATGAAGTCGTCACTATTCTAATCGTGAACATTGACGCTGCATCAGCCGTAGAGCTCCTCCCCGAATTCTCAAGCGCAGATATCGCACGCCACGCGTACGTCCCCAAAACGGGCGTCGGCGTGACTCCTCCGCCCTCAACCCCCTCCGCCTCCTCCTGGCCGACGCTCGAGGAGATGATAGACGCGCATCAGCGCCTCGTCGTCTTCGTGACGAACATCCAGCCAGACTCAAACAATGCGCCGTATCTCCTCCCCGAGTTCACCTTTGTCTGGGAAACAGAGTTTGAAGTCGTAGGCCTGGAGAACTTCTACTGCCTTCCTGACCGCCCCGGCGGCCTCACCCTCGACACCGCAAAGAGCTCTGGCCGGCTGTTCCTGGTCAACCACTTCCTTTACTGGAATCAGGCGTTCGGGATCCAGGTCCCCGACGTGCGCTTCCTGAATGTCACCAACTCGATGTCTGGGGTGGGGAGTCTGATGGATCATATGCGGGATTGCGGGCAGCAGTACGCGCAGCTGCCGACGTTTGTGCTGGTGGATTTCTTCAACGTGGGGCCGGCGATTCAGACGGTGGATGTGTTTAACGGGGTTACGGAGCCGGTGGGCAGGCGGAGTGTGAGTAGTGATGTCTTTGATAGGCATTTTGGGACGATACATCGGAGTGGGGGAAGGGAAAGGTGGTCGGTGAAGGGGGAATATGGCGCGCTGCTTGCTTTCTGGAGTTTGGTCTTTCTGAGCTGAGCAGATGGTTCCTGATTGGTAAGGTTTGGCGCGATAGTGCTGTAGGGCTTCTAGATTTCTGGAGTTTCTTGGGGCTATCGGCATGTTAGTGGTACGTGGCAATGCCTTGATGGCTCGCCAATTCTATGTCTGGAAGATCGTTCATGTACTTCAAATTTTCTTCTGCATGCTTTCAATATTTGTGACCTTGTCGGTGAGAACTTCCTTTTTTACACTACTTTCGGATCTAGGCTAACGCTTGTGAAGTCATCTGCGTTTCCAACAATCAACCCAAACCAACCATGTCCGGCGTTGCGGTTACGAGCCGTCTTTCCGCCTCCACGGGTAGATCCCTTCCCATTCTCGACCATGGTTATTGACCCCGGCCGGCCTCCCACGTCTTGCCACTCGTGAGCGTGTCGAGAAATGACCTGACCTCATATATCGTACCTCAGGAAGACTGTTTCGCCGCCAATCTTCAAACAGTTCAAGGTGGGTAACCATAGCGGTGATGGAGATCTTGGCTCAGTAGAAGGAGTGGTGGCCGTTTGGGTACTGAAACTGGGCTGGAGAAATGGGACCATATCCCTGGACATGGTACGCTGCTGCGAGGTCGCGGGGAGTTCCTCGGTCAAACATCGACATCCGGTCGCGACGGTTCGGAGAAGCCGCGCCGCACCCATGGTGGGAATAGACCTGGTGATTGTTAGCGCTTCTGACACCGAATCATTGAAGAGGTAACACATACCAATGCTCTGTGCGTTCTGAATCGATCTCTCGAGTTTCTGCTCTTTGTCGGGCGCTGGGACTTCCAGTCCACCTGGTGCCACTTGACATCGTACGAGAGGTTGCCGACGTAGACACGGCGATCCTGTTGTGATGACTCTCGCAGCGACTGTATCATTTGCTCCTTCGCCTGCACGCACACCATCCTGGAACGTGTAGAAGAGCTGCATTTGTTAGAGCAATGTTGTTGGAAGTGATCCACTGGGAACTTACCTTCGGTCGGCAGCTCTTCAGCTCTCTCATCACCGACGAGTTTCAGGGTCTCGGTTAGGAGGGTGTCGCGGCGGGTCTTCAGGATCTCCACTGATAGGAACTGATGAGTTTCATTGCCAGCGTCACCTGATCCAGTGTTCACTCACTGCGAGGAAGTCAGCATTGTCGTGAAAGAATGATCGAAGCCTTCACTACACTGAGACGCCAGCTGTCGTCGTCCACGAGGGTGCAGCGACGCCAGCAGCGTTGCCTGGTGGAAGTGATCATCATCGAGAACGTACCTTTACCGGCTGAGGGCCCCAGGCCCTCCCCAGAACAAAAGAACAAACATAACACACTTGTTTAGAGGAGTTGATTCTCCAAGCAGAGACCGCCCTCGCTGTGTCCGCGTCATGATGAAGAGAGAAAAGAAAGCAGAGCGGGCGGCGCCCGGCGACGTTTTTGTAGTGGGCGCCAAGGTAGTCCCGTGACCGGCCCCACAGTGGCCCCACTTGGCCATCAAGGTGCGTCGGGCAAGATGGTGTGCCAGCTGGAGAACTCCTTGTAGTGGTATCGAGTGAGCAAGAGTGAAGCTCGATCAGTAGAATGTCCGTGTTTGTTGGATTATGACAATCACCATAGCGAGCAATTATGGTAGCAAACTTGGGTCTATTCTTGTATATTAGCTCGTGTCCCACTGAATATCCGACGCTACGGCCTGCATTTAACGAACTCTGTTTGAGGTGTCCGAATAGGCTTTTGAAACCCCAGATAAAATGAAATCTTCATACCCTAGAAATTGGGTTACCGTTTGACTGACCAAAAGAGTACCAGCTGGGGACTCCTTGCAGTGGTATCGAGTGAGCAAGAGAGAAGCTCAATCAGTAGAATGCCTGCGTTCACGGGCCATGGGATCAAGACCTTACAACAGGGCACAAGCGACAGGGATCAAAATGCCGGATAAAATGTGGTAATAGGACACAAGAAGTGAATGAACTGATTTCAAACGATATATCCACACATCTGACCTTTTTTATACTGCCACACCTTTTGTGCGATACCAATATACATAGTCGCCTCGCATCTACCTCCCCGCCCGACTGCGCTGACCACACTTTCTCACACCTGTGTGACTCTCACAACCCACCGCACTACACGTCAAAGTCAACTTCTATTCAGAGAAATATCCGACTTTTGAGGCATGTCGGATTATTTACTAACTACGCCGCAAGATGTACCCCCTGCCGCAGCAATGACGTGCCGTCATGGCCAGGAAGAAGACGCGCTATCGAAGAAGGGGACGAATTCCGGCGACTGCATTCCAAGCAGCACACCCATTGGATCGCTTCCGACCGAGCTTTTACACATGGTCTGTAACAACCTCGCCATTTCGGACGTTAAGTCATTCCGCCGTACAAACAAGAGGTTCAGCGAGATCGGCCTAGAGCACCTAATTCCTAGCCTCTATTTTTGCCTCTCTCCGACTAGCTTTGCCCGCTTTGACACCATTACGAGCCACCCAGTACTCCGCAAGCACGTCAAGGAGATTCAATTCAATGGCCAGTGCTTTACGTGCCCCACAGAATACTGGGAGACAAACGGGCCATTGTACTTGAGAGAGGTGAAGTGGGACAAATACTATCAACAAGCTCGCTATGAGAGGAGCCCTGAAGGCGATTTCGAGTGCATCGAGAACGGCTCGTGGAGCTTCGAGGAGGCAATCCAAGCTGTTTTAGCTGGTAAAACACTTCCTATCGCCCATTTCGACGCTTTCCCGCAGATGCTGTGTGACACCAACAACCCAGACTTCCTCAACAAATTCCTCAGCGAGCGCTTCCCAGAGCCACAATTCACAGACGTTGCAGACCCGTTTTTCAAGGAGGGTAGCAGCTCCATGGAAATATCAAAGATAATCCAAGGTCTGAGCCAGCGGGTGAAGAAGCACCGAGACGTCGTACGGTGGCAGCACTCGATGTGGGCGCAGAATCTCGACTTTGGAGCCATCATACAAGCGTTGAAGCAACTGCCGGCCCTGCGAGCAATCAAGCTGTCACCAGAAGGCTGGGATATGGACGAGTGGCAGATCGCAGAATCTCAGAACAACTGGTTCGATTATGGTGGCGACAAGACTCTTAACGCCCCTGGCATGCATTCAGGCGTGCGACAACTGAATGCCCTCCTGGCCGGTTGCCGCGAAGCAGGCACTCGACTAGATTCTCTGGTGGTCGAAGCTGTGAGCTGGCGCTTCTTCGCACAGCCCTTCAATGCCTTCGACCTGGAGGTTTTGAGTACGCTTTCCACTCTGACCATGCGCATATCGGTCACAACTTTGGACGACGACGAAGAACCCTCCGATGAGGCGAACAAGTGCATAGAACGACTGGGTGACGGAATTATATATCATTTCCTCCGCAAGATACGCCTTTTGAAGCACCTAGACCTAGTCATCGTCAACTACTACGGCGAGTTTTCCCCTTTGCATGATATCATCGGAGATATCACGTGGCATGGGCTAAAGTCTTTGGTACTGAAACGCGTGGTTACAGAAGAGAAGACACTGGTATCTATCCTGGGTCGCCATATGGCTACACTCAAGAGCTTGTCGCTTCATATGACAACTCTCACCGGAGGTCATTGGCGTTCTGCTTGGAAGCAGATCCGTAGCTTGATCGCTACGTACGGCCTTGATGACCTACGGGTTGGCTATTGGCATAGTTATGAGATGACACGCTGGGAGAATGGGGTGAACCCTGGTTGGTGGTTCAGGTGGCGTGGCTCTGAATTACATCCACTACGCGACGAGGCTGAGATACTTCGCCAGTACCTGATGAAGGGCGAGGGCTCAATAGACGAGCCTGAGTGGCGGTATGTTATGAAATGATACCATTTGGGCCCTGCTAGTATCCTGAACTTTCAACTATTGACTTTCAACCTTTGACTTCGATACCGTATGGGTGGCTGGAGAGTGTGTAGGTGCCGGCAAGTTTCCATGACAAGCGAACTCATCTGGCGACTGTGCACCTTATGCCTTAATCTATCGTATTGACCCGAATTCGAGGTTGAAAGGCCTTTAATCCAGAAAACCGACAGGTTCATATTGACTGTCGCTTTACGGCCTCAAAGAACGTCGAACTGGACTTCACGAGGTCACAAATCCATGGTTCTTAGGGCAAATCTCGACGCGAGGCATTTCAACGGGCTTCATTTATCATTAAGTCATTGATCATGACTTAGGGATTCTAGTCAATGCAAAGAGAGGAACTCAGAAAGTGATAGCCCGGGGGCGTCCCAGGATTCGATCCGCATCGCCAAAACGACATACCAACTAGTCTAATTCCCAGCCTCCTATACCTTCTCAGCCGGATGACAAGCAAGCTTCCGATGCTACGGATCCGCCTTCTATATCTGATCGTTTCTATGCTGAGCTTGATGCTGACAGTCTTAGAACCCCGTGGCTGTCTTCGACTAATCCTGCAGCTCTCCAGACTGCTGGCTCTCGAGGTCCGAATCGGGACGGAGTCGAACAAGGGCGGACGTTCGGCCAGGCTGCTGCGACTCGATTCTTCCTGTCATGTTGTCGTACTAGTTCTCATTCACAGTAGTTCTGCAAGAACTAACCAAGCAGATCTGCCACATAGGCCTCTGGCTGGACCTGTTTCACGTCGCCTGGCCACTTGCGCTCACACTCCTTGACCGCATCCTCGTACTCTACAGTTAGCGTGGCTACAACAGAGCGTTCTTCCTCGGATAGCGTGTGCTGCTGAGCCTTGTTGTAGGCCTCCAGGAGGCGGACGAGCTTCTGGTTCATGTCTTTTGTCTCCTTGACCTGTTCCTCGGCGTCCTCGCAACGGGCCTTCCAGTAGTCTGCCGTGCCAATCCGTTGGATAGTTGAGTGTAGAAGAGCACCTAGACCGCCACCGAGCTTCTCGAAGGCAGCTTTCCAGCTCGCCTTCCACTGTCCTTCGTGAACTTGCACCATTTGCAGGCGAGTGACCACCCCTACGCCCAGCTGGCATAGCTTGTCGGCGACGGAGGTGATCTCGTCGAAAGCGTTGGACTCGGTCTGGGTGTAGCCAGTGTGCTGAACTGGGAAGTATCGTGGAATCGGGGGCTTGCCGGTCTGGGCGGCAGCAAGCTTGGAGGAGGAAGCCTTCGTTGAGGCGCGGTTGGAGGGGAAGTTGCTCGAAGAAGACATATCTGGTCGTTGAAGTGTGATGTTTGGAAGCGTGGTTGATGGGGCAGAGCGAATCGAATAGTGTGGAATTGTCGTTGAAGCTGGAGAGATCTGAGGGGCGAAGTTTCTTGGAAGTACGCAGTTCACTAAAATCTTGCAAGCATTGACGTGATATTGACCAATAGTTTAGATCGCTAAGTCTCGCCTCGCTTATCCGTTATACAATTCATTCAAGATGATATAGCCCGAATGGGCTCCTAGTCTGAAATCTTTGAACCAGGTTCCAAGAATCAAGTCTAGGCCACTGACTCTTTCTAGCATCAAAGTCAAGGCCAGACTCAGCTCACCTTCATAAGTTCTAGGAACTTCCGCTGGTTTGTCACCAGATGTAGTTGTGTGCACAGCACTAAGGGTCTTTTGACCCAGTCATAAGTTCACGGCGGCTGAAAACCGTTTGTTCATACAGTACTAGGTCATTACTTTGGGCACGCTGGCATTCTATCTGATTGGGCTTCACTCTGGACCACTCGACACCACTGTAAGGAGCAACCTGGTCACTAAGTCTTCGGTCTGTCAAGCCAAAGCTCTATACAGGAGAAATGTCATCAGTGTGGGGATCCAAGCTGACTGCTATTGGTAGCGAGATACATGACATGAATATCGTAGACTAGCTCAAGAAGGGCGTATTGTTTAAGATGTACCTAACAGGCTGCTTGCCACGCTCTAATACTACGTTCTGTCTTCCACCAGGTTGGTCCCAGTAGCTTGTCCCTTTTCATTGATTGCGGTTTTGATCCCATGCCTCGTCCTTCAGCATCTCGCTAAGCAGCCAGAACAGAGATACCAATTCTGCCATGGAAGCCTATGAGCCGCGGAACGCGAGGCGAGAGGTAAATATCGGACGTGTAGTTAGCAATCCGAAATCTGTAAAGGTATCCGGGGATGGGGAGAATACTGACCGGTTTCATTTCAGAGGGTCCTCCCATTAGCCAAGCTGATCACAGAGAGCGCAACGGAAGGACCCCCAAACCCCACAGCCCACATAACGACGTCCATTGAGAGGATTCAAAGCCAACAGCCCACAGATCCCAGATAGTACGAAGCCAAAAACGCACTCCCCTCATGTTTGTAATCGCACCCCTCCTGGTCTGGGGGGAATTTCATAGCGCAACAGTGACCGGATTATCTTGATCTAGACGAGCTCGGATGAGCACGTCTTCCCAACCATACGCAAGTGTGTTCAGGGCAAATGTCATGAACCCAGAGCGGAGGTGGATCTACATTCAGCGCGCAGGCTGTCTTCTCTAGAAACACGCGGCTGACCCTGGCAAGCAGGTAGCCCGTGGCTGGAAGCGTTGAACAACATGGTGCTTTCTCTTGCGGTCGGGTCTCGTGAGCGGCTAGGATCCCTCGCTCTAGTGCAAGATGGTGGCGGGCAGGCAATGAGAATCTGCACGGCGGATTGGAACGAGTCTGGGTGATGGAATGAGCGTTGAGTCTCGAGTCCGTCAACCTCGAGTCCAAAGAGCCTGGAAATATGTCAGTGCCATAGAACTCGGTGAATATGGTAGGATGTGAAAAGCCAAAGAGTAGGAAGGCGACCGGTTGAGGGCCTGGTGACGGCGAAGAAATTGAGGGAGTGAAAGACATACCATTCAAGTAACTTGCGATCCATGCCACCTGTACAAGCACCAGTCGTCCAACGAGTTAGAGCGGACGTGATCGAATCTTGCCTTTCGACGAAGAGAGGATGAAGAGAGAAAAATGAAGCTGGCGGGCGACAGAGGAAGAGGCAGCAGGTGAGGAGCTGCGCTAGTGGCTTGGCAGGCTTGGCGCAACGGTAGCTTCACCTGGGCCGTGACCAGGTATGCTGTTAGCAGGGTGAAGATTCCTCCTGAAATACTCTTCCTCCGTATTTTACACTGCCAAATCATCTCCGACAACTGGTGGAAAGAAAAGAGATAGGCTGTAGATGGTGCAGGGATAGCGGCATCCTATTCACTATCAATTCACGTGACGCATCCTAGATCGCACGGAGCTGGGACATCATCGTGGAATGCCTCGGGAGAAGGCGAAAGGCTAGCAACCTAATTCGTGCGTTTTGACGTGATTCCCTTCTACCGCAACTATGATAGACCTTAGGAATATACGCACCCATCGATCAGCGGCCTCACGATCCCGCTGCTAAACGTCGCGCGCCTTACCTCACCGTCCATCCTGTCCCTATCCACTCCCGAAACATCGCCCCACATGACCTCTTTATACTGCATCTGGCGCCGCTGCTCTTCGTCCGCAATAGGATGCACAGCAGCACTAATCAGCGCGCTGTTGCTCCCAACCATGATCCCCGACCTCAGCGAGGTGAAGGCGCCAAACGCCAGCGTGACCAGTATCCCGACCGTCATGACAACAATCACGCACACGATGCCTGTAGTGCTGTACCCCAGCCGCGCGATCCGGTCCTGCTTGTCCACCTCCCCCAGGCTGTTGACACCGTCAATGCGCACAAGATAGAGGCTCTGGGAGAGCAGCCAATGCAGCAGCGCCGAGAAAGCCATGAGGGGGATTGAGTATCGCGCCGGTAAGCTTAGGAACCGCGTCGACCTTTGTGCGCCTCGAGGCATATCCGAAACTCTCAGCCCTTTCCGGCGCTCTGCGAAATTGTCCCACTCGTGGGCAAGCGCATAATGCGTAAAGAGATTGTTATACAACAGGTAGACACACGAGAAGACGATCTGTGGCAGATTGGCTACAATCAAGGTAGGGAGGAGGGTAGATGAGCCTCCTGAGTCGTCCACGACCTTGGCGAGAGACTGGATGTTTGGGCTGAAGCCGGAGCTGAAGGCTGCTTGCGAGCCCCACGCGCCACGAATGGCAAAATGGAGTGCGATGGCCAGGCAGACGCCAAATGTTGTCGAGATGGCGTGGGTTAAAAACAGAGTGGAGCGTTTCGTGCTGGACCAGCAGCGAATGCGGTGGGTCGCAGAAGAGAAAAGCTGAGGTGGGAAAGAATCGAGCCAGCCGGAGCGATGAAGGGTAGAAGGATTAACGAGACACATATTACGTGTTGTTTCATCTTCACGGTCGAGGAAAGAGGCGATGGCATCACCAGAGGTGCGAAGGGCGCCAATCGGGTGCTGCAGGATCATCCAGATCATGGTAGCTGTCTTGAAGATACCAAATATAACGACAGCCAACATCATCCACACGTTGTACTGGAGTTCACAGACATCGTGTGCACTGCGGCTGAGGCGATAGTCCACGGGCTGACCATAAACTGTCCAAGTCTTGCCGTCACTGGTCTTGGACAGAGCGTTGTCTGAGCTACAACGGACCTAATCAAATCAGTCGCTGTGGAAACTGCAATCACTGAGGCTTACAGTGTTTTTAGTGAAGTCCTGGCAGATCCATCTAAATGGATCTTGGTTCGTATGTGCCCGAGTGAGGTATCTTTGGGGATATCGGCTCCACAGAAGGGGCGACGAGTCGTTCCGCCTTTTCGACACAACCGCAACATCCCCATGCTTTTCCAGGAAGCCCATTGCGTAGTCTTTGATGCAGTCCTCCGGGGCCAGCTTCGTAAAACCCGTATCTCGGAACGACGCATTCTGGATATCCTGGAGTAATGTGACTATCTGGAGTCCGCTGTCCTCTCTATTATATTTAGCGAGGTTCAGCGGATCGGAGCTATTTACAGATGGAAAGAGGGCAGGGTCAGTATTCGCGAGGGTAGGAGTCCATGTGGTGATATTGGCAAAGTCGGAGGAGACGACTGCGACAGCATACTGCCGGGCCTGGGATGCAGTAAAGAACACAGAGTTGAAACTAAAATGAGGTAAGTAAAGATTATCAAAGGGTATGACACTGAAAGTTAGCCTCTACTCACAATAGATGAAACGGCACAGAAGTAAATGCAAGCAAGGCCCATATAAGGACGCGTTTTGGAGCAATCAAAGCCAAATTCTTCGTGCTTTGGATCCCAATATCGGCCCATTTCTGTCTTTTGTGCACGGCGTCCACCTCCTCTCGCGTGGGGGCACCAATACCTTGCATACAATAGTTAGAAGCACCCAGAATACAGGTACTAATAATGTTCAGCAAGATATGGAGACTTGTATCTACACCATTGACAGTGCGGCAGCGAGTCCGCAGAGCAACACCAGATCCAGACGTGGAACCAAAATCTGCGAACATCCACGAATCGAGCGCCGTGTTGAGCAGAAGTGCGAGGCCAGCGACCAGTGCGGAACGCAATAGACCGGCTTTGTAGCTGAAGAGATATCGTTGGACGGCCGGCGGGAGATGGGCGCGGAATCCGGAGTTGCTGGGGCCCTGGAACTGCGAAAGCGGTGGTGTTGATGCATGTCCCAGGGTCTCTTCTCTGTCGACCAACTCATAGGTGTCTTTGCCAGTAGAATTCAATCCGGTTGCCTTGGCGTCCCGAATTTGGAACGTCTCGTCTCCCAACATGCTGTAGGGCCTGTATCTGCTCACGACACGCGACAGAAAGCCAGGGCTTGACATTCGTGCTGCATGAGACGAACCATGGGACTGGTATTATTGCGACTGCGAACTGCGATGCGTGCTTCAGAGGACAAGAGACTTTGAAGAATGGGAATGTTGGACTATACGACTTGCTGATGGACCTCACGCAGGCAACAAACAGCGAAGAAGCGTGGATAAAGGAGGAGAGGAGAGAGTAGGCAGATGCTCTTCGCCCCCATCTCGTGCCAAGCTGCCGAGTGCTAAGATTACGCCGATCTGAGGCTACTGCACGTCAGACGATGTCTAACGAGAGCTGATAGACAAAAGGAGGACGCCCTATCGACAAAGGACCCCAGGAAAAGGGACGACGGGAGCTAAGGGACAGATCTAGTGGGACCAAAAATCCCCGGGGCAAGGGTGTGCTCGTGAATGTCATGCGCTTACCGCTTCCTGAACGGCGACGTGAGCTTTCTTGAACGGCGACGTGCGCCCCAGCTTACGGGATCGTCTCTAGGGATGGTGAAGTTTGAGATTTCTGGAACGTTGAGCGGCGGATCGTGCGTCGTGGCGTACGGGCACGGAGTAGGTCGATAGGTGGGGCGAAAATCGCGAGTGGAATTGCGACTTTCGCAGTCCAGGTGGTGTCCATCAAGTCATCATCGCTGCAACAAACCCATCACCAAAAACCAGTACCTAACGCAACTTATTAGCTGTGCGTAACGAAATCATCATGGCTCCATACGTATGAATCGCTTTCACGATGTCGGAGTCGAAAGAAGTCCTTGCTGGCTGTGACCTTCATCCTGGGACGTCGAAAGATCTTGAGACCATCACACTAGCATATCCTCCCGTTTGCAGCTTTCAGGAACTAACGACGCTCCGTGCAGCAGTGAATCAATACTTGTGGGCATATGGAGAAGTTCTTGAGGCTAGCTTGTACATCTCAACACTACAGACGACCGCCTCTGAGGCTTGCGCGAACTTTACGAATGCGTCGTCAAGAATATCCTCGCTCGTCTCGGATGACGTCCCGAAACAAGAATTACTGTCAAAAACTCGAAGCCGTACCGTTGAAATGGACGTGCTGTAACAGGAAGTACAACTAATGAAGGAGGTTGGGGAAGTTTTCTACCCACTGGCTTTTCAGCCTAAAATTCTCCCATGACAGGCCAAACACCAACGATTATGTATCCATACTATCGCGAGATTAGATGGAGAGGAGTGTAATCTTGGTACCCAGCACGCATCGAGACCACCGCGGCCCTCGTTCGCCCACGGTACTCCGTCCAGCGACGTCGAGGATACACGGGTCGGCCCCTCACCTAGCGCCGCCCTACGAATAATCGTCGTATCACCACCAGAAATGCTTCCCCGCTTCATCAAACCCTGCAGGTTCAGGTTCCTAGGCAAAGCTTGAACATTAGAATATTAAGAAGTAACGAAACTACACGGTGCCCGGGCTTACTTGGGAAGCTGTTGCCGATACCCCTCTAAAATCGAGTACGGAAAGGCCACTCGGGCTAAAAGTATCAACCATCATGTTATCTTCGGCTCCCCAACACATTCCAATCACTATTCGTAAACTTTATCATCACTTCACGCATCATTCATTATGCATCCTAATCTATGCATGGACAGTATGGCGTCGCCGGAGGTTCTCCTTGGGGTGCCATTGGGATTCCGGAGAGTAAACATTCGTACCAGCGCCCTGATCCGTATAATCTTACTCTATGTCTGGGTGACAGGCACAACGGCTAGAAACGCCCTCTCGGTACCCATCATGGGCACCAATCGGATGAATTTGATTGACATATCCTGGCTATGGTTCGCATACCGGGGAACCCACTGACAGCCAGGTTCCCCGCGAGGGATGTCTATCTTTAGCAGGGCCGCTTTAATCGATCCGAACGACAACAATGATGCTCCCTGAAAGATGCACCATCAGGTACCTCCTCTCGCTATCTTCCTATATTGTCAACTTCATCCGTTGCAGAAAAGGTCTTCATTGCGCCGAAAAAGCTCCCAACTCGCCATGCCAGAACTACTTCCTCTTAACGTCTTCACGGCGATAGCAGCCATACCCTGCCTAGTCATATCCTACTTCTTTGTCCAGGTAAACTTCCCCCCTCTGGATTAAAGTCACAATCCTAAACCCGCCGCAGAGTCTCTTCGCCGCCGCCACATCCTGGCTCCACCACCTCCCCGGCCCCTGGTACACGCACTTTACGCACCTCCGCCTCAAACGCGCCGTCGTCACCGGCCAGCGTATCTTCTACATCGATGCTCTCCACAAAGCCTACGGCCCCGTCGTGCGCATCTCGCCCACCGAGGTCGCCATTGCGGATCTCGATGCCTTCAAAGAGATCCATCGCGTAGGCTCGCGCTACCTTAAGAGCGCGTGGTATGGCAAGTTGGCGAACTTCCCAGTGCTTGGGGTGTTTACCATGATCGACCCTAAAGACCACTCGCAAAGGAGGAAGTTACTTATGCGGCCGTTCAGTCGGACGCAGCTGCTGGAGCACTGGGACCAGACTGTCAAAGAGACGGCATCGATGTGCGTGAAGAAGATCAAGCAAGAGGCGTTGAGGGGACAGGCGGACGTGTTCAACTGGTGGATGCTTCTGGCTTCGGACGTTAGTGCTCATTTGGCTTTCGGAGAGTCGTTCAAGATGGTGGAGGGTGGAAAGGTTAGTGGTTTGCCCCGGAATCACCAACATTCAGGGAAAGATGCTAACATCTACATTCTCATAGGAAACCGAATTCATCCGCGTCCTCAAAAAACTCACTAAAGGCGCCGGCATCATGGTCGAAATGCCCTTCCTCCGCATCCTCCGCTACCTCCCGATGAAGCCCGTCCAAGAGATGTTCAACGCGAACGACTACATCTGGCGCGAAGCCGCCCGCGCCGTTGAATTCGCGACTAGCCGCACCGGGGAAGCCAACATCTTCCGCAACGTCATCGAGGACTCGGAGAAAGAGAACACGACGCTCAACGACCTCGACGTGCGCATGGAGGCTATCAACATCATCATCGCAGGAACAGACACAACAGGGACCACATTGACGTACCTCACATGGGCAGTCCTACAGCGTCCAGCTCTCCAGCGGAAACTCGAGGAAGAAGTCGCAACACTCTCTCCAGACTTCACCGACGCGGATCTCATCGAGCTACCGTTGCTGAACGCTGTAATCCAGGAAACTTTGAGGCTGTACGGCGCCGCTCCATCCAGCCTCCCCCGCGTCGTGCCGAAAGGCGGTGCGAAGTTCGGACCGCAGGACTCGTATGTGCCGGAGGGCACGACGGTGTGCACGCAGGCGTACACGTTCCATCGCGATCCAGCGATCTGGGAGAACCCTCTGAAGTACGTCTCTTTCTTCCTGTCGTATGCCTCGAGCTAACAACAACCTAGATTTGACCCCACCCGGTTCCTTTGTCCCCAAAGCGCCGAAGCAAAACTCGCCTTTCATCCCTTTGGCGCGGGCGCGCGGAGCTGCGTCGGGGTGCATCTCGCGAGGATGGAGCTTAGGTATGCGGCGGCGATGCTCTTCAGGGAATGCCATGGGTTGCGGCCTAGTGAAAGTACAACAGAGGAGAGTATGGAGTTTATCAACTTCTTTTTGATTGCGCCGAAGGCGCATCGGTGTGAAGTCACGTTGCAAGGGGGAGGTGATGTGGGGAGGGAGCTTGAGAAGGCTAGTTTGATCTGAGTAGATGGTAGTGCTGTTGATTATTCGCTATGCAGCAGATGTGCTTGACCTGCAAATGACGAGAAGAGTTCGGGACGATGTACGTTTTTTCGTGGACTGGAACTTATAGTTTGAGAGACGGCATGGGTGGCTAGGATGTATTTGCGGCGAGTCTTCACGATTAATTACCAGCTCGTAAAGTCGTCGAGTTGTAGTAGACAATTTATGCAGCTCATTTCTGTTTCAAAACGCTTTGCTATCAAAGTCCCAACACCACTCTAAAATTCGTAGAGGTGATCTGGATGCAGAGTATATTCTCTGTATCATCGTCCGAAACCACCTTTATGCCCCAGCCACTACTAGTGGACGGTGTTAGCTGGGCCTCTGTTCGTGCTCGCCCCTGGGTTCCGTCTCGGCCTCAGAACATTCTGAAGCTCTTCTTGATGAGAGTTGATAGTCCGTCTCGACTTGTGCGGCTTGCACACTGATATTGAAGGTTGAGGCGAGGTAGTTTGCGTAGCGAGTTCGGTAAGCCAAGGCAATGTCTGAGGAGGAAGGAGTGGGGGATGGAAGGCCTGGAGCTTGGTCAGTATCGAGCGCGCGCAAGAAAGAAAGGTGTGCGAGTAGATCTGATTGATCTAATTCATGAATAACGTGGAAACGGTTGAGAGGGGATAGTTGGCATACCTTGCACGCTTTGCGTCAATGTTGACGGTGGGGCTTTTAGCTGGGTGGAAGATGGTCTCGTTCGGTAGATTGTAGGGCGGGTTCCCTCTCGAAGGATGGGAGCCGGGCGGGGTTGAGGTTCTGAGATTGAGAGGAGGCGAGAGCGGTTTGTGAGTGCTGAGAGGGAGGCCGGCTCGGCAAAGGAGACATGCCGGGTTGGGGATTGGGGTTGGGTGGGCATGGTGATGGTGATGGTTTCACTTTGCTAGCAGCGTTCTTGAACGCAGCGAGGGGGAGGATTGGGAAAAGAGGCGTGGTGGAGTTTACGAGAGCACGATGAGGGTCGAGGAAGAAACGAATGCCAGGAAGCGATCAAAGTGCGGGTGTGCTCTAAAGTTGGAGAGGAGTTTAGAGGCGCTTTATGATGCTCGGAGTTTTAAAGACGGAGAGAGGATAGAGGTGGTCTACAGATTGGCCGAAGGCCGGACATTGGCACGAAGAGGTGTGAGTGGAGATGGGACTAATGATGGATTGGAAGAATCAAGCTCGTCGAAACTATCTAACTCATCTTTACCTATCCCGACGATGTTGCCGGCACAATTTCGTAGTACCATGATGATGCGGTGAGAAGTTGGGTCAACCGAGTTCGATGTAATCAGAGGGCGCCTGTCTGCTCGGTGGCTGTGGAGAGTCGCGAAACAGATGATCTATCGCGGGTTACCGGATTGTGCCAAAGAAACCATCACTATCCTTTCTGGGACGGGGGTAGTTTTCGGTGTCAGGATACGGTTCCCGATGCCCTCCTCATACTACCCCCACTAGCGCCTGCGGGAATCCAATTCTTCGGGTTACGCCAAGAGAGCTCAGACCACCATTTTATGCAGTCTGGCTTTTTCACGTCTGCAACCTGGGCTGGAGTATTCGAATAAGCTGAGGCGGAAACGCCTTTGTAACTAGAAACTGTGTAGAAAATCTCACCACCGTGGAACGTCGACGGTAGGTCTCGCGAGCAATATCCTCATCTGGGTCATTGGCCCGCGACGGCGGTCCATATGCGTCGGCTGCTCGCACGGATGGGGAGCCACGATGCTGGGGAACAACACAACGAATAGGGGCACGGGCATACAGAACGTGGTCGGGGAGGCAGGGTCTGTGGGTTGTTCGATGACGTCTTGGAACGCTTAATCCACTGCGAGGGAGCGTAGTGACAGCGTGCCGGGCGAGGGATTTGGGGAAAAACCACGCAGTCGCTCATTTCCAGATGGGAGAGGGGGAAAACCACGCACTGCGTCCATGGGCGAGCAGCTGGTTTGGTTGATATTCCGTGAGAATCGGTTGCATGAAACTGCACAGCCCCGACGCTAGCCATGCGCTGCGGGACGCACAGACCAGGTGACGGCATGCCCGCACTCTTGTCTGCGAGCCTATTCACACATCGACAGCACCACCATCGCTATGGCTTGTTATTCGTTGGCTACAGCGTGAGTGGAAGGCGTGTTTACCACGCGAAGTGCGGGACCCTGAAATGGTGGACGGGTATATGGGCGCTTGGACGCCGTTCGCGAGATTGCCGAGTCTTCTTTCTTGAGCCTAATCAAACCTCAGAGTTGCATCGACTTTTCTTGCCACGAGGCACAGAAGACGACCCTCTTACCGCCTCCTCTTACACAATGAGTGATGGTACTAGCTGATGATGAGGCATACCGAGGCCGTCATGGTGGTGGAGCTGGTCGCCGGGCTCGACTCCACACAAAGCCCTGGAAACCGGAAATCTGCACACGAGCCGCTTTCAGACCTCACCAACACAGTACACGCCTAAAATCTTCTTGGGCGAAGGTGCTGCCTCCATCAACTGCATCTTTGATTGGTGCCTCGTCTGTAATCTGGTCATGAAGCAGCTCGCTGCATTCGGGATGCCGTGTGTGTGGGGATGTGTGAAAGCCTGGGTTTGACGCATGCGGCGAGGATATCGGACTCGCTCTGCCAATCTCCTTCTGTTCCCGCATTCAGCTGCGCAAGGGCTTCTGCTACGACTGTCCATTCCCGCCTCGTATCGCGAGCGAATCCAGCGAGTAATGCTGACACTGCGGCACCTCGTTTCATATCCATAATTCTCCAAGTCCGTAACGCAAAGTCGGCTAGAACTGGCCATGTAGAGCAGAGTGATCGCTACCAGTCCAGTTTTACGTACAGAGGGAGGCGCCCAGTCGCTGACGGTAGACTGGCGCGTTGCAGCACTGCCTCGCGGCATTCCTTTCACAGTTGGTGCACCATAATTCGCGCATCACGTGATCCATTATTCAATCGACTCGCAGCACCTATCGTGGTCCTATCACTTTATGCGTCTCCTCAAAACAGTGCCCCTACCGTCACTCAGGACAGATCATACCCTCTTTCTTCTGTTCTCTCTGCATTCAATCTGCCCGTGAAACCTTGCCATCATCCCGATACAATGGCTGACCCTGACCTCGTCCACGACATCGAGTCCGCTGAGAAGCCTGCTCATCATGTTCGCTACGCCGAGGATGTGGACTCCCGTCCAACACGTGCTCGTGCGCGAAGAGATTCCAACGACGATGGCATGTCCATTCGCTCCATCTCTCGCCGTCGCATCGTGGAGCCCGGAGTCGTCCTTCCAACTGCTTATCGAACCCTGTACGCTGTCTTTTCCTTAATCATCGACCCGGCTTCACTGACGCTGTAGCAGTTCCATCAATATTGAAGACAGCAAGTCTCTTGACGTCAAAGAACCAAAGCACTCCAAAACAAAGGAAAATGGTAAGCTTGCTTGAGACATTGCAAGATGGCAATGCTAACAGCCTTCTATAGCCTCCGTCGAAGACCTTGATTGGCACATCATTTCCACCGAAGAGGCCGCTCGTCGTCTGTCTACATCCACCAAGAACGGTTTATCAAACGACCAGGTTGCGAGACGTCTCAAAGAACACGGTCGCAATGTCTTGTCCGCTCCGCCATCGCGATGGCTCATCAAGACTTTGGGATACCTCTTTGGTGGCTTTGGTTCTATCCTCCTCACCGCCTCCATCCTTGTCTTCATCGCATGGAAGCCTCTTGGACAACCGCCCGCTATTGCCAATCTTGCCCTGGGCATCGTTCTGGCTATCGTCTTCGTCATTCAGGCTGCCTTCTCCTTCTTTCAGGGTATTTACACTGCTTCTCTGAGTTCAGGTGCAGAGGCTTACAGGAAGTTAGATTGGTCAACCTCCCGTGTCATGGACTCCATAAAGAACATGCTTCCTGATGAGTGTATCGTCATTCGCGAGGGCGAGCGTGTGAAAGTCTTAGGCACAGAGATAACTCAGGGTGACATTCTCTGCATCAAGATGGGAGACAAGCTGCCTGCCGATGTGCGCTTCATCGAGGTTTCAGGAGACGTCAAATTCGATCGTTCTATCTTAACAGGTATTTGAAGAATAAGACAAGGCAGAAGGGCATGAGCTCACATCCAGCAGGCGAAACATTGCCGACCCGTGGCTCCGTTGAGTCTACTGACAACAACTACCTGGAGACGGAATGTATCGGTATGGCCGGCACCCATTGCACCGCAGGCACTGCTGTAGCAATTGTTGTAGCAACTGGAGATCGCTCAGTCTTTGGACGCGTAAGTAAATGGCATTACCTTGCGAGCTTATCAATACTAACTTGGAATTTCCAATCTAGATAGCGAAAATGACCAACACCCCGAAGACCGGCTTGACCAACTTGGAGAAAGAGATCTACTATTTTGTAGCTGCTATTGTCGCCATCATGCTTACTATGATTCTGGTTGTCATCATCGTTTGGTAAGATATGTACGAGAAAGGTACACGGGACGACGGGGCTGACGACTGGCAGGGCTTCTTGGCTTCGGCATTCTCATCCAGGTTGGATCTCGGTTCCTGTTCTCATCGTTGACTGCGTGAGCGTCGCGGTTGCATTCATCCCAGAAGGACTTCCTATCGCCGTCACAGCAAGGTTCGGAGTCATATCCATTGGCCGAGAGACTGCATGACACTAAACAAGAAACAGCCTCACCATCACTGCGTCCATCATGAAGAAGAACAAAATCCTCTGCAAATCTTTGAAAACCGTAGAGACTTTAGGGTCAGTGAGCACCATTTGCTCGGACAAAACAGGTACTTTGACCAAGGTAATACCCTTACAAATCCCGAGAACATCTAGAGGAAGGTGTTAAAAATGCCTAGAATCAAATGACTGTCACCGATTGCATGGTGCATCAAGCTCCTACGAGTGCCAGCGACGCAGCAGCCATCGCGCAGTCGACCCGAATATCCGCTACCAGACCGGCCAACACCGAAGGCTTCGCTGAGCTTGGACAGATTAGCGCGATCTGTAACGCTGCCGAGATCGATGCAGCCACTGCGCACCTTGCTCTTGAGGATCGCAAGTACTTTGGTGATGCGACTGATCAAGCCGTCCTTCGTTTCGCCGAGTCCCTCAACGATGTGGCTCAGATCCGGACTCAATGGAAAGTCATAAATACCGTTGCGTTCAACAGCAAGAACAAATTTATGATCACCGTGGCTCGACCAGCAACTGGCAATGTCCATTTCAAAGGAGAGGACTTCGAACCAAGCCCACTAGTCTTGTTCATCAAGGGTGCTCCAGATATTCTTCTCCCGAGATGCTCTTCGATCATGACCAGCAACGGCTCCGCCCAGAGCCTTCCTACCAATACTCGCACCGCCATCGAGGCTGTCAAGGACAAGTGGTCTTCAGAAGCCAAGCGCGTCATCCTCATGGCTCGGAAGCATCTTAGCCCGGAGCTCAGCAAGTTGGACCCCCAATCCCGCGAATTCGAGAATATGATCATGAGCCATGTCGTCGGAGGACTTGAGCTTGTTGGTCTTGTTGGTCTCGTTGATCCCCCGAGGGACGAAATTCCAAGCGTAATCCGAACCCTTCGTGGCGCTGGAATCAAGGTCCACATGGTAACTGGTGACTTTCAGCTGACCGCTGAGGCTATCGCAGTCTCCTGCGGCATCATCACCAACCGAAAAGACCGCATTGACAACATAGACGCCTTGAGTAGACAAGAGCCTAGCTCTTTCAACCTTTCTGAAGAGAGAGCGCGTTACCCTGCCCTCGCTGAAAAGGCAGTTCGATCCATCGTCCTCAGCGGCCCCGATATGATGGACCTGGATGAAGAGCAGTGGGATCGTCTTTGCCAATACGATGAGATTGTATTTGCTCGCACCACCCCCGAACAGAAGCTACGCATCGTCAAGGAACTCCAAGCCCGCAAAGAAATCGTCGGCATGACCGGCGACGGTGTCAATGATGCTCCCTCCCTTAAGCAAGCCGACATTGGTATTGCTATGGGGTCCGGATCTGACATCGCCATTGAAGCCGCTGACATGGTCCTCCTCGAGTCCTTCTCTGCCATCGTTGAAGCCGTCAAGTATGGCCGCGTCGTCTTCGACAACTTGAAGAAGACGATTTGCTATCTTCTCCCCGCCGGATCCTTCTCGGAATTCTGGCCAGTCATGACCAACGTCCTCTTCGGCCTGCCCCAGATTCTTTCTTCTTTCCTCATGATCATTATATGCTGCTTCACTGACTGCGCTGCTGCGACTGCCATTGCTTACGAGAAACCCGAGGCAGATGTCCTGCTCCAGCGTCCCCGCAACCCTGCAAAGGATCACCTCGTAGATTGGAAGCTAGTGCTGCACTCGTACGGCTTCATTGGTGTACTAGAGACAGTCAGCAGCTTTGCGATGGCTTATTGGTATGCCGAGCGCAAAGGCCTCTCCTTTAGCGTGCTCTGGTTCGGGTTCGGCGCTTCGCCAGATGGCATGACCACGGATGAGATGACTGGCATCTTGAACACCGCTTCGTCCATCTATTTCGTCAATTTGGTCGTTATGTAAGCCCAGTTCCGTCTAGCCTCGTCACGCACTTCACTAATACATTCATCTCAGGCAATGGTTCAACCTCTTCGGCATCCGCACACGGCGTCTCTCGTTCTTCCAACACCCGCCTGTTTTCCGCAAGAGCACACGGAACCTCTACCTCTTCCCAGCGATTGTTTTCTCCCTCCTTATCGCCATCTTCTTTTTGTATGTCCCGAAGTTTCATGTCGTCCTCGGTACCGCGACGGTGCCTGTGGGCTACTGGTTCTTGCCGATGGCGTTTGGAATGGCGATATTATTGCTTGATGAGGGGAGAAAGTTTGTGGCGAGACGGAGTCCGAAAGGCATATTGGCGAAGATTGCGTGGTAGCAGAGCTTGAGTGACGGGACGGTAATATATAAAGGGCTTCTCTAGATTAAGGGAGTAGACAAGGGGTATCGAGGGACGTTGGCACGTTTAGTTAGTAGATTTGAATTCACACAGTATCTTCAAGGGCCTATTCTTAAGAGGAAGGTTTGCATTGTCGCAGTAGGTTTCTTATTTCCTTGAACGTCAGGGACTTTTAAGTATTACTACACGTGATTGCGTAAGGTCCGATCGTCACGTTTCTAGAGCTTCAGATTATTAACTTCGGATACAAAATCGATGCTGCATACACAGTACGAGGTAAGCCACTTAAGAAGTCACGAGAAGCCCAGAGATTGGCATTGGTTCATTTGAACATGGTGGTTGTATGGTAGCAGTTCCGCGCCATCAAATTCCTCCGAAAATCTTTAGCAATTACGTTGCAACGTAAACTCTCTGGATAGAGTTGAAAGCTTCCTTTATCATCGATCATACATTTCTTGCAAACATCTTCGCCATCTAGTCGCCGCTACACTTCGCTCCAATCAATTACTGGTTTGATCACCTAGCAAGTCAATCGTTAGCACAAGCACATTTTGAAACAAGAACATGGATCTATGCTAACCTCGCCAGTATGCAAGTCGTGTATCGCTTCATTCAACTTAGCCACGGGATACGTCCTGCAAAGGCGCTCAATTGGGAAATGCCCCGCTTGATGCAACTCCACCAATTGCGGAATAAACTCGGTGGGGTTCGAATCGCCTTCAATAACGCCGATGAGCTTCTTACTGTCGCTCAAAAAAGCCAACGGATCAAGTTGGATCTTTTTCCCTGCTGGCGGAACCCCCACCAAAGCCGCGGTGCTTTGCGGAGCCAAAGACTCGATCATGCTCTCAATGACCCTCAGAACGCCAGTGCAGTCGATCGCATAATTAGCACCGCCTTTCGTTGTCTCTTTGATTGCTTGAGCAATATCGGCATGCTTGGTGGAGTTTAGAATATCGGTAGCTCCTAGTTCTTTCGCCGTGTTCAATTTCTCATCGACAATATCGACCGCAATGATGCGCCCAGTACCTAAGTACTTTGCAGCCATAAGCGCGGCGAGGCCTACGCTCCCAAGACCAAACACTACCAGCGAATGCTCCTTCTTAGGTTTGAGTACATTGAGTACAGTTCCCG
Organism: Lophium mytilinum; assembly: GCA_010093605.1. Classification (NCBI taxonomy): domain Eukaryota; kingdom Fungi; phylum Ascomycota; class Dothideomycetes; order Mytilinidiales; family Mytilinidiaceae; genus Lophium; species Lophium mytilinum. The sequence continues at coordinate 15,297 of MU004184.1, read as the reverse complement.
CTCCGGTCTGAAAGCCACACCCGATTGGAGCATAGATATGCATCATATCCGGAAACGGACATTTGACCACACAGCGTGCATTCACAACGGACAGTTTCGAGAAGGAGGACTGGCCGAAGTACTGACTCCGTACTGGCTGTCCGCTTTTCGTCCTCGCGGGCGTACTGCGGTCGCTTACACGAACCGCGTTGTGGTTGATTTCGGGGAAGGTTAGACAGGAGGCTGGGTGTCCTGACGCGCACGGTTTGCAGTGTCCACAATGATTGAAAGACAGCAGCACGGCGTCTCCGACTTGGAAGCGATCGGTGCCAATGTCTTTGCCGATCGAGCGGACGAAGCCTGCGCCTTCGTGGCCAAAGATTGCGGGAAATTCTACCATTGGGAGCAGTCCTTGCTGGAGGACGATATCCGTGTGGCCTGAATTGATGAATGTCAAAACCTCTTCGATAAAGCTCTATACGCGCGGTTTCATTTCGTTGGAATAGGAAAAAGAAGCAAGCTTCGACGTACATATGCCGCTGTACTTCATCTCTACGAGGACCTCATCCGGACGAACTTCATCGAGGATAATCGGCGTTAATTCGAAGTCTGCTTTCACATCTTTGACAACTAGTGCGACGGTCTCGATGTTTGTGAATGAATCTAGCTTGGTGACAGAATTTGTTCTTTCGTCTGGAGCTGTTTTGGGCTCTAGGCTGATATTTTCGACATGCTCGACCTCTGGTTTCGATGTTTCGCGTGTGAGCGTCTGGGCAGCCTCTGATGTACGAACCGGCTCAGGGAGGAGGCTGGGAGCTGTCTGCATGATGTGGGAGTTGGTGAGGACGACAAGCTAACTGACACCGAAAAGAAGCGCGAAGATGGCAAGTCATCGCACTGATGCAGTTCATCTTAACAGCCCCCATCGTACCAAGCATAGGGCTTGACTCGCGGACACCCGGTCCGGCTGCTTGATCGTGGGGAAGTGCGCCAGCATCGAGGACGTTAGCCACCAAAAGGTGCAAGTCACGTGATGTAGATCTCGGTTATATGCACCTACCCCGCATGCCCCTCGCAAATCTGACTTCGGCATCATGCTGTATATTCGGAACGAGAATGACATGCGTAGACTCTAACACGAAATTTACTTCAAGATAGGGCTGTTTCCTTTTTAATCTAGTCTATTTCTTAATAGTCATATGAAGCTAGCTCGAGTTGAACCGCGAAGCGTATTTTTATAGATCATTTGATGCACGTAGGAGGTTGGTTGTTCGGAAACGGCCTACTGCTCGGAATCAAAAGCTTGTTTCTCATCGTTCGGAACTAATAGTCTACCCTCCTTCTAAACCTGCCCTTTGGTGTTGTGGAGTATAGAATGGCGTATATCTCACGGCGACTCAAACCCACTGACTCCAACGCCTCCGCCGCCGACGCCTGCGCTGACATTCTTCAGCGCTTCGGCAATAAGCCCATCTCCGCCCAGAAGCAGCTTCTCGACGCCAACCAACGACAATTACTAGCCTGACCCTTAGCCGGCCCAATCTGCATAAGAACCTGTCTGTGCTAGATACAGCGCCGCCCCCGGAACCCCGATCCCCCCTGGATATCATTTGGTGTATTTCACATCCGCTCAGCTGGAGTCGGTTCTCGGCAGACATGGCACAGACCGAACGGTCAACCCGCTCGCGCCGTATACGAGACGAATGTGGGCAGGCGGCCAACTGGAATGGAACCGCCAACGCGATCGCCTTCTCGGCGTGGGCAGAACGGTGCGGGAGGTGAGGAAGATCTTGTCTGCAGAGCCAAAGAAGCTTTGAAATGGCGATGATATGATCGTAGTTGGAGTGGAGAAGCAATTTGAGAATGAGAATGGCGTAGCTCTGGTTGATAAAAGGATCGTTTCTCCGTGCCGCATTGTGAGAGCAACGTTATAAAGCCACTGTTGACGCCATTACGTAGAAGCTAGGCATTCCAGACAGTAATCGTCACTTCCCAAGGGTGAGAACTCCAGAACGCTCTGCTCTAAGAGCTGACTGACCTGAAACACGGCCAAGTACACGCGACTTGTGTCAAGAACTTATCACTCTTTTCCGTTTTTCCGCTCTCACATCCAACGGCCACAAGATCCATTACTCCCCGGAGGGGTGTCGTGAAGTTGAAGGACGTCGTGATCGCGTCGTACATGGTCCTTCGAATTTTATCAACATGCTTGATCACTGGAGAGACACAGTAAAGGCGGCTGAAGCGGAAGCCGTGCCGCAATCCATTACTTACCGAGCCATGTTGCCCTTGTACGTGGGCGAGAAGTATAGAATTATGATGGACAAGACTGGCGAGGATCAGATGTGGAGAACGTTTATATGGGACTCGTACGGAAAGATCAACATGAAGGATAGTGCTGAGGAAATCCTATTACTACTGAACCTAGATCCAAATCACCGCTACCTAGCTGATCTCGCTAACTCAACCGCCTTCTAAGCAGCTTTGCCAAAATCAGACTCAGTATGGAGTCCTAGATCTGCCTCTTCCACCAACTTCAACCCCAGTTCTGCATTCGTGCCCTGCAGCCTCACCACCGCTCTGGAGCCGCCGCTATGATGGATTCAGCAATCATATCACGCCTGATGATTCCCCCATATATATTCACGAATAGCGTGTTCATTCTCTCATCTCGCAGGATGATCTCAAACGCTTTCTGCATAGTCGCCTGGGTTGCTTGTCCTCCGGCATCGAGGAAGTTCGCACTCGCGCCTCCATGGTATGCGATGGCGTCGTTCGTAGCCATGTCTAACCCGGCACCGTTGACCACGTTCCCGATATTGCTGTCTGACCGCACATATACGAGCCCCGACTTCTAAACTTGAACCTCGTCTGCGTGCTCGTGGGCAGGGTCTCGGAGTGCAAACAGCTCCGTCTGCCGGTTCTCGGCAGCATTGTCGAACGTGAACTTGGCATCAGGACAGGTGAAGGAGCCGTCAGCCGACCGCACCAGAAGGTTGATCTCGAGCAGCGTGGCGGCTTTGGCGACAAAAGACCGGTGCATGCCGCGTAAGATTTCTCCGAGACTGTGCGTCTCTGCTGGCCCTGTTCCTAGTGGTGCGGCGATTCGATCCAAGATCTCTGGTGTGATTCCCTTGGTAACGGAAAAATGGAACGTGAGCAGCTGCTCTGGATGCTCTTTGGCCACCGTCTCGATGTCGATACCACCGTTCTTCCTCAAGATGATTGCCGGGCAGTACTTCTCTCGGTCAATTGTCATGGCTAGGTAACATTTATCAGCGTACTTGATCTGTTCCGCAACGTACAACTTGTCGACCTGCAGTCCTTTCCCTGCCGTTTGTTTGGTGGAGAGATGATGCCCGAGCATTTGGGACGATATGCCCCTTTCCAGGCGGCACAGGCTTGTGGGTGATCTTGCACCTCGATAGCTTCACGGAAGGCTAAACCGCAACCAGATTTGAAGCCTTTAGTGGCCATCCGATACCCCAGAAAATTAGACGAAATTCATGAGCAATGTCCCCCTACGTCGGTTGTATAAACTAGCGGATGTAGCGAACGCGTGCCTATATCTAGCTAGTAACGAGGCTAAATTTATTACAGGAATAAATATAGAGGTTAATAGTAGCTAAGTAGTATAATATTAAACTAGATTTTATACCTCTTAAAGCGTAGTATAATTACCTTTATACTTAGTATTATAATATACTAAGCTTTTTTTTAAATTTATATACTAGCTATTTACCTACTATATAATAGCTTCTAGAAACTTATTAAACTTTATAGCTTTATTTTTAGCTTTCTTTCTAATAGTACGCGTTTTTAGTAGCTATATATAATATAAGAAAACTATACTTATTTTAATAGTATAATATAAAGTATATAGAGTTTTAAAAAGTATATTAAATCTATTCTAGGCTACTAGTAAAAATTAGTTTAAATTAAAATCTAAGAAGTATAAGTATACTTAAAGCTATTAAAAAGATAAAGGCGCTATACTAGTTAATACTAAAAAAGATAAAGTTAATTCTAGTAACTCTTCTACGCCTTTTTATTAATTTAAATAGAATAAAAGTAGAAAAAAAATAAGTATATACCCTCTAATTTCTTTATATATACTCTCTAATTTCTCTATATATACCCCTCTATTATCTAATCTTCTAATTAGCTTAAAGGGCTTAGATTACTACTTTAGTATATATAAGGCTATACTTAAAGCTATACTTATAGTAAAGTATTACGGGCAGGTAGGTATAGAGGTATATTAAATAAGAAGTAGAATTATATTATAAAATAAGCTGCAAGAAGCTAGAGTATAAGGCTGCTTGCGGAACTATCTAGGTACGTTAGTAGCGAAATAATAATGTTCCTAGTAAATACGTAATATAGCTAGAAAAAGAGGCCTAGATCTATTATACTACCCCTCCCTTTTAAAGAAGCTCCCTTCTTTAATAAGACTTGTAAACTAATTATATAGTAGTAATTAAACCGTGTTTAATAGGGCTATATTACGCGTAGAGAGGCTATATTATATATAGTAAGTATATAGAGTTTAGGTACGCTAAGCTATATTAAATAGAAAGTCTATTAAAGAATAGAAGGGCTATTAATTTACTATTAGTAAATAACTGCCTATATATTAGTAGCCCCTTAATCTAAGTATACTAAGTAAGAGTTATAGCTATACTATACTATAACTATAATCTTAGATAGGCCGGAATACTTATAATAGCGTACTTAAGGTGTTACTAAGTAACAACCTCCTCTAATAACTTAGTAGAAACCGTGCAACTAAGAATCTAAAGTAAAGAACTAGCCTTACTTTAAATAGCTAGCTAATATTATAACTTATAATATTAATTTTAAGCCTACTAACTTTAACTATATAATTATAGGGCTACTATATATATAGTATTATTTAAATCTAGGTTATCTTTATACTACTATTTTTCTAGTAGCTTTAGAAAGTCTATATAAGGGCTATCTTCTTATAAATAGAGTTAATAGAACTTCTAGACTAGCTTTTACGCGCCTATAAATATAGCCTAGTTTTTCTAGTTCCCTAGCTTTATATAGCTAGTCTACTAGGGCTTATACTATAGTTTTTAATAATATTCTCTATAATACTATCTACTAGTAATAATTTTATTAATAGAGTACTCTATATATTTCTCTTCTTTATTATTAATAATAATAACTAGTAGTAGCTTAGGCTATTATTATCCTAGAACTAGAACTAAGTTATTAAGGTAGAGTAGGTATAGAGAGAATATAGGCTATATATACTAATTAAGGAGGTTTTATAGAAGCTTTAGCTTATATACTACGCTGTAATTAATAATAGCCTTAATTTAGTATAGTCTAATATTCTTATAATCTAGCAACTTATTTTTATATTCTATCTTAATGTTTCTAGCGTTAAGCTATACCTAATTATCTACTTTTATTAATGGCGGGGGGTTCTAATATTAATTCGCGAACTCTACCTACTTATTCTTTACCTAGGTTATCTATTACTATCCCTCTACTAGTACTTCTTAAAGATGCGCAACGTATTAATTAGCTAGTATAAAATTAACGCGCGTGTAATAGGCTAGCCCTTATTTTAATAGAGCTAGTAGTTTAATGCCTTATTATAGATAGAAACTATAATTAAAAAAGAACGGGGAGAAGCCTATTAAGGTGTTAACTATATTATTTATAATAAATTTACTAATAGAAAGTTAGTTAACCTAATTACTCTACTAGTAGTTAATAAAAAGCCTAAGAAAAGCTTTTATAAATAAGTTTACGTTCTCTATCTATCTATCTATTTTAGGGTAATAGGCTGTTAATAACTTTAGGTTAACGCCTAAGCGTATATAAACTCTTTGCTAGAAATTAGAGGTAAAATTAGTGCCTTAATTACTAATAATTTATTATAGTAGGCCGTAGAGGCGGAAGATCTTATAGATAAACGCGTTAGTAATATCTTTTACTATTATGCCTGCTATTAGAATATAGTATTATTACTTAGATATATAATTAATTATAACTAGAATAGATATATATTTAATACTATTTCTTATATAGAGAGAAAGATCTATAATAAAGTTAAATATAATATTAGTCTAGCGGTGTTCTCCTATAGAAAGACTGCGTAGCAGTTCTTACTTCTTACTTCTAGAGGCTTTAGCTTAATAATAGCTATAGTAGGCTTTTATAAATTACTTAATAGAATCTATTATTTTTAGCTAGAAATAGTACCTCTAGAGAAGCTTATATATACTATACTTACCTAGATAGCCGCTAGCTAGTATAATATAGGCGATCTATATTAATTATAACTATAGGGCTGTATAGTCTAGTATAAATAATTAACTATAATAGTATAACCTTATATTAGCTTTCTTGCTAATAACCTTAAATACGCCTAGGTTAAGGTTTCTAATAACTTATTATAGCGCTATAGGAATAGTGCGCGCTCTATTCTATATAAGTACTATTAGCGCGTATACTATAGAATCTATTAGCTTCTCTAGTTCTAGCGGGATATAATAAGCGTTACTAATTAAATTACTAAGTATCTATTCTAGCTCCTTATTAGGATTAGATTAGTTAGGTTAATTTACTAGAAGGGCGCCATCTTATATAATAGCTAGCGTAAGCTAGAAGAAGCTAATATATAAACTTATAGCTAGTAATAGGTTAAGTATAAAATAATAAGGTAATTCTTTAAATAATAAGCTTAGATAAAAGTTAGCCGTTAGGCTACTTATTATATAGCTTATTTATTTAGTTTTAGCATTATCTATATTATCTACCTAGAGTTTAGCGTTAGTAACTAATAGTGCAACGCTAGGGCTAAGGTAATAGCTTTTTAGTATTATTTAATATTAAAATTAATTCTATAGATTATTAGGTTCTTAGGGTAGGTTCTATAAACGTCTAGTAAAGCTATCTAGTTTAATACTAAATACTCTAGGTTAATATATAATTTTAAAATTAAAGCCTATAAGAAATTCCGCCTATTAGGCCTAATATCTATTAAGTTATTTTATAGTTATAAACTATTCTAGATTTTAGTAATCTATAAGAATTTCTATAGAGTCTTTAGAATTAGCACTAGCTAGTTTAGGTCTCTACTATTTAAAAGCTTTAATAATTGCGAGAAGCTCCTTATTATATATCTTATAGTTTATTTCCTATAGTAATATCTTTATTAAAAAGAAGGCTATAGAATATAGAAGGCCGTCTTCTTCTATTTATAATATAATACTAGCTATAATATAGTTAGAAGCGTCTATCTTAATATAGACCTTTTTACTATATTAAAAGTAGGTAAGTATAGGTACTAAGATAAACGCTGCCTTAAGAGTTCTAAAGGCTATCTCGTAATTATTATTCTAGTAGAACCTAGGCTAAGATTTGCCTTTCTTATTCTTTTTTAACGTGTTATCGCCAGTTATATATATTATTAAGGTTAGTAGATATATAATCCTAGAGAATCTATATATAAAACGGCGATAAAAGTTAGCTAGGCTAAGGAATGCTTATATATCTTTAATATAGGTTAGGGTTTACTAGCTTATAATTACTTTAACTTTATCTAGGTCTATATAAATTCCTTTAGTAGTAATAATAAGGCCTAGGTATTTAACCTATTTAACGCTAAATTTGGATTTATTAATATTAGCCTGCAAGCCGTGCTTATATAGTTATTAAAGGACCTTCTTAATATGCTTTTAGTATTTCTTCTTATCTATAGAGTATATAAGAATATTATTAAAGTATATAGAATAGAAATTATCTAGGTAGTTATATAGGGCGTTATTAATATAACCTTAAAATATTGCTAGTCCTCTAGTTAATCTAAATAGGAGAACCTTTAATTTAAACGCACCGTAGCGTATAGTAAATCCTATAAAATATTTATCCTCTAGTCTTATTCTAATTCTATTAAAAGCACTAATAACGTCTAGCTTAGTAAACTATTTAGCATAACTAAGCCGGTTTATAGTTTCTTATATTAGTGGAATTAGGTATTATAATTTAACTATAAGGGTATTTACAGCTTAGTAGTTAATATAGAATTATACGCCGCCGTCCAGTTTCCTAATAAGGAGGATTAGTAATAAGATATTAGATTAGGCGGGTTTAATAAAGCCTTTCGCGAGATTATTATCTATCTATTTCTTAATAACTTGTAGCTCTCCTTTTAATATTAAATAAGGCCGGGCCTATAGAAGCTTCTCTTCTACGCCTAAAAGTAGGTAAATTTTATAATCTACGCTAGGTTAATTTAGTAGAAGAGTATTTACGTCGGTTTAATTAAATATATTAATATATAGGTAGTATTCTTTTAGAAGCTTATAGAGGATTTTATCCTTTATTATATATATCTTAGCGCGGAGGAACTTATTAATATTAGTTATTATAATAGCGTTAACGCGTTCTAGAATATTAGTGCCCTATTAGATAATAAGCACCTAGATGCTATTATTATAGATAAGGATATTATAATTATTATCTATTTCTTATAGAATATATAGTAGAAGTTTTTTTATATTCTATTCTTTCTTTATATATATATAAGTTAGGCCGGTAGATATATAATATATATTATATTATATATTTATACTTATTAGAAGTACTATTTCTAGCCTATATAAGGGGCTTTAAGTTATTATAGTACTCTATATTATATAGTAATAATAATAGTATAGTTAGAAGAAATTAAAACGCCTCTTATACTAATTAATTGCGGGGTTATACTTCTTAAGCTATTTATATCTAAGAATAAGAAATGCAGGGCCGAGCTCCGTAATAAAGGCCTCTATCTATTTAGCATAACTATTAAGTTAGAAGTATATAAGAGTAGTATAGGTAATCTTCTTAGTAATAGTGCCTCTATTAGCTAATTTAAGTATGCACGCGCGGAGTAAGGGGATAAGAGGTAAATTATAGATATGTATATAAGTAGTATTAATAAAATTATATATAGCTCTACTATTAATTAGTAAAAGAGTAGGTATAGTAGAAATAGGCTTACTATTTCTATATATCTAGACTTCTCTAAGTAGCTTTAGATAGTACTTATTCTATAGAGTAATATCTATCTAAATTAAGGCTTTACTAATTTTAAGAGTATTTAGAGATTCTAGCCTAAGTCTATCTAGTTTATTAATTATGCCTACTATTTCTTTATATATTAACTATATAACTAGTATTAAGTTAGTACTACTTACTATAGGCTCTAAGTCGCGGCTATAATCTAGGGCTATGTATTTCCCTATCCCTGCTATATAGCGCGAATAGCTAAGGCGCCTAGCTAGCTAGAGTAAGAAAATAGAGTAGGGCGATTAGTAATAAGTTAAGCTATAGAGTAGTTAGAATTATCTTTTTCTTTATAGCTAGGTATATAGTATTAGTAATAACTACTATTAGCCCGCAGTATAGCGCGCTTAGTATTAGTTATTACTTCTAGAGGCTTCTAGTTTACTAGGACATTAACTAGGGCCTATAGCTAACTAGTGCGAGAATTAGTATTATTATTAACACCCGCGGCTATAATAGTAAGAGGCTAGTTAGGTTAAAGGGCTTAGTTATATAAGCCGCACTATAATTAGTAACCTCTATAAGTATTATAACTACCTTAGTATTCTCTATATTCTCTATGCTAGTAACCTCCGCGCTAGGCTTAGGCTACTAGATTAGTATAATAAAAGGCATTAACGCGCGCCGCTATAGTAGTATTACGCTAGTAATGCTATATAGCTATAACTATCTCTACTATAGTATTAAAAACCTTACTAAAAGTAGCTTCTTTATTAACCTAGATAAGCCTTTACTCTTAAAGTTTACGCATTATATTCTTATTTTTATTCTAGTAAGAAATTAGGTTAGTTTACTTCTACATGCGACTCTAGAAGTTATTAATTAACTTAGTCGCCCCTTAGAATATTAAGTATAGATTCTTATAAGCTATATTTTCTATATCTAGATTAAGGTATTAGTTATCTATAAACTGCTATACCTTAGTAAGAGTAGTAATAGGGTTAACCTCTTATTAAGCTATTATAGCTTATCTAGCTATAGAGTTAAGTTTAATCCTGCCTATTATATATATAAGCCTATTCTTCTCTTAGTAGAAATTATAACTGCCTCCCTCTAACTTTATTATAATACGGGCCTTCTATCCTATATATTATATCTTATTACCGTTAAATTTAGGTGCGTTAGTAATATAGTTATATAAGTGTAAGCGTAAGCGTAAGTATTTATATTTAGAATAGTAATAGCTGTAATTATAACTATAGTAGCTACTATTAGAATTAGATAAGCTAGATAAGAAGCTGCTAGAACTACTAGAGTTATTATTATTGCGGTGCTTACTTTAATAAGGTTTTAACTTTCTAGATTATTTCTTATGCTTATATAGGTTCTCTCTACCTATATTACTGCGGTTATTTCTATTAAAGAAATCCTTGCCGCTAAATAGAGAAGAGATAATAGGGAAGGTTTAATAAATAGAATCTAGGTAATTAGGCTTTCTAGTAGTTATAGCTAACACCTTAACTAGTATAGATTATTATTCTAGGGTAGATAATATAATATTAGTAGTAACTATCTAGCGGAGCTTTATAGCTTCTTTTTCTAGGGCTAATACTTTATTCTTTTAAAAGTTATAGGCGGCCTTAGCGCTTTTATAGTTCTTCTTATAGTTAGAGAGGTTCTTAGCTTAGTAATTAGTATCCTCTTTTACCTTATATATCCTTACTTTACTTTTCTCTAGCTTTTCTTTAAGCTTTTCTACCTTCTTCTCTAGCTTCTTAGTCTTTATAGTAAATTAAAAAAGCTTATTAGCTTAGCTAGTAAGTTTAGCTTTCTACTAGTTAGACTTATCTTTATAGACCTTAACTAGGTTATTAGTAGATGCCCTAGAGATTATAGTAAGGTTAGCCTTAGCCTTCTAAAGTTCTTATTCTAACTACTTATTCTTATCTAAGAGCTTATAAACCTTATTCTCTTTATCCTGCACTATATTCTTATATTCTTTTATAATATTCTATTTAAGGTTAAGGTTAATTTATAGTGTGTTGCAACGCTCTTTAGTATTCTTATATATAATTTTTTCGCGCTAGGCTTATATCTTATATTCTTGCAGAATCTAAAATTACTTTTTAGAGTTAGCTTTAATAAGTATAAGGTAGCTATTTATATTATTAATTTAGATAAGGCCTAGTTACTTATCTATACTAAGGGCGAGAGTAGAGTAGTTAATAAATATAGAGTCTTTAATAAAGTTACCCGGGGTCTACACTATAAGATTTACTAGTATTTTACTAATATACTTCTTGCCTAGAGTATTAATTAGCCCGAATAATAGACTATTAACGTCTCTAATATTATTATTATTATTATTATCCCTATTATTAAGGGCAACCTATTAGCTATAACCTAAGATAGCGGACGTCTATTATATATCTACTATAATTCCGCTAGTATTTTAGGTAAACTACTCGGGCTTATTATCTTAAGACTTCTACTTACGCTTAAGGCGATTATAAGTTAGAGAGAATATATTACTAGAACTAGTCTTACTCTTATTTTTATTCTTAGGTTTAGATATAATAAAGACTAGGTCCTCTATAGTACTTATAATAGGGGCTAGTAAGATAAAATAGTAGAAGTAGTAGGTAACCTATAGTTTACGCGTAATAATAGATAAGCTATTAACCTATAGGTTAAGTAAAAGAAATAATAGCTTCTTATAGCTTAGTAGAAGGTAGAAAGAAAAGTTATTAGTAAAAGTAGGTAAGTATATAGAAGAGAGAGAGAGAAAGAAATTAGCTAGGCTAAAGTAGCTATATAGCTAGACCTAAGTTAGATTAGCCTATAGTAAATAATAAAAAGTCTATATAGCTTATAGTAAGGCTATATATTTTATAGTAAATAATAGAAGGTCTATATAGTATATAGTAAGGCTATACAGCTTATATAAATATATATATATAAGTAGATCTATAGATTATTTTAAGGGCGCCCGTAGGCTATATACTAGGCTATCTTTTTAACTAAGCTAACCCGCAGGCTATATACTAAGTAATTAACTAGGCTAACCCGTAGGCTATTAACTAAGCTAACCTGCAGGCTATATACTAAGTAATTAACTAAGTAATTAACTAAGCTAACCTGCAGGCCTTATACTAAGTAATTAACTAAGCTAACCTATAGGTTCTTAACTAAGTAATTAAGTAATTTAAGGCTATATAGCTAAAGTTCTTAATAGTAAGGCTACTGCGCAGCCTTTTAGAGTACTATTTTATAACGCGTATCTAGAAACTTATAAAAGAAATTCTAGTATATTAGGTAGCTTATAGTATTATAGGCAGGTAGGTATAGAGGTATATTAAATAAGAAGTAGAATTATATTATAAGATAAGCTGCAAGAAGCTAGAGTATAAGGCTGCTCGCAGAACTATCTAGGCATGTTAGTAGCGGAATAATAATATTCCTAGTAAATACATAATATAGCTAGGAAAAGAGGCCTAGATCTATTATATAAAGCTATATATTATATCTATTTTACTATTTTCTTTCTATTTTTTATTTATAGAGGCTATTATATTACTATATATATATCTATATATCTAGAAGTATACTAAAATAGTTAAAATCTTACCTTATTATAGTATCTCTATATTAAACCTAGGCCCCTTATATTACTACTATACCCCCCTAGCTATTTTAATTAATAACCCCCTCTATTCTATCTAATATAATACTATCTAATATAGAAGCTTTTTAATAGTAAGCTATACTAGTACTACCTAAGTATAAGGCTAAGACTTAGTATATTATAGAGGTATAGAATAAGAATATAATTATTTATAGCTATACTATATTTAGAGAAGTAAAATTAGTAAGTAAGTTAAGTATAAGAATAGAGCTCCGGGTAAAGTTCTAGCCTATTCTAGCTAATTAGAAGATTAAATAATAAGGGGGTATATATAGAGAAATTAGAGGTATATATAAAGAAATTTAGAGGTATATACTTATCTTTTCTCTAGAAGTATATTTAGTAATAAGAACTATAAATACTATAATATCTATTATAGTAACTAGCTAATATATATCTTAAGAATATAGTAAATAAATAGT